>CM030173.1:36920829-36938329 GCA_017639675.1 Aplochiton taeniatus
GCACAGTACAGTAGAGATGAATGATCATAAGCCCACAGAGCATGTTTCTGTTCCATATCTCAATGGGGGTGGTGTGGTATTGGACTGAGAACGCAAATAAACAATCACCCTCTGCACAAACGTTTGTTTTGCGTTGGCCATTTAACTCAGGATTTGCTCTCGACGGCGAAACAAACCAACGCGGCGAGGCATTCCAAGATCACATCAGAAAACATCGATCTGGAGAGACTTCCTGTCCTGTTCATTGTCAATCTGTCAACAGACATGATGAACTTCCTGACTCATCCATTTCTCTGCGTTTCTTTTCCATAATTCTATGCCAAGATACATATTCATACATGGAGACAGGGTTCAAGTTCTCAAACCCCCTGTGTCACACTAAGAGCACAAAAAAAACAAAAAAAACAAAAAATGTAAAAAATAGACGGAGAGGATAATGTTTTTGTCATCTGTGTGAACCCAGGGAACACTGTGTTGTCCAGAGTATAGACCCATAACTCATTCATGCTACTAAGTCTCAGAGGCTGTGAACAGTTACACCGTATATATATATATATATATATATATATATATATATATATATATATATTTACTATATGAACAGGACCACGGCCCTGAAAGTAGAGTTCCTCTGGATCCTCGGGTGGACGCCCGCTCCCATTCTTACACACGACTGACAGCGAGCAGTGAAGATACATTACGGTTTGCGCGCGGTGATTTATGAAGGCCCGAATCAGAAATGTTGTAATACCCCTCCCAGCCTCCGGATGAAGAACAGCTGTACACCCCGCTATGACCCGTCGCCACGGCTACAGAAGCGGTGTCACATTTCCCTCACAGAACATTCGAAACAATCCACGCTCTATAACTGATGTGATGAAACGGACACAGTGTCTATCAACATGACTGTTAACCTAAAGCTAAATATAATGCATAAATTGTTTAAATCCGCTACAGTAACAGGGGGGCCGCTGTGTGTCAATAAAGACTCAAATGAGACTGGGGATTTCTAGCAGTGGTGTTGCTCGGGGGCCCAGGCTGAATTAGGCCCCATTATCCCAAAGCACATACTGTAAGGCTTCGACATCAATCATTTTTTTTCAGCATACATTTTCTTTAACGGCCCAATTTTCTTGCCCACTACGTCCCAGTGATGAGTCCATCCCAGGTCAGGTACACAAACCATTGTCTGATCTTCAGGATCCAGGGGCTGGGTTAGCAGATGAGGAGAGGAAGGTCTAACCTCGATGACAAACCTCTCACCCCGACACTCCAACCTACCTTGATTGACAGATCCCTCCCAGAGGAGTTAATAAAGCTGTGCTGTAGCACTCAGGTGGTTGTCTCTCTCTTTCTCTTTCTCTCTCTCTCTCTCTCTCTCTCTCTCTCTCTCTCTCTCTCTCTCTCTCTCTCTCTCTCTCTCTCTCTCTCTCTCTCTCTCTCTCCCTCTCAATCTCTCTCCCTATTTCTTTCACTCTATTTCTCTCTCTATTTCTATTGCTCTTTCTCACTCTCTCTCTATCACTCTCTCTGTCTCTCTCTCTCTCTCCCTCTCACTCTCTCTCCCTATTTCTTTCACTCTATTTCTCTCTCTATTTCTATTGCTCTTTCTCACTCTCTCTCTATCACTCTCTCTCTATCTCTCTCTGTTGCTCTCTCTACCTCTCTCTCACTCGACTTCTCTCTCTCTCCCTCTCCCTCTTTTTCTCTCTCTCTCTAGTTTTCTGTTTGTCTTTATTTCTGCATCCCTTTTACATAATTCTGGTGAGCTTGCACACATTCCAGACAGACACACACACACACACACACACACACACACACGCACACACGCACACACGCACACACGCACACACCCACACACACACACACACACACACACACACACACACACACACACACACACACTCCACTCTAGTCTGTAAAAGACTGCCTAAAGGTAACGACCATTATAATGATGATCATAGCATCCGCTAATGTCAGTGAAACATGGGTTCATTATATGCTTGTCAAAACATTGCTCAGTGCGTTAGGAAGAACATGCAGCCACATCTAATTCACTGTCAGATCAACAGAGGCAGCTTCACGTGTGGAATTGGTTTTGTTTTGATTTTGCTGTCGAGATTTAATCTTTATTACAAGAAGATTCACACCTTAATCAGCTGCCATTGGCACGTGGCATTCTCTCCTTCCACATTCCTGGTTAGTTTGCTTTCATATTTCTGATATACATGATATGATTAGCAAATTTATAGTCTGACAGTTTTATTTTGTTGAAATATTAGAACTATTTCTGATTTTGACATGCTGAAATTGATATTGACGTGGTGAGGTCGAATGTTGAGTTGTGGAGAGGTGTATGTCTAAGGGCCAGCGGTCTGCTCATGGTTTTAGTTAAGTGAGGTCCCTTTACTCTAAGACAGAAATACTTCACTACTGGCTGGCTGGTCAGTGATGCTGCTCCTAGTGTCTTTTTATCCTCTTTTGCTACCCGTAGACACAATGCGATGCAGGAGGTAAGATGTGGCATATTTTACACCTACTTGAAAATAATATACTGGACTTTTAAGCCCTTAAAAAAAATGGGTTTAGATTTATTTTGCTGTAAAACTATAGTAAAACAATAGGTAATGTAATATTACTTAATGTTACACTTCCTGTGAATAAAACCTATCCATCCAACTCCCCACTCATATAATAATCATAACTTCTTCATTATTTTTAACAATGAGTCTAGAGGATTCTGAGAAGCTGATCAAAGTCCACTCTCCGCTACAAAAGAAACTATCCGGTCTCAAGTGAGAAGAATATAATGAAAGCATGTTTTTAAAGGAACCTGAAATTAACTTTCTCTGTACCAAGATGGCAGCTGAGGCAACTGTAGCTTCTAGTCAAAACACAGTCTGTCAATGGCTTCTTATTCTCTGCCCGGGGGACTCAAATCACCCAGAGCATTTTTTGTTCCTCTTTTGTGCAATTCCACGATGAAATCCCTTGAGACGATACCGACACAAAGAAGGGGGTTGATTTTCGTGTAATAACAAAGTCAAAACCGACTGTGGAAGATTATTGCCGGATCTGAGAACATGTTGTTTAATTTCAAGTGCCTTCAGGTTCAAACGCGAGGATATGTTTTTTTTTTTTTCTTATCATAAAAAAAAGAAAACAAAGGAAAGTTATGAAAAACAATGTTTTCATTATTCATTTGTCATACATGTCTGAATTGCTTATTTATTCTACATGTACCTTGAACATAATTTATTGATAATAGACAGTAGGTGATGGTTTGTTGAGTGGAAAGGGTTTCCCCGCTGTCAGCTTGGAGTTCAGGGGCTGCATTCATCCAATAATCGTAATTTACTACATACCATACAGTACACGTAATGGATTGGCATATAAATAAAATAAAAAGGCACACATTTTTGATAGCAAGTTCCAGTGCATAAATTGACAACAAAATGGTTGCCTATTTGATTTCCAATTGCTATATATTTCACCAATCTGTGCAATGATGTCACGATATTCAAAATGAGACACGTGGTTGTAGGGTAATGTTCTCCAGGAAAATTTTCAGATAATGTTTTCAAAGTAAAAAGTAAGAGAGAAGGAAATTAAGGACTATAGTCGTAGAGAGTAACAAGGTTTTGAACTGAGGAGTTGGCAATGCAATGCATTACAAGGTATTCAGTTCAACAGTGAGTTCTTGTCATTATGGCAGCTGTCCACAAGAGGGCCTGGGAGGATCTGCAGCTCTGTAGTTTACTGATATGTAAAGAAGAACATAATTGTACTGTCAACAAAGTGACCCCAAACTCAACCTGTATCAAGTCTTTCAATGTATGTTCAAATATTCCAACATCAATTGAAAGCAGGGGAGCAACGTTGTGTTTTGTGTGTGAGTGTGTGTGTGTGTGTGTGTGTGTGTGTGTGTTTGTGTGTGTATGTGTGTGTATTTTCACGTGTGCATGTGAGCATGATGTACAATAGAGTGTGCATGCGTTAATATTGTTAAGTGTGTACTTGTGTGTGTGTGTACTGCTTAGAGAAAACAGATAACAAAACTGAGACACACCCAAATACCCCCCGCCCTCCTCCTCCTTTCTCAATAAGGAAGATGACACCTGAGTAAAAGACACCAACATTCACCCTCCCTTTCTCTCTCTACTATGGGGGGCTAACGGTGAATATTTAACCCAGCGATATCGCCTCCGCTGACTAGACCTAATTGCGAGCGGGGGTGAAACCCACAGTCACCAGGCCGAGCCAACGGCGGTGCTTTGATAACACTCTCGGTTGTAGACACAGAGTCACTAATTAACCCCTCTTGATTATGGTAATTAACCCCGACACGTTAGGGCTAATCGGGAGCTGTGTGACGAATATTCCTCTCGAGCATGAACTCTGCATCGGCGTGTCAATGTGAAGGAGGCTGAAGGAGTTCCGTCTTGTTCCTCCCCCTCATGAGCAGGAGGCAGGGAGCAGCTCGTTCTTCTATTGGGAAAGTTGGTTGGCGGGAGGATCTTTTCAAAGGTGCACTTCTACTGGCTTATCATGATCAGAGAATCCCTTTGTCTAAAAGATTAGAATAAAAAAAAAAAACATTTGTCTGTCTGTACAACAGGCAATCTCAATCAACATACATACATACATCTTGGTATATAAATGGTATATTTACTGTTTAGTTATATTCTAGTTAACTGTATAGTGGGGTATAGTCAAGGTGTTTCTGGAAACAATTATTAGCAGAGTAAATCAATTAGCAATAATCCTGGTACAATTTACATTATAAAATCGCTTCCCAAATCTGAATCCATTGGCAACCACGCATCTTATATTGCTAGACAAATACATATTCAAGGCAGTCCAAATCCTAATTTCACCCATGGTTGGAAGTCAATTGCATTTGAATTCCAGGTCCAGTCTCGGAGATGAACTTACATTCAATTACTGAATTGGAAATTACTCAGCAGGGAACGCCGGCATTTCCCCTGCCTTGAATTTCAATTGAATTTTTGGAGCAGCCAGGGTAGAATCATTAAAGAGCTGACCCCAACGCCAGAAAACTCTGGAGCCAAATCCCGCTGTAAACCTCATTCATTCGTTAGCGGTGACCGGGAGCTGTCATTAAAAAGCCCAAACATTAAACAAGGATTACCTGAACCTGAAGACGTGCCGTTCTCACATCCACTCCTTGAGCCCCCTCAATCCCTCTTAACGCTCTCTTATATAATTGCAATTAGTGGGGAGCGACTGAGATGTCCTTCAGCTGGCTACTCTGTATGAACAGTGTAGTTTCATTAAATGGAGATCAATGGAAGGTGAGACTGTGAGAGTATGAATCCTATAACAACTCTGCGTTGGAGTGCCGTAATACACTTACTGTGATGAGAGACATGTGCTTGTCTTTTGCTCCTGCCACAGTGCCCTGAGCTGTGTGACAGCGTGCACATGCATGTTAGTACAATAAATTGTATTTCTTAATACATTTTTATGATTCCATTTTTTTTGAAACAAAGGAAAAACTATTTAGACACGTTTGATGCGGATAGTATGGTGTGCAGTGACATAGAGCTAAACAGTAAGAGAAGGCGAACATAGAGGCTCGTGAGACAGATTTAGTGAGAGTGACACAAAACTGAAAGAATTCTCTTTCCCTTATCAGCAGAGAAGCTAACCACGTCTCTCCCTGTCTCCCCCAATCTGTTATCCTCCTTGTTCTCCTAGGACGGACGCAGAGAAAAGGAATACAAGAGAGAAAAGAGAGAGAGAGAGAGAGAGAGAGAGAGAGAGAGAGAGAGAGAGAGAGAGAGAGAATGGGGAACGACTGGTAAAGTAAAAATGAAGACTTGTTCATTTAGAAAAGACATTGGGGTAGAAATATGATCGTGTTAGAGAGAGAGAGATGAAAAAGGAGGAAGAAAGACACACGGTTGTATAGAGACATTGAAAGGGGTGCCAGGAGGAAGACATGAAAGGAGGTATGGGAGGATAAAAAGACAAAGCAAGAGAGAGAGAGAGAGAGAGAGAGAGAGAGAGAGAGAGAGAGAGGGGGGGGTGACAGAGTGAAATAAGAGAGAGGGATTTAATAAGAGTCAGAAAGAGAGAGTGTGAGGATGTGTGTGTGTGTGAGAGAGAGTGAGAGAGAGAGAGAGAGAGAGAGAGAGAGAGAGAGAGAGAGAGAGAGAGAGAGAGAGAGGGAGAGCCAAGTGCAAGAGGGGAACATAGAGAGAGGTCCTTACTGCTTCTGATTTAATATTCATGGGCCGAAGGAAGGCAGATGCGTCTGACATCTGGGTGATGTCAGCGTGTTGTCAACACATTGTTAGCGCCGCAAATGTGCAAACAGATTAACAGCCTGGTGAGCCGCCGCAACTCACTTTCCTTCCCCACTTTTACCTCCCTGCGAAAAGAGGAAAAAGAAGAGACAGGTCGCTATCGTAGAGGAGAGAGACAGGTCCCTATGGTATAGGAGAGAGACAGGTCGCTATGGTAGAGGAGAAAGACAGGTCGCTATGGTAGAGGAAAGAGACAGGTCTCTATGGTAGAGGAGAGAGACAGGTGGCTATTGTAGAGGAGAGAGACAGGTTGCTGTCGTAGAGGGGAGGACAGGTTGCTATCGTAGAGGAGAGAGACAGGTCGCTATCGTAGAGGAGAGAGACAGGTCGCTATGGTAGAGGAGAAAGACAGGTCGCTATGGTAGAGGAAAGAGACAGGTCTCTATGGTAGAGGAGAGAGACAGGTGGCTATGGTAGAGGAGAAAGACAGGTCGCTATGGTAGAGGAAAGAGACAGGTCTCTATGGTAGAGGAGAGAGACAGATGGCTATTGTAGAGGAGAGAGACAGGTCGCTATCGTAGAGGAGAGGACAGGTCGCTATCGTAGAGGGTAGAGGGTTTTGGGGGTAATTGCGAGAATGTTCCTTGTTTGTTTAGGCTTCAATTATTGGATTATTATTATTTCTTGGATAAGATCAACCTATTTTGAAAAAGATTTGATGATGAGCATGAAGAGAGTTGTTACAGTTAGTTATTTATTCTCTTTGTATATTTCACATATTTATATTAACATTATGTTATATTATATTGACCAAAAATTATTCACGTAGATCCAAAGTGGTGAACACGATAATAGACTCTGAGACAGCTGTGTGGACCGTGGCCTCTCATGCAAGTATTCCAACACAAACCATCTTGACAATAAAAATCCAATCGATGATGATCAAATAAAAATGTTATTTAGCTGGAAGGACCCAACAATCTTTCCCCAGTCCAATGTCATCATGCCAATCACAGTCAACCTCAAGTAACAATGAAATAATTGTCTTCATTTCACCCTGAAGCATGTGTCGATGATGTCGATCTCTGTGTGTACGTTTTCCGCAGGTTTAATAACCGCATCAAACAAAGAAAGCTTGAGAAACTCTGCCACGGCTTGTCAAAGTAATTCAATAACAGCCAATGAGATCGGACCCCCAGAGAGGTTCCGCCTCCTAGCGGGGGCCGAAGAGGAGGTCACTGAATGGTCAGTTGTGTTTCAGGAAGTTGTTCCCACAACGGGATTAGACCAATGGAAGCTTAGATCAGTGAGGGGATACCCCGCCCTTTCCCTTCACACCCCCGTTTATTCCTATTGGCCATTTGGGTTAGGGCTCTTGGCTATTGGGCGTTTGGGGTGGGACCCTTGGCTGCAGACACAAAGCCTTACAGTGTGCTAAGTAGCTCAGAGGAAGATACGTGGGCTAAACCCATCCCCACTGTATTCCCACACACTCACCGG
This sequence comes from Aplochiton taeniatus, assembly GCA_017639675.1. Taxonomy (NCBI): domain Eukaryota; kingdom Metazoa; phylum Chordata; class Actinopteri; order Galaxiiformes; family Galaxiidae; genus Aplochiton; species Aplochiton taeniatus. Next base: position 36,928,602 of record CM030173.1, read on the forward strand.
GACAGGAAGGATATCAGGACACACACACACACACACACACACACACACACACACACACACACACACACACACACACACACATTGACACAAACTCACACACACACACGTACGTGCAGACACACAGATATGCACACATACTCAAATGCACAGACACACACAAACCCACATGTCCTTAAACTTGACATACGTTGTAGACAACACCGCATGTAAAAGTTTCTTGCTTGTAATTCTCTATAAGGAATTGAATAAGTTGGTATAGGGTTTAGAATAACTAGGATTCACAGTGGTGCTTCTCCTATAGTGCCCTGGTTCTCTAATCAGCAAAAACATTATGATCCCCCGCACTCAGTGTTCCCTGAACTCTTCCCTAATCAGGCACTCACAGCCACACACTAACACTTCACTGGCATCTCAATGGACGACAGCTTTCCCAATTTCAGGACCCGCCCCCCCAGGAGGGCAGGAAGTAGTTTGGCCTTTGTTTGTAGTGACCTCTTATTCTTTTCTTCATCAGAGACTACCTTGTTTGTTACCAGCAATTTGAGTGGCAGTTTTCAGTGAGCTCACACTGGGTTTCATTCAGTGGGGTAAGTGAAAAGAATGAAGCTATGCCACAATAAGGGACAAGCCTCGGGAAGAAGGCCATTATCTCAGAGTTGTGCCTTACTTCTGAAAACTGTATATGAAGTTGAGTTACAGTCAGTTAGGCAAGTACATCATCATGGAGGCAAAAATCCTGAAATGCAATAGCTGAAGTGGTGAAAGACAAAAAAAAACGTCATTCATCTTACTATGTCAATCTCAACCATGAATATGTATGTCAGGAATTTTTTCTGTATTAAATTTTTTTGGAATAGCATTATGGGATTCGCCTTGTCTTTTTGTCTTAATTTCTGAAGCAGCATAATGATATCCTCTGCCTCTCTTCAGTCTACTCATTTTGAAGTGTATATCTTGGCAATAGAAGCCCTGGCACCCGCGAAAAATGAGCAACGCCGTAGCAATTGTTCATTTTAATTGTGGAAAAACCTGTATGAAGATTTTAAGAAATGGCTCCACCAGATGTGATTTTGCTAGCGTTGACGATTTGCATTTCATCTGGTGCTGTCGTCAAGTTCCTGATGCCTTTGCGATATTGAAATTCAGCGAGGAAAACACCGTTTCCGAAGACTTTTTAAATTGAGCTGGCGTTATTTATTCGATAAGGAGTGGCGAGGCGGGGGAAGGAGGGAACATAGAAAAGGTAGCACCGCCAGACAAATGGCTCCTCCTATAGCAATTAACCACTGAGGTTGTAATATGGCGGAATCACTCTTACTAAGTGATTTCCTCTCTGTCAAACGAGCCAAATTAATTTGAGTGATACTTTTCATTTAGTTAGCATCAAAACAGCCCCTTCGTTCGCGTTCCATATGGACATCTTGATGCAAGGTATGCCATTAAACTGCTGGAGCCAGATGTTCTGCCGCTACCCTGCCGTTATCAATGCAAATTTATTCATTAAACAATTTAATTGTGTCAATGATTGACAGGCGGCCAGCATTATTATGGGGGAATGTTATGAAGCTAATAATATGTTAGTCTTATTAACTCCCTGTGTAAGCAATATGGGTGTCAACGTTTATGTGGATTAACCCCTTCTAATGTTGCGCTGTGGGCCCATCCGTTCCTCCCGATGAGGACGGAAGGCATAAACACGCAGACGCAGAGGGGAAGCGTACCGTCATTTGATATCAGCAGGTAGCACTTCCTCTCTCCGATCCAGGTTCGTATGCAGACGATGGCGATGAGTGTTCTGTTCTGCATCATAATGGAATTCCATCGAGACACGCCCCCAGCATTCTCCAAACACCGTGTTTTGTCTCTCGTTGTCTCGCGCAATAAAGGACTGGAGAGAATGGAGAGGGGAATAAAACTGAGAGAAGGACCAGGAAAATGTTGAAACAGAGAACAGCAGAATTGAATTGAATAAAATGAAGAAAGTGAGTGAGAGAAATAGAGGAGAGAGAGAGAGAGGGGGGGGGGGGGGGACCCTCCTTTCTGGGGATTGAAAATGTACAAGTTAACACACACACACACACACACACATACAGACACGCACACACATACGTGCGTGATGAATTTTGCTTTAGTAAGGGTCACGCCAGATTCTATATTTGTAATTACATAAATCAGATTTGTAAAATGTCTAATCTATTGTATCACTCACTGTATACACATTGGATAGACTGTTGAGCTTATTAAAGAGAAAACGCAAAGTGAGCTGAGCCGGCAGCAGATTTATTATATCTACCAGATAAAAAAATGTAGCTGGTGTGTCACTGACGAACTCGTTACACAACTACAATCCCAGCCAGCTTTAGAAGATCCCCACCTACACAGTAAGTCTTATAATTCAAGGGTATACCCCATTCACAATGAACCACTAGAGACGGTGCGTTTTTATTTGTCTTATTCATGGTATTTTTGACAGTCCCTGCCGGGATACCTAGCCGGTCGCCTTGAGGACCCCATTAGCTCCTGCTTCAGGATGTTGTCTTAGCTCTCTGAGCATCCCTGGTTGGTTTAGCTCAGCTCACCTCTGTGTGAGTTATGTATCCAGAGAGGAAACACCATGTGTAACATACAGGAAATACCACAGGGTTTCCTGTAGTAGTCGTGGTAACGGTAGGGTGCAAGGCCAACTGGATATGGAGGAATTCTAATAGCTACATTAAGACACGCTTTGTATATGACAAGGAGCCAACATATGCAAATAAACTCGCACAGATCATGGATACCTCAATGGTGGGAATGAATATATGACTCTGTATTTGATAAATTCATACGTTCCTGTATTATAAAGACTGCTTAAATGGGATCTTTTACATACAGTTCTCTTTATGAAGGATAACATTTCCCCCTGAACTGTTATTATACCATAACAATAAAATCTCTAAGGAATTTATCCCAGAAAAATAAATGAATAAAAACCTCATAGGAAGGCCTATTTCTTTATACACATTTTTACTGTAATGATGTCACAGTTTCCCTCACATATGGTGGCTTAGAGAAATACCATGGAACATACACCAACACACTCTGAACCCAGCTCCCAGAGGTCAGCCCGTTGCTCTGCTCCTCGAGTAGCGGAAACGCCAACGCCAATGGACTGTGGAGGATCATAGATTTTTATGGGCCTTCGGGATTGGCCCCTGTGAGACTGGCCCCTGGCTGCCATTGGCCGTGGCTGGCTGGAAGGGGCCCCTAAAACAGGAAGTGCTGCCTTGGTCACGCACAGGCAGGCACCGATACGCTCGGTTGGCTAAGAAAAGCAAGTGCCAGCAGGTGATTCCTATGATTTAATGGAGAGGTCCTTCCACGCTATGACGGGATGATTTCCCGCCCTTTTTTCTCGCATCACAGTGATAACTTTCTCTGAGATAAAAAACGAATTTAAAATATATATATAACATTGTGTACAGTTATATTATGTAGAACATGTTTTGGCAACCAGAATCCACAACAAACTCACTTAGAACTAGGAACTTGGAACCCGAGAAAACAATAACATAGTTATTTCTGTATATTTCAGGGACAAATCTTATAAATCTTATATACTATCTGTATATATATGACATATGACATATATATATATATATATATATATATATATATACACACACACACACACACACACACACACACACACTGTGGTCACCGTATGGAAAAATCATTCCCAAACATGAGAAGCAATGACCGGATCTCCACAGCTGAACCCATAAGCAATCTCATAGTTTATATTGGTGTGTGCTTTAAGTACAGACACCATATCAGGGCTTGTTTGTGAAAATTCCCTGGGCGCTACCGAAGATCATCCGTTTTCTTGATGTATCGTAGTCTTATGCAACTCATGCTTATAATAAAAGCCTGAGTTGATATCCAGCTGCTGGTCATAGTATTTAGTTATGACTATTTGTTGTCATCAAGATTCTTATGAATGGTTATGATATTACGATTTCTACTGCAGGGCAGAGGGCACTTAGAATATGTATTTATTATTATTATTTATTTTTACAACATTTGGAAACTTTTTTTTTACTGCCTTACAGCATAGACTTGCTGGAAAGAGGAACATCTTTATTGCCAGCAGGAACAACTTTTTCTCCTTACAGTATTTTTCCGAATAACGTTTTAGCATTTGAGTCATCTGTCACTGATAATGATTATTTTCATTTAATTTAAAACTAAACAATTACATATTAGTAATTAATTCTTATTTAATCAAATATATGTATTTATTGTCTCAACCTATTTCTCTACTTGTTATATCTATTCCCCTTTTAGAGGAAATCCCCGGTTAAAAACAGCAATATCAATGATTTACCAGATCCTGTCTTGAGATATACAGAGACTGCTCCCTCTATGGCAGGGCTGTTGAAGTGAGCTCAGAGAGTAGGCACTGGTTGCTTCCGTGCCAACTGTTGACTTGGTGTCGTTCTGGACAGCTGTCCTTTATCTCTGCATAAAGAAGCCCCTTCCGAGGGTCACACGCCTAAGTAGTGAAATAAACAGAGAACGAAAGAGAGACCGCGATAGCCCAAGAGAGACAGAGAGAGAATGAAAGGAAAAGAGTGAGAGAGTGAGGGAAAAACGAGACGCAAATAATAGAGAAAGAGAGGATGACAGACAGAGAGAGAGCGGTGAAAAAGGAGCGTTGGTTGCCTTGGCCAGCGATTCCATGCCGCTGTCTGTCTGCTTTGTGTTCTGTGCTGGTACACAGACCTCGGAGGTCCCTGTTGGCCCTCAGACGGGCTCGTTCCAGACCAACACACACCGCACTTCCTTCAGGGCCTTCTGGAGCAAATCCACCACCATCAGCCAGCCAGCCAGCTCCTCTTTGCATGCAAATCCTCCCATCTCTCTCTCCTTCTCTCTCTCTCTCTCTCACTCTCTCTCTCTCTCTCTCTCTCTCTCTCTCTCTCTCTCTCTCCCTCCCTCTCTACGGCTCAGAGATTAATACAAAGGCTTTTCATAAACAATGAACAGGCTGGACGCATATGCCGCGCGTTGCAATATTTACCATGTGCACGCCTATCGCCTGCTTACCATACCCGGTTGGGTGGACTCGGCGGGGCTCCTTTCAGTGTACCTCCTAGAAGAAAAAAAAAAGCATGTTGTTAGCCCTTCGTCGCTCCAGGCCGCTCCGCCACTCCCGCACAGAGATGGGGAGCGTCAGGACAGGCGCGGAGAGGAGCGTTCCATGAGGTCGGCACGAGTCGTCCCTGGAGGGCAGAGCACTGCCGAGATGCAGGACCAATCTCCTCTGCTGTTTGGCTTTTCACCAGGAGCCTATAGGTGCAAACCATTTCACCCCCAGGATTTTCCCATCACCTGAGATCGCTTGCTTGTTTGTTTCAATGAACGCTTTGCTAGAAGGGGGCCATCTCTACTCTGTATTTTGTATCAAACGGGAGGTGTTTGGTTTGTGGCACTGTTGATATACCATAGTGTATGCTGACTGTGCTTCAGGATTCAAGTTGAAATGCTAAGGCCTCTCTATTCCATCCCCGCGTTAATCCTTTACATAGAAGACATGATCTGAAAGGCTATTCATGAATTTCACCCTTCAGAGAAAGCAATCCAGCATCCCAGTGTACCGATGTATTGCAAATAAGCACGCTGTACAATAACACCAAGGTCCAGCCGATTGATTTTATTTAGGAATAGTGACAGGATGTGTGTGGAAAACCTTAATTCTTCAACAGAAGCAGCAGTGCATGCTTAACAGGAGTGCATTAAGGCCTCACCAAAGGAGCCGTGTGGATGAGGATTCTTTTAAATCCAGTATAAGAAGCCGTGTAAGTACCAAACCATTTTTGACCAGGCTGGGGAGGAAACAACAGTGCATGCTGGGAGTTGTGGTGAAAAGGTTGCGTTCAGGACTCATCGAGAGTTAGTCTGTTGCCACACTGTAACCGTGTCTGATGGAAACATTGGTGGCTTTAGCCTTATCTGCTGATGAACCCGGGCCTTCTAAAAACCCCTACAAATAAATTAAGAAAAGGAGTAGCCAGGGTATGATATAATATTTTTTCAAATTTTAATTCACATTAATAAATGGTAAATATGAAACATTCTTTATTGTCTTATTAAAATAAAATGTGATGGGATGAATTAGGAATCAAGAGAGGGGGGGTAATCATACAGCCCCCCTCTGGGTCTCAGTTGGAACACTTTGTTTAGGAATGATCCTTGGAGCTTTCTAATCACCACACAAACAGTCATACCCGAAGAGCTCTTTCTAGTCCGATCTTCCCGTTTTTCACATGGTTCCAGGATGTAAACCATCCAACCCCTGGCGCTGGGTCAGAACACATGCGACGTTGTCTGAATCCAAACAAACCGCTACTCTCAATAAGACTATTGTGTGTGAGAAAATGCTTTTGGAAACTTTTTAGTTTGTGAATGATTAGCACTGGGGTTGTTACTGCCAAGCCTGTGAGGCTAGGCTCCGAGGCATCCTTAAACTATTCAGTGTGTGTGTGTGCGTGTGTGTGTGTGTGTGTGTGTGTGTGTGTGTGTGTGTGTGTGTGTGTGTGTGTGTGTGTGTGTGTGCGTCCATGACCTGAGGCGTGGACCGCCCGGGGACACGCAGAGAATTTGGAGAAGGGTTTGGCTGATATTGTAAGCTAACCCACCCACAAGCTTGGAGTAGGAAATCCCCTGCACAGCAGATCAGCCTCTAAACATAAGGGCCATTGTGTTCTTAGCAGGACGCTTCAGCACTTCTAAGGGGATTTGGGGCAGTTTAGGCTAATTCAATAATAGAAAATGTTATTATATTTATATACACAATATAAGATTGTCTTCTGCCACACTTGGCCCTACAAATGTGGGAAACGTGACAAGGCAGGAAAAAAAGAATGTTTACATTAAGAAATATGATTTAAATTTGTCTGTGTTCGACACATATGGTTGCTTTGCACGCCTAAGCAGGGCCTTAAAAATGTATTTCTATGTGTCTGCCAATCAGTTGAAGTAAAAAAAAATAAAAATAAAAAGTTGTTCTTGTGTTTTTTTATACTTGAAAAATTCTTTAACATCCTCCATCAAATCAGAGATAACAAGACCGTGTTACCAGTAGTCGTGGTAACATAAAATCCGTATTGTTTGGGGAGAGAAGCCCTCCAGACACTGTGTCCCCACACAGACACACACCAGTCATTATCCAAGAGTAAACAAAATGCTCTGCTAGCTTTTTATTTATTATTTTCTCCCCCCTCCACTCTTCCTCTCCATCTCTCTACTCTTCCGTCTCCCCTTTTCATTCTGACACGCATTATTACCCTGACACCTGTGCGTAACATGTGGAACTTAATGTCTTTTCATTTGCCATTTGTTTCCTGCTAAACAAGGTGCAGGGCCTAGATGAGTGTGGCTGCCTCTCCCTGCCTCCCTGCCTAGCAGAAAGAGAGATGGAAATGATAGGGAGAGACATGGGAGAGAGGGGGGAGACAGAGGGAGGAGAGAGAGGGGGGGCGGGAGAGAGATAGACAGAGAGAGAGAGACCGAAAGACAGAGAGACACAGAGAGAGAGAGAGAGAGAGAGAGAGAGAGAGAGAGAGAGAGAGAGAGAGAGAGAGAGAGAGAGAGATGATAGGGGCACGGGAGAGAGGGGGGAGACAGAGAGGGGGGCGGGGGAAAGAGGAGGGGGGAAAGAGAGAGAGACAGAGAGAGATGATAGGGAGAGACAGGGGAGAGAGAAAGAGAGAGAGAGAGAGAGAGAGAGAGACTAACTGGAAGCAGTGGTCGCCAGGGGAACGCCAGCTGGAGATTTACTGGCTGGCAAGCAGTCGTCCGAATAGATGCCATAAAGGCCTGGCAGCCATCGTAGTAAATATAAATCTCGTTTTCTACCACGCTTTTCTTTCTTCTCTCTTTTTCTTACCCACCGTATCAGTATCACTCCATTTAGGTTTTACTGTGACACATTTGTATGTGTTTAACGAGAACAGTTGCTGAGGAGAATGAAATATACTGTATGTTTTTGTGCTACTAAAAACCAATGTACGGTCTTGCGATCCGAGCAACTTATTAAAATCTATATGTTTCACTCAAGTTGAAGTCTGCATTTTGGCGTATTTATCACAAAGCTCACAAGTCAGGACTTAATCGTGTTTGAGATGATCTAAGGCGTCAAATCCTCCACTCCTCTTCTCCGGCTCACAGTAGACCTTGTTATAGATCAGAGATCGCAAGCGGGAGCTGAGGCTTTTTGCAGCATAACTTCCTTTTCATACTAACTTTTTGTGTGAATTGTTCCTCGACCTTGTCTATCTAAGATGTAGTCCACAATACTCTCAAGAGAAGGATTAACATAACAACAAGAACGATTTTTTTTAACGAGGCTTGAACGAAATTAACAAATTAGGCAGATATTAATACAAAGCCATCCAGATTAGAACACTGTTTGGAGATGTGTCTAATAAAATGGAATGATGTATCACACTCCCTACACGCAACAGGTATTACAAAATCACATTGGGATTTGTGATTTGCATTATATTTTTGAAATACCGGTATGGTGGGGGATTTATTATTAGAGCAATGCACACATGTAACCTGCACTATGTTAAACTAAGGTATTTTCACACCATCGAAACAAACCTAAAACTGTTTCTGTAACTGTATTTAATTTCCATGAGTTTATAGTTCATCCACATTTCCTTGCTGCCTTCTCACAATAAATTGAAGCAAAGTACGCAGGTCAGAGGTTAATAACCAGCTCTAGTGTTCTTTTTTCGTACTTTGTAAATATTTCATGAAGTGTAAGTGTAGGAAGTGATTAGTCAGCGGAAGTCTGTAAAAAGAACCATGCTCCTTATGACATTTAACCAAATAGGAGTCTTTTACAACAGCAGACACAGCATATATGCAGAACATTATTCCGAATATTATTCAAAAGCTGAGCAGAAAAAGGCCATGTAGGTCCTAACGTTGTTATTCGGAAGCTTAGCAAAAAAAGAGCACGTATCATTCCTTCATTCTCTGTTTGGTTTCATTTGTTTGAGGACCACAAGCTCATCAACAGCTATCATCATGTTGTCTTTGACCTGTTCTAGATCTAGTTACTCTGCTTCAGGAGCTAGGGATTTGCTGAGGCCAGCTGAAAAACAACTGTCAGAGATAGAGAGAAATGGAGAAAAAGGGAGAAAGAGAGAGAGAGAGAGAGAGAGAGAGAGAGAGAGAGAGAGAGAGAGAGAGAGAGAGAGAGAGAGAGAGAGAGAAGAGACAGAAAGGAGTGATAGAGAGAAGGACAGGAAGATAGGGGAGATGGTGAGCAGGAGGAACCCCTTGGACTAGATAACTGTCTGAATAAAAATGACAAACTCCTCAGCACACAAGCATGACCCGTTGTGTGTCCCATGCCAGTGCTGTGAGCAGCACTGATCTGAATGATGGCCCCTCTCCTCTACGCAAACCAACCACCATCCCCCTGATCTAAAACCTCCTCCCCTCTCTCTCTCTTTATCCCCCCTCCCCCAAAAAATGTCTGACCCCTTCCCCCACAAGAGCATGCATGCAGGGGCTTCTTTTTCTTTTTCTTTTTATTTATGGTAGCAGTATAATTGTGCCGATAAAAAAATGTGGGGTGGATCAGGGAGGTGGACTGACATGTTTACTGCCCTGCTCCGGATCAGGACCAGCAGCAAGCCACAGGTGCAGAGTTTTACATGAGGCCAGAT
>CM030173.1:36940829-36973329 GCA_017639675.1 Aplochiton taeniatus
TGTGTGTGTGTAGCGGAGCAGGGAAAACAACAGACAACTGAGTGGAGGTTCAGCATAGTTTCTGAAGATGGTGAATAAAGACAAGCTCCAGTCAGCATTTTATATAACATGTGTGTGTGTGTGTTTGTGTGTGTGTGTGTGTGTGTGTGTGTGTGCGCGCGCGCGTGCACGTAAACCCTAGCCCTGTAAACAGCTTGGTACGCATAAACAAAAACAACCCCGTCAAGTTAACAACATTTCACATCAAGCGTTTCAGCATAACACCTCAATACCACGCAGTGCTTTCAGAGGCACCAAGGTAGGTGTACTGTAACACACTGTGATCGAGGAGGTGCTTTCTGAAAGCGTCTCAATCCCAGCTGAACGAGAGAGAGAGAGAGAGAGAGAGAGAGAGAGAGAGAGAGAGAGAGAGAGAGAGAGAGAGAGAGAGAGAGAGAGGGAGAGGCTGATGACCCCCCTGGAGGACTGCCGAGTGTTTACACTGATGATGTCGCAGTCATAACAACCAGAGCACTGCTAACTGTACATTGGTAATTACGAGGAAACTATTGGGGTGGACGTGGTGTTTGGATACTACTGTTTTGTTACATGGACAATAACAGATGCATATATACACAACGACGCTTAAGGAACGGCATGCGTGATGTCCTACACTGTCACGTCAGCCCGAAAAAAATGTATGCACACATTCACATACAGACGGACCACCAATCACATATGTACGGAAACACCAACACAGACACTTTTCCCTGACAAAATAGTTTTTCTTCCATAGATTATTGCTTTCTGTTTTTCATTTTAGCACACATTGAAGGACACATTTAGGACACATTTTCATCATCAGTGAAAACATTGTAAAAACAAGACGCCTAATCTAAGCATGGAGGGAAGGTGGTGACTGCCAGGTCAGTTTACAGAATCCTTCATAAAACCTTATATCATGTTACATAACCAACAGCATGTATGGCACATTTTGAAGGTAAGCCCTTTATTTTGCCATTATTGCCTTTTGGATGTAGTGTATTTGATATATTGTGTATACAGTATACACAGATGATTTTATCTGAAATATATACGGTACAAGCTAACATGTATTTTATGGGTGCTTTTATATCTCGTGTTATGTTGAGGACGACCAAAGAAAATTAAGGCGTATTAAGGTATAATATCTAGGGTGTGTTCAGTGTCATACAAAGAATTTAAACTTGATACACACTTTAAACGTTTTGATGTACTAGATGCCGTAAATTAAAACACCAAACACAAATACAGTACAACTGTTTCACTACACACCATAGTGCTTTAAATAAAGGCCAGTCAATATACCTTCCTCAGTGATTACTTTCAACGGTCAGTAAAGGTGAGGGCACGTCGAATAAGTAGGAGTGATTTCCGACACTAAAGCTCAACGTTTGACAGTCTTAAACGCTGGTGGGATTTTAAACGAGTGGAAGGAGGAGGAGAGAGTGATGGGCCATGCTCTGAGCTGCCCGGCACAGGGGTGGTGGGACACACTGTCAGTCTCCCTCTCTCTCTGACAGGCATGCGCCGGCGAAAGGCCGAGGTGCTTCGCTTGTGCGGCGCGGAGGGCGCTTGCCAAGGGGTCAAAACACACCAAGGCGAGGGGAGGCTGCGCTCCACTCCGGGGGGAAGCAGCAAACGTCACCGTGTTGTTGCAAATGTAAAACCCGTCACCCCCCAGCCCGGCCTCCCAGCGCTCTTGACCTTCGGGTAGCCGAGGCTGGCGACGCAGGGGGGAGGGGGACGCGACTCCACTGGATCAATTGATCTAAATGACACGATGAGGTGATTACCATAGCGCCTTTGGAGGACAAAGACAGACGTCCCACAAGGGTCGACCCCACACAGTCGGACGCCGGTCGCTGTGACACGCGGGGCCGATGGTCTGGGTCCCGTGGTGGAGTACATGACTGAAAATCACTGCGTGAGACAGATTCTCCGCTGGTTAAAGTCACCCTGATTAAATGGGGGCTCTTCTGTTGTCATGGTATTGTGAATTAAATAGGTCAAAATGTTGTGATTTGATATTTGTGCCAAGAGCGAACAAATATTCAGACCCCGGCTTCATTTATGTTATACATATTTATTTGTAACATTCAGTACAACATCTCAGTTGCCCCCAAAATTATACGAGCCAAGAAAATAGTATTTTCCAGGTTGGCTTAAATTACAAATAGAGTTTATTGTAGTTTAACATAAAATCCTATTATATGTTCTCATTTGGTTTCTATTGTCGCTGTGCTAACACGGGTGTTAAACAACAATAAACATATGCACACAGTTCGTCCACCCCCTTTTTGGGGGGTTTCGTTTTTTTCGCCACTCACTAAAATGCCTCGTCGAGGTTTACCGAGTCCCACTGAACACGTCAGTCACCAGAACGACCGCGCCGACCTCCGGCTCAGCTCAACGTCCAGGACGGCCGAGGGGGTTAGACCCGCGCCTTAAAGAGGTGTGAGGAACAAATTGAAGACGCGGCCGCCGCAGCGCCAGACGATAACAGCTGCCGAGAATGATTGGGCGTAGGATGGAACACCTTTTTAAGGAAACTGTCTCTGGCAGTGAAAATACCATAAGTTCTACTTAAGTCACACTTTGAAGTAACAGTTTTGACTTTCTACAGAACGTCGCCCTGGTCCACTGGGGTGCAGGTGAGCAGCAGTAGGGGCCAGTAAAAAACGAACAGCTCATTTATCAACATTCTTCTGCAGAGATGATTTATCTGCTCATTGGATATGCACAGATGTCTTCAGTGGGCTGGAGCGGGCTCCAAGGGCCCTGTTGGCTTTTTTGGGGGGTACCGCTGGATCTGTGTGTGTGTGTGTGTGTGTGTGTGTGTGTGTGTGTGTGTGTGTGTGTGTGTGTGTGCGCGTGTGTGTGTGTGTGTGTGTGGGCGAGAGAGAGAGAGAGAGAGAGAGAGAGAGAGAGAGAGAGAGAGAGGGGGGGGGGGGGGGGGTTCACAGTTTGAGAAAATAGTAGGGCCAAGCTACACTAAGAGCAATCACCTTCCCCTCACACACACACACACACACACTCCACCCATCCCTGCTTGCCTCCCCCAAAGCCTCTTCCTCTTTCACAAGTGTTGGGGGCTCTTCTCTGGTGCTTTGTGCAGACCACGGAGGCTCCGTTTCTCTCTGTATATCTCTCCTTCCTCTCTGTCTAGCTTTCTCTCAGCGTATATCACTCTAACACACACACACAGATAATACACAGGACATCTGGAATAAAAGCCATTTGGGAAACAGGCCTAGCCGGCTGTGAAGGGCATAGAGAAACACCACTCATTGATAAAAAAATAACAATGTATTGAATTGAACGCACAGTACGTGTCCATTCTACTCTGTTCTACATCTATAGCTTCTGGCCAGAGGATGTTCAGCGAGACACGGTTGGGCCACAGCCGTAAAACAAGTCAATGGACTGGAAAAGTAGACAGAGGGGATCCGAAGGACCCGGAATGACATCTGTGACCGTTCAGATCCGATGGGCGTGCTTCCTGGCTCCGAACGGCACAGGCAGACCACACAACAGTAACTCCTTACCCCCCCTGATCCAACCATGATCGCAAACTTGGGCTTTGAGATCTGTCATCCTGGTCCACCCTTTGGGTTTGAAATCAGCGTTTTGGGCCGGGGGGGTTGAATCACTCTCATAGGTGCTGAATTGTGGCAGTATTCTTTGTTTAAATGACACTATAGGTGCTGAATTGTGGCTGTATTCTTTGTATAAATCACACTCGTAGGTGCTGAGTCGTGGCGGAGTCTTTGTTTGAATGACACTCATTGGTGCTGAATCTTTGTAGTTTCTTTTCTTTGTTTGTTTCCCTTATACCGACCTTTAGAGAAAATTTCTTTATCACACCCCATAGTGGGTCAGTCAGTCCCAAGGAAGAGAGAAGTGTATGTGTGTTTGTGTGTGCCTGAGTGTGTGTGTGTGCGTGTGTGTATGTCCGTGTGTGCTTGTGTGCGTGTGTGTATGTGTGTGTACAAGTGCGTTTGTGGTTGCGGTGCCCTGGGAAAGTGGGCTTTGAGATTGTCTGCTGCTGTGATTCCAAACCTGACAGATTTTCCCAGTCAAATATACCCAGGAGACGTTCTCTGTGTACACAAACAGACAACAGTTGGCAACTATGGAGTCTTAACACCGTTCAGACTAACAACTCTCTTCTTGAGCCGACTAGCAGCATACTGTTGACTACACATTGCTGTTTACGTTCGCAGCCTAAAGAAAGATTCCTGTATTTCTGCCCTGCTAAAGTCCAAGCAGGGACACGGTTCCACTTAGTTGCAGACACAAGCAGCCCAGGATCAGCCTGTTGGATTATTCAGAAGGTGAGTGAACACCATCAAAACAGACCTTTCAGTCCCGAGCCGTGAGCTGCAGGGTCAACGACATGCAAACCTTTGCATGTTGAGTCGGAGCCTTTAACACAGAACGAAAGGAAGAGAGGAATACTTCATCATGTTGTGTGTGTGTGTGTGTGTGTGTGTATATGTGTGTGTGTGTGTGTGTGTGTGTGTGTGTGTGTGTGTGTGTGTGTGTGTGCATTTAATATAATGGTATTTCTGGTCAGCCGCACAGTCTGTTTGAATTTAATTAGGAGCATACTTACAGTTCCAATATTCACCTAATGAAGCTCGTTTGTGTGGCTGTTGCACCAGTAACACCAAGTGATAAATGGGTGCGTCACTTTAAAAGATGATAAATCGGACTCCGTCCCTCATGGACATCAAACAAAAAAAATTTTTTTTTTTTTAAAATGCGGGTTTCTGTGGCACTGGACTGGCGGAGCGTGAGCAAGGGATCATGGGTAAATGAGACTTGAGCGACTCCCTTGTGGGCGGCAGCGGAGTGAGGCATCGTGGGAAGTTGTGTGAGGGAAATCACAGGGGCTGAAGCGCACGCACACACACATACACATACACGGGCACACTCACACACACACACACACGCGCAAACCCACTGTTGAAAATGTCAAGCCCCCAAAGAGGGGCCCCGGTTATCTGACAGAGCATTGAATAAAATACAAATATGATGTGGAGTGGTTGTGCTGAGCACACACTGCCTTTCATATGGAGAGAGATGGAATACAACCAATGTAAATATGAAAACACGGAGGAAGGAGATGTATGGTCAACCATTCAACAGACATACCCCTGCCTAGCAATACATTACCGCAAATGTAATGTGACTGTGACTGCTGTATTTATTTTTTTACCCAACGCAAGATGGCTTACAATGTCCAATTCCAAAGCATACAGCAGCAGTCAAATAGCTAGCACTCTAGAAAAAAAATATTAAATAGAAGGAACAATTTATGAAAAACTGAAATACATTCTGGCATTCACTGGTTTGTAACAAGTAGCTAAAAATACATGTATTTTTTTTCTCTCTCTTTCCCACTGCTTTCTCCTTCCCTCCTTTCTCTTCGCACGCTCTCCTCAGCTTCCTGCATAATGACACGCAGGCCATCTTAATGCACCGTCCAGGACAGTGATTATCACCTTGCTAATCCTACAGATCATTAGGCTGCTCCTCTTAATAATGAAGTTGGAGAACTGCCGCGCTCCGCCGAGACACCCCTCTGCTAATGCACGCATTAAAAAAATAAGGCAAGCACCACCGGTAGACCCGAAAAAGGTGCCGTGCAGACTAAAAGGTTTTCGACAAGACTAGCGCGGGAACGTCCCGCCACACGCCAATGGCACTGAGAAGAAGGAACGTAAGAAGAATGAATGAAAGGACGTCGCAGGAAGTAAGGTGAGAAGGAAGGAAATGGAAGGACGAACGAGTATGAAAGGAGGGACTATCTACTTCACTTGGTCGCAGAAGTCTTCAGGTCGTTATCGATCAGCAGTGTGGCATGAGCCCGAGGTTAACGAGCTGACTGGGAGGTTGTTTACTTAATTTAACTTTATGTCGCCAAAGGGGAATTCAGGGGGAAGTGCTTTTTAAACGGCCCCTAATGGAAACGTGTGTACGGGAGTGTGACTCCACGCACGGCACTCAGAGCAGTCTACTGGTGAACGCTTAACTAGCGTTCGAATTTAAACAGGACTGGACGGCTTTTTGCGGCCATCATTATTGAAAGGCCTTAGACTAAGAAATGCATTTGAGTTCTCTGAGGACAAAGATGGTTGATTATGTGCAGTAAACGCGAAATCATTGTAATTTATGTTTCAGGGATACACTCTTTTTTTTTGGCATCTATTTTGGGAAGTACACAAAGAGGAAATTAACATGTCTCCCTCTCAGCAGCCTCGACTGTAAACTCACCCCTAAGCAAATAGTGAAGCGCAGGGGGACCTGGAGGTAGAGCGAGAGAATATATACAATAACACACGCACACACACGCACACAGACCCAGCACACAGACCTGACCAGACCACGACTGGACGGTGAAATCTGTAAACATTATGAGCGGGCCGACTCTCCTTTGACGCTCTCAGAGGGACTGAGCGCTCTCATGCATAATGCAGCGCTGAAGTTTGACCACTGGCCTGTGCTTGATTGGTCGTCTCGGGTCGAGCAGGGCGAGGGCGGGGTGGACGGGGCTTAACGCGTGGGCGGGTGGGTGGAGGTTTTACCTCTTCTGCTCGGCTGACCGACTGTCTGGACCGCTCAAACCCCCTTTAGAGCAACAGAGGCAGTCCTAAGAGACCTAAAGAGGAGAGAAAGTGTGTGTGTGTGTGTATGTGTGTGTGTGTGTGTGTGAGAGAGAGGGAGAGAGAGAGAGAGGACCTGTCTGCGGGATCAACGCAGACCGCTCGCTAGCTGTCTCTCCTGGTCACCCTTGGACCACGGTGATCAATTCAAGTTGGTCCAGGATCAGTTAGAGGGCCGGGCCGAGGCGGTGGGAAGGTGCTTTGTTTACCTCTTTGTGTGCTGCACGGTTTTCCCCTTACAGAGGAACACAGCCAGAGTGTGTTTGGAATAGAGAGAGGCTGAGGGGAGAGGAACGGGTTGCAAAGATGTGTTCCGGAATCCTCTCCATGCTGCTTTCGAAAGTGTGAAAAAACAACAGTAATGTTTTTCTACTACTCTGAACTAAGAGATAATACATAGACACGTAGGCCACATAGGTACTGTGATGGGGAAAAAATCTGCGACAGTACACACACACACACACACACACATACACTTATACATAAATACATTTATATACAAAAATTATTAATGGGTAGAGTTCACGCAACTTATTCTATTAGCCACAACTGGCGCTGATTGCTAAAGTCTATTCTGTCTAAGAAACAAAACGAACTGGAACAGGATGCTTTTTTATTTGATGCCTTTGACAACGGGCCAGTTAGCCATGGGTCAGCCATTTTAGGTGTCCCAGCCCAAACTGCGATGAAATCAGGCTCGGGGTGAAATCCACTCAGTGTAATGCCATCTAAAGACCATCCAGCATTGCCCCCCTCACTGCCTAGTTGTATTTCTCCCTCCAGTTTACTTTGAGAAGGCAGTTAAGGTACTGAAGAATTGGGGGCGATTCGTTTTTTTTTTCTTTCTTTCTTCCTTTTTTCCCCCCTTTCATTTTTAATGGAGACATGTGGCCATGATTTATTCAAATGACAAACCAATGCCTTTCTCTTTTTTTTCCTGAGGTATTAGTCATTGGGTGCTAATGTCAGATTACTTTACTAGCCATTCTGTCTTTGATAAATGACTGAGACAGGCAGTAAAAAATAGATCAAAACCACTGGGATGAAGAGGGGGAAAAAAGAAAAAGGAAAAAAAACCCGAAATGAATGGAAGGAGCTGAATGGCGGTTAAATCATTTCCCTTGTAGGGTCCAACAGGGCTGGGAAATGCCACACATCATTCTTCTGCCAGGGCTAATCAAAGCACGCGGATGATTAGAGGGAGGGATCTCCCCCCTCCTCACCCCCCTGTCCTCCCACCTACCTTAACAAGCCATTATCACTAGCACTAAGCCAGAGACATGGCACGGCCAGGGATGGGGTGAAATACGGCACACTCTACTCTGCTGTACTCCATCATGGAGGTCTCGCTGTGTCACGCCAGCGGTGTGTAATTAAGGACTTTGTGAACGGGGGAGGATATACAGAGGAGAAATGCGGTGTTTACATCTTACATGTGTTCTATAACCTTAGATCAGGATTCGATTGTTTGGAAGAGAACTATACAATTGAAAAAAAATGTAACGTGGTGAATGTTTAAGAAATTCTTTGAAAAACAAAATGTTTTTAATCATTGTATCTCATTGCCATATACATATTTGATGCATTGCATTTCTGTTTTCAGTATGATGAAAATAAAATACATTTAGGGACTATGAATTAGTACAATATTTCTAAATGATTGTCTTTAAAGGTAAACTGAAAAAAAATGAATTGATCATGCTGTACATCAACATGTTTTTAAAGAAATAATTCATCGTGAAACTAATTTAGTCAGCTATTCTATCAAGGGTCCCACCCTTCAGTGATCAACACCAATCTTTCTTGTTTTAATTACTGTTGATTAACGTTATCTTGTCAAAATACACATACGCAAAAATAGATGCCGTATTCCTCTAACGGTCCTTATGCGGTAGAGGTTGATGTTTTTGGTGATATACTGTAACTGTAACTGTATCCCACCTTTCCCCTCTGGCCTACCCTTAATAGCTCAGGGTTAAATAACCTGTTCAATCCCTCGTCTGATATTCTGTTCTTTTTTTCTTCCCTTGAATTTAGTCTTAAATGATGATAATTTTTGTCTGTTCTCACTGTTTGTGTGTCTAAAGCTGAAAATAGTCATACCTTATTTAACCCGTGGTTTGCTAGGGTTTTCTGGAGTTTGTTATGTGCACTTCAGCTGTGCGGTAGAATGTCACACCTAAAAAGTGTTGAGGTCACCTCGACTGGGAGTTCTAATGCTAATAAAGAACATTTGGTTCCTATGCAAATTCATTATTCCGGCATGGATAATCGGGCATACATGAAATCTCTTTGATAATGTGTTAGATGAACATGTGGCAATATCCCAACTGTCATGTTCAAAGCCAATTAACAGGGTCGCTGCTGCAATATCAGTGGGTGCTTTCCATACCGTACACACACACACCACACAAATACATTAACAGCTAACCATGTCATGACAACATAGCACAGCAGACAGGTCTTAGGATGTTATTTTGATAGTAAAAAACATTAATTATCAACCTTTATTTGTGCCTGAAGGCCTATTGAGGCAATTACGTTTTTTTCAGAGAACATAATCTTTACAACACAGAAAAGTAGAGGCAAAGTGCTTTAGGTAAGGTGCGGGTGGGTGGGTTTGGGGGTGGTTACAATCCGAGTTACAATAATAATACAGTCTCTTTTCATGAAGTGAAAACCAAAGAAACAAAAGTACTCCAGCTAAAACTCCCAGACTAAAAATAATTTCTCCCCTCCTGGCTAACTCTTCAACGTAGCAAGAGAAAATAAATTGATTTAAGCCAGAAACCAATGTATATTGTCAAAGCTTAGTTGTCCTTGGGTATACTCAAAGGATGCAGCATGCAGCTAAAGGGCAAAATTATTATTAATATTTCTTGACCATCGATTAACAAGCAGAAACTGTCTCGTGCTGACAGCAGAGAATTCTCTAAAGTATAGGCCCATGCAAGGTATGACAAAGTCTAGGAAAGGAGAGAAATTATATTATGTTTCTGTCAAAATTATTGATACCACATTTGCCACACCTGTACATATAAATGTTTGTGTCAATGGGCCATCCCTGTGTGACAGTTTGCCATACATATTTTGTATATCTGATGTAAAGGGATTCTTAGACTTCATTCCGATGGTTCGTAGTCAAACAGGTATCATAAAGGCTACCTTCACATGGTCAAATAGTGAGAGCTTGGTTGACTTGTTGTTGCATCAGGCTTAACTCTCTAATTAAATCAACAAATTCCGAAATAAAGGGCTGTATTAAGGGGGGGTGAAGTTTATTCTTATATTTGTTAGACTATTTTTATAGAAACATATCATACTGTTTTATGTGGTGTATTGTAATGTAAACAGAAAATGTTTTGCCAAGTTTATCAGAACGTTTCCCCCTGACGCTGTTGCTTTCGTGTGCCTCCAATAAAATTCCAGCCAAAACTCGCGTGTGACTTTAAAACAAAGTGAAACGGACTGTCTGTTTTTTATTAATTGTCTCTTAATTTAACTAAGTAGCCCGTCATTAAAATTGCTGAGCTTCTCCTCCTATATGGTTTTTGTCATGATACAATTTATCTTTGTGCTCGCTATAAGCCTCTAATTTGTAGTGAGTTATTGGGCTGTTTCTGTGTATTCCCCAGTGATTGAAGGGGAAGCTTTCGGGACATGATTTATGGATGTTAATTGTGGTGTTCAAAAATTCACAATGGACAACATGAAAAAAGAGAGCCAAAAAAAGTGAGATGCACATCTGGAAGAGTCGTTATAGGACAAGCCAAGTTCTTGTCCTGGGAGCACAGTAAAAAACAGAGCTGGGTTTGAACTAGCTACACCCTGGAGAGTACAAAATATTTTTCCCTGTCAACTAGGCTGTGGGCCTTCAATTCCCAAATCGGCTGGCCCCTCTCAAACCCCGGTCTACATTTCCCTCTCTGCAGGAGCTGCTTTTGCACTGTACTGAAACAAGACATTTATGTATTTGATATGAAACCTACATCAAAAGTGACATAAATCACATAGGGAACGGCTGCTAAAGGGTAGAGCGGGGAGAACAATATGGATTCCCCAGGTCCTTTGCCCCCGGTGATGGTGGGTGGGGGCCCTGAAGTCAAACTCACCTGCAGATACCGGAGAAGACTGTGGCAGGGCAAGCTGGGAGCCCCACGCAGGGGGAAGACTGAAGAAAAAAAATTAAAACGTTGGAGTACACAAAAATCACTTGAACCTATTCCAAAAGCACTAATGATGGCTGGCTCCCACTCAGGCTTCCGTTCTCCCTCCGGCTCCTTCAGCAAGCTCATCTATCACCTGCGCTGGGATCTCTGCATGTGGAATCTATTGCACAGAGATCTCTGCACTGGGGATCTACTGCACAGACATCTCTGCACTGGGGATCTACTGCACAGAGATCTTTGCACTGGGGATCTACTGCAGAGATCTCTGCACTGGGAATCTACTGCACAGAGATCTACTGCACAGAGATATCTGCACTGGGAATCTATTGCACAGAGATCTTTGCCCTGGGGATCTACTGCACAGAAATCTACTGCATGGGGATCTCTGCACTGGGGATCTACTCCACAGAGATCTCTGCACTGGGAATCTACTGCACAGAGATCTACTGCACAGAGATATCTGCACTGGGAATCTACTGCACAGAGATATTTGCCCTGGGGATCTACTGCACAGAGATCTCTGCACTGGGAAGCTACTGCACAGAGATCTACTGCATAGAGATCTCTGCACTGGGGATCTACTCCACAGAGATCTCTGCAGCTCTCGATGTAGTGGTGGTGCTCTGAACTCGATGGGGATGAAGGCCAGTGGAGAGACTACTGAACACATGGAGAGGCGATGAGGTTGGGTTAAAGCTGTAAAAATACATAATGTATTCATAGGATTCTTTATAATGGTTAATGTCAGATAAATCGGTGGTCAATTTTATTCTTTGAAATAGGATTTATTTATTTGAATGAATAAATCACAAACTGGTGTGGTAAATATCACACTACTTGCAAGTTATGCTTCTTGTAAGACCCCCCCCCCCACCATACTCTGAAGACAACAGTCCGTCCTGCTGACCAGGTGGAGACTAACAAACGCCAAGCTCTGGTTCAGCCTTCATTTGCATGACTCACACATGTTAAGGAGTATGTCCAGGGACTCAACCATCCCCTCTGTCATTCATGTTCCACTCACAGGAATGTACAGCCCCCTCAGAGCCCTTTTCTATGCTGAGAACGTCCTCTTTGAATTACCAGGCCAAGCTCCGATGAAGGCATTCTGTGAATATGACGCCTCGTCTGGTGTGTGTGCATGCGTGTGTGCTTGTAAGTGAACGTGTGTGTGTGTGTGTGTTCTCGCCACCTGCCTCTCTCTCTGGTCCCTCTTCAGTCAGGTTAATGCAGTGTCCCCTGCTAATCTCTCCTCTCAGATGGACTCTATCCTCTTTTTTTCGACGCACGTCTTTGACGTTGTGGAGCAGAGCAAATGGCAAAATATGTAGCTGACCTAAAATACATCTGTCCTTCGGGAGAGGTTTACCGCTCTCAATATGCCAAAGCCGTCTCCCCAACAGGACACATTAGAGTGGGAAATGGCAAAATGGCTGTCGTAACAGGAAACTATACGTCACTGATGTAAACGTACTATTGCCACCACGAGGGCAAGTTTCTGAATGTGGTCCCCGGGAAAGACTATCTCAAAACTAAGAGTAGAACTCCATCGATGACATTAAACTGCAAATAGACTTTCTCCAAGCCCATCAAGGGCAGTGTTTTGCAGAATACTAAATATTATATCAGGTAGTCAAGGCTTTTGGCCAAGATTAAGCTGCTGGTGCTGGATGTTAGAGCTGGTGCTCATATTAATTCCCACCAGTCTTAAACCGTGTAAAAGGCTGAGGAAAGCCTGTGAATATAGATGCTAACCATCAATTACTTATGATCCATGTGTGGGTAAGTAGAGTTTATGGAAATCACTTTTTTTATATATACATACATACACAAACATATATATTTACATATGCATATATTGTATAATATTCCTTTTTTATTTTCATACTGAAACAAAATTAGATTGTACATCAATGTCACATTTTGCTGTGCTTTGAATAAAGATTTGAAATGAACCACATCTGTGTGTCAGTCTCTGAGTTCCACAAAGAATCCGACGCAGCGACACGGTGACAGGGGCCAAGGACTGGACCCTCCGAGTGAAACAACCTCGACGTGACCTCCTCCGTGATGCTCAGAGACGGCTAACGAAAAGCAGAGATGGTGTGCTCAGGAGGCTTCGCCACGCAACGCCCTCAATAAAGACGTATGCCGTTGCAGCAGTGAGAGAGAGAAAAAAAGGTGTCCAAAAGTGTGTCCCTTTCCGTTTTTACTGGGAGCTCCCACCTCCTCAGACACTTCATTCCGGGGGGGTGGGGGGGTAAAGCTTCTAATAATACACCACCATAAGTTACAAATTACTATCTAACTGATCTAAATTGTAAATGTGTATAAATAACGTGCTGTATTGTATGAAATAGATACTACTACAGTTTGGGTCAAGGCCTGGAAAATGACTTATGTTCAATTGAGGTACAGTGGTGAGCGAGTGGAAAGGTTAGTAGAAGTTATCTTTCCCTGGTGAGCATTATAGGAACATATTGAAAAGGATACTCTTACTGCTACAGCACATATACAGTGCAGTGATCACCATGATTGCCCCCAAACTACGGTCAGCCAACACCCCCATTTAGCACACACACACGAACTCACTCACGCACGCACGCACGCAGGCACACACACACACACACGCACGCACGCACACGCACAGACACACACTCAATCATCCCATCAGTCTTCCATTGTTTTTGCAGCAAAAGTTATCCAGGAAGGAATGTTGGCCTTGATTTGCATGTTGCCGTCTCCCCAGCTGCTGTCTCCAGGCCCGGGCGTGCCAGTGATCTGTGGACTGCTGGAAATCTCGTTAGGATCCCACACAGAGCGAGATGGGGAATACCTGCAGCACGTTCAGTAACTGTAACTTGTCTTTACTGTTTACATGCTGTAGGCATTAGGCCTGCTGGACAAAATGACTGTGTGTTAGATTTGTGGTTTTGGTTTGTTTCGATTGATGTGCTGATGTGTTGATGTGTTACTCCCGATATCACTTTCATAAGTTTGACCTGCTCTTTATTGTTTGCTTTATATAATGGCGTTTTAAAATAGAAAGGTTTTTAAATGAATAATGTTTTTGCAACTGGAGTAAACTCACTATCTTACAATGCCTTTGATAAATGTACACTTCATTTGGGGTCTTGTTACGTCGCAAATGAAAACAATCTACAAATCCTCTCGTAAAATGTTAAACTAGTAAAATAGCTATATCAACTACAACCTCTTAGCCGTTTAAGCTCCACCTCCCTCCTAGCAATTTAACCTACGCATGTCCTGTCCAGGAGATGGAGCTGCTCCTAATTCCTCTCCCTAATCCCCCATAAATAACAGGAAACGGGGATCAGGGCTGCCTCTTTGGGAGCACAGGGGTAGTCTGTGGGTGGCTGGATGGGATTAGCGTCGCGTGGACACCCCAGATTGAAGAGGAAACGAGAGGACGGAGTGCCAGCTCTAGGGAAGCAGCTCCTCCTCCTCCCCCTCCTTCTCCTCCTCCTTATTTTTTGTGTCCCGCCCCCCCCCCCCCCCCACACACACACACACGAACCACGAACTCCCACCACCCCACACACCCCCACACCCCCTACACAATCTAGCCAAGGCCACGCCTGATCGCCCCGGATTCTGTTAGAATTGCAGAATCTCTGCTGAGTTCACACAACACCCGCTACTCCTAACCAAAAATGCCGAGCCCCCTTTTAACACAGGCTCTGTGTGTCCTGATGTACCGATCCATTTCCCCCTCCATTAGAGAGCTTGTCCACGGCTGCCGCCTGCGAGAGCGGCGGAAATACTTACCACTCCCAGCGCACGCTCTTTAATTTCCCCTTCACAAAGGGGGGTATTGTGTCCCGGGCCAATCCCGCACTTAATGCTCGCAATGACATCACACACATAACCCCCCCCCCCCCCCCCCCCCCCCCCCGAGAGCCATTGGCGAAAAATCCTCTCCCTCCAGAACTACCGATCGCTGACCAAACACCGCACAGCCTGACAATCACTGCGTCAGTAGGCCATTTACAATAGGCCGAGGAAACCAACAAGGGTCCTCTTGTTTATCTTTTGTTTTTCTTCAGGGTCTCCTCCACACTCTGCTTTTATCTTTTCATCCAGTGCGATCCTCTTCACTTGGCTCCGTTTCTTGGGGTTCATTAAGAAATAAAAATATTATGAATTTTTATTAGACAGAGTAGAGTCGATGTTCTTGAAAAACCTGCAGCCAATTAGAAGACATACAATGCACTTTTTGTCCCGAAGCAGAAAGAGGGAGTGTGGTTTTTATGGCAGTTATTTATTGCCTTATAACTCAGAAATCAAATTAGTTCATATTGAAGAGGTTTGTACTCAACCCCTGTGTGAAGGTGATTGATTCCCTTTCACAGGGTTGACTTGAGATGACTTTAGCCGAGCCAAGGCAAACAGATCGCAGCTCCAAGTGGAAAAGTGTTTCACAAGCTAGCGAGCTAACGGGGAGGACATGTACGAATGTAGCCACCAGGCCACAGGAACTAAAGCTTGGCACTGCCTGTGGGCATAGAAATGGAAATAGTAGAACATGCACGTCTATTCTACTGAACTTCCTACAGAGGCATTTTGCGGCTTCCTCCTTGCCTGAGAACACAATGAAGTCGATTGTGTTATGCGTGGTTGTTTTTTGACCACGACCACCGGCGAGTCCATCTTTGTTGCTACTGTACGTCTTCAATCATATTTATTGTCCAATTCAAAAGGGCCGTCGCGCGGAGTTTCTCCCCCTTTCTACTCGTTGCCATTCTAGGAGCAGGAAGTGCAAGCTTCCCAGTGTTCATTACGGGTGATAAGTGCACACAAAGGAGCGAGGCCTGGTTTTACAGAAAACACTGGTGCTGGAAATATATAAAAAGCTTCATGGTTTTGGAGCCAGGCTTTATGTGCCCAGCCCATAGACAGGTTCATTCTTCAGGGTTCTCCAGAGACGGAAGGGAACTGGGCCACTCGCTGGAAAAGCCCCCCGGTGACCCGTTTCACCGCTAACGTCACCGAGTGCAAGCCAGGACCATGCCAATTAGAAACGGAGAATAAAAACGAAATACAGAGAAATATAATACATAAATAATCCTCATGTCAGGTGTCATGTTTTACTTCTTCGTTTTTTATTATCCTCGTATGTGTAAATTGGCTCGGCCGGCACAGAGCACGCTGTTGTGGGGACAATGTCAGGAGCAGAGCAGACCTCCTCTGTAATGTTCAGGAGAGGTGACAAATCAACACAGTCAATTACGGCGTATGGGCCTGGTCTCAATATCTGCACTGGGTCTGGTTTCAATCCAGACTGATAAAAGGCAAACAACTTGCATTTACTGTAGCCGCAACCTCCTGGTCTGGGATGCCTTTATAATTAACGTGTATGCATTATCTGAAGCAGTCATACACAAAAAGACTCAAAGCAAAGCAAATATTTATGTTGCACACAGGACAACATATATGAATCTACACCCTGAGTCACATTCACATTTTTTATGGCAGCATTGGAATTTAAATCAAGGGAATGCTCTCATTACAATCACAACACATTACAATCACAAGGAGCTTTACTGCATGTAAGCCACTGGCTTCCTCAATCAACTGTTGAACATGCCCAATATGGCCAGCAGGGGTTTCAGGTTTTCCCTCCGTCTACCTCCTAACTTGTCTGAACAGATGGTAGAGGCATCAGAAAACATCAGGCACCATAAATGACCTGGTGGAGTTTCCAAGACTGCAAAAACAAAAGAATGTTCTAATGGTAGTGCTTAAGGAAAATATGTCGGACTGGCCTAGAATTCAATTAGGCTATGATTGAGTGTTGACATTTCTGAGGCCGTATGACAGGAAATTCATTAAATTCTGTACAGCTTGGGAGGGTTACTCTACAAGCTGTAAAAGAATACGCCCGGACCGAGAGGCGGTTATGGAATGGATCGTTGCACGGGTCAGACTGTGGCTCTTAAGTGCAATTGTGAATATTTTAAAGGTTCCACCAGCGCTGCTCCCCACACTGATTGAAACAATACGCCTGGGGATAACCCTGATACATGTATGTTCCCCCCTGACAAACTTACTGTATCCAGGGCAGCCATTCTATGGATGGAAAGTATATTATTCAATAATGAGCATGATTAACTTTGACATGTGTGGTATTGTATCAATAAGCTAATGTGGGAAACTACCCCAAAAAGCCATAAGTAGACAACAGTATATTTGTCAGAAACATATGACACTGTTTAGGTCCTATTAGTTCATATAAGTTAATCTTATGGTCATGTGAAAATATGCAGGAAGGTAGAGTATTATAAACTAGGCAGCAACACAGCACCATTTTTTTTTGTGCGATAGATGTTGCAAATTCAAGCCTGTTTATTCAAATGTTCCTAAAACAAAGAAATATAAATGAAAAAAGTATTAGTGTAAGTAAAGTAAAGGTATTCTAAGTCTACATTGCATTGCATTGCAATCATAATGTTTACAATCCCAAAGCTGAAAAGATAGTAGTTCCATGTCTGCATTTGTACTTTTCAAAGTCACAAAACAAAGTAAAAAAAAAAAAAAAAAAAACATCTAACTTTCTTTTCTTTTTTTTGAACAGTCCGGCTGTCGCCGTACATTGATCGACCCCTGTTCAGTCCTTGATGGCATCGTCCCATCTGCATGGGGCCACGGACCCTCCAGTCCTCGTCCAGGAAAACACTACTTGGGGACCCGGGAAACAGGTTCCCCGGCTGGGCATTAAAACAGTCCCGAGACATAAGCCAACATCTGCACAGCCGGCCGGTAAAGGCCCCCGTCCATAAAGCTTTTTAATGCCCTTGACTTGGCGGGTCCGCGAGGTTGTTAACTTGTTTATAAATTGTCATCCTTGGTTTCCTTTATTAAGCGGACTCTTAGGGGCGATCAGGGACTCCACTGATGGGCTGACCTGTGGACGAGAAAGTACAGGACAATTGCGGAAAGTTAATTTGGCTGGTGGAGCTTGAGTCAGGGAGAGTTTTTGTTCACAGTTTTTCTTATAGCGTCTGAATCAATTGCTTCTGAGAAGGTTAAATGGAATACTGACTAAGCAGAAACTGATTAAATTGTTTTTATGCTACCAGTCATTTCCGGAATATAATGATAATAACCTGGGAACTATTGGACAAGGAAGATGTTTTCTAGGAATAAAAAAATAAATAAAAATAAACAGGTGAAGAAGTGAAATAACTTATTGGGATTTTTTCTTTTCTCTATCCCCCATCAATTAATCTCACTCAGGTAATATAAAGGTATACAGTATTATACATGGAAATAGCTAGACAAAAATACCTGGTTCACCTTTATTACCTGTTCAATCTGGAATATTGATGGCCTTTTGTAAATCGCGTTTGAAATGACTGTGTGTTTCAAAAGTTAATAGATAGATAGATATAGATTGATAGAGATAACTGTTTAACTTTCCCCAAGCTTAATTTGAATGCTGTAAAACATTTAGCGGTAGGCAGTAAGAGAGCGCATGCCATATTTAGAAATGATCAAATCTTATTTGTGTATAATGCAGCTAAATACGTAGTTCACTTGGTAAAGTTTCAGGGTGTGTTTTTAAAAAACGAGGGTGATTCAGCAAGGCCTTCCAGCCCTCTCCAGGTGATGAAGCATACATCTACCTCTAAATAAAACATGCTTCCCTCAGTTCCATGCCCTTGAGCTACAAAGGTCAGATTCCGCATTTAAAAACTTTGAAGCATTTTCAACTGCAAGAAACAAGACGCACAAAGGGAGGCAGAATGAAAAGAAAGACGAGTGTGTACAATAAAACAAAGAGTATCTAAGCATCCGGGGGGTTGGAAATAGAACCCCCCCCAAAACAAACAACATGGTGAGGTAATGATCAACCAACCACCACCTCATGAATATTCTTTATGCTCACGAAGAATAACAGAGAATCGCTCAACAATAGACGCCCAAGTCGGGTTTTTTTATTTTTTAATTGATGGAAAAGTCCAAGCAATTATTTATTTATTAGCAACAATCTTGAAGGACAAGCAGGGGTCTGCTAAAAAAGAAAGGCAGAAAGGAAAGGTGTGGTGGTGAGGGCGGTAGGGGGAAACGGACGGACACACAAACCCCAAGACCTTGTAAAGATGGCTACCCAACAGATTTTTCTACAGAGGATTTGTGAACTCCATCTCGGCTAATCACAATGGAACCTATTAGCGCTTGACATTTTTATCCGGCAGCCGGCGGCTCCACATCTCGGACAGCAGCGGGCGAGCGGCTGCAGACAGCTCTGAGGAGCGGAGCGGGAGATCTGGAGCACACCTCAGGGTCCACCTGAAATCCAATACCTGAGCCCCAGTGCCCAGCCTTCATTGATTTCTTGTCAGCCGCAGAACTTTTCAGTCCATGTTAGAGAGAGAGGGGGGGGGAAGGGGTGGTTAGGAGGGGGGGAAACACACAGGAGAAAGGGGGTGAGAGAAATCTTAATTAGAAGTGGGGGATTTACAGAACCTGGTTGCAGCTTTGGGGAGCTGGTCTATGACTCATATTAAGGGGGATGCAGAGAAAAATACAGTGGGAAGGAAGGAAGGAAGGAAGGAAGGAAGGAAGGAAGGAAGGAAGGAAGGAAGGAAGGAAGGAAGGAAGGAAGGAAGGAAGGAGGAAAGGAAGGAAGGAAGAGGACGATAGAGAGAGGGGAGAGTGAGATTGTAAAGAGTGACGGCCCAAACAGGGAGGCCACTGAGATGTGATGTCAAGGGGCTTCAGCGCTCAGTGTTTTTCTCCAGTCGATTCCTCTTTTCTCTCCCCTCTCTTTCTCTTTCTCATTCTCTCTCTCTCTCTCTCTCTCTCCGTCTCGCTCTCTCGCTCTCTCTCTTCCTCGTTTTTTTTTTCTTTTTTCTTTTATTGGAGGGGGTTTGTGAGGGGTGAAGGTGGGGCCTTGGGCAGATTTGCACTGTTGAACTCATTACAGAGTATTACCCGCTAAGAAAACACTTCGCCGCTCTAATTGCCCAATTTAGGACTGCAGGTGGTCGTTGGTGCTACGGTTCTCTCCACTCCCCCAGCCCTCGCCGTCACTCACACCTTTCAGTGTTTCTCTGCTCTACGCTGCCTCACACACACACACACACACACACACACACTCACACACACACACACACACACACACACACATAAATACGTATTCTCCGGCAACCTGATCGGTGTAATAGCAAACACATGACGGTGTCTGTGTCATGATCATGCCGAATTTGATGTCTCGACAAGTAAGTAAAATGAAAATATATTTGTATGCGTATATGTATACGTATATATTTTCTTTATTATACTAAACTTATTTGTTTAGATTTTCATTATGAAAAATATATATATATATTTCTAATAATATATATATACATATATATATAGGCAAGTATAACAAATGTTTAAAACATTCAATGATACACAGACATGCTGAACACAACACACTCAAACATACAAACACACACACACACACACACACTCACACACACACACAGGATAAATTCTGTGCAGGGCCATGCAACCATCTAGTGTCTCTGACAAAGACTTCGATCAACATCCAGTGTGGTCCGATGGCAAGGGTTTGGGATCACCAGTGGAACCCCCCCACACACACACACACACACGCACACGCACGCACGCATGCACACCCACACACACACACACTCCAGCGACAGGAGACACAATTAGTTTCCCTGGCTAAAGACCTAGGTCCTGTATGTGTACTGGTCCAGCTGTTACTTCAGTTAGAGACGCGGGTGATGTCACCACACACAGCACAGAGGACACACTCTATTTGTAAACCTGGCACTGCAGAGCTTCGAATGGTAAATGACCCAGAAAGGTATTTCACACAGGTGATATGTTTTAACACTTAGAAAACACTCACATTTATATTGAAAGCCTTATTAATGCACTTAATAACAACATATTTTATAAACTTGCATGTACACTATTTACTTACATATAGTGAATCTAATATGTTTGTGGATGGCCTCTCAATTGAAAGTAGAATCGTATCTTTCTTTAGTGGGAAGTTATTTGTAATAATAATAGAGTTCAAATGATCATCATTTACGCAGCCATTCCAGAAACATTCCAGAACACTAAAGTGAACTGTAGCGCAATCCTTTAAAACAACATGGCAGTCGCTAAGACTGGTCCACCCTTAAGGCCTCTGTGGGGTCCACATCCTATGGTTGGGTCTGTAATCTGGAGGACGTGTCAACAGGTGAGTGTCTCTCTATACAGGTTGGATTGATAGATCGGCACAGCGACACAGCAGCGCAAGATCCATCTCCGTCTGGGGACGCGGTCCGCCGAAAGGATGGGAGGAGGAATTACACACATGAGCACTAGGTGCAGGCATAAATCACGATGCACGATGAAAGCCCAGTGGTAGCCGTCGGCCCAGGATTTACTGCTCCGCGCTGTTATGCTTTTCATTAAAATATATGTACATGAGACTTGTAGTTTCTGTGAGCCAGAGAGAGAGAGAGTGAGAAAGAGAGAGAGAGGGAGAGAAAGAGAGAAACTGTGAGAGAGAGAGAGAGAGAGAGAGAGAGAGAGAGAGAGAGAGAGAGAGACAGAGAGACAGAGACAGAGACAGAGACAGAGAGAAAGAGAGACAGAGAGAAAGAGAGAGCCAGACCAAAGAATTTATGAAAGGAAATAGCTGTACATTACTTCTCTGTTTTATTGTATTTTCCAGGGAAAGTGTCACGTTCCACTGCTTGGTGGGAATTGACTGCAGGAAGCAGGAAGTTGGGCGGATGACACCATCTGGTTGTGATTTCGGGGGAGATTCCAGTGAAATATGAAATGTAAACTAGATCCTGCAGAAAGACTTGTTTCAGTTGCCAGGCTGGGTAATTGATTAGAAATTAATTATCAAATTTAATTTTAGTCAGTGTGTGGGATTATGTGGCATTCATCATTGAGAAATGTTTTTTTCAAGATTCGTATTTTTTTCTTCTGGAAATCTAGCTCCGGCATGTCCCTGAAAAGTTCCAAGGCTTTTGACATACTAGAGGCATTTCAGCAACGACAATTTGCTACTTTTGTGTTTATTTTTAAAGCAGGAGACCATCAAAACTTGAACTACTAAGAGTAGAAAAATAAAAGAACAGGGTCCAAATAAGAGGAGAGGAAGTCCTTCTTTAGACATCTCTGTCACAGATTAGTACAAGGTAGTAATCTGGAGCATGCATTACATTTCTGTCAGCTACCTTTGAACTTTGAACTTTGTCAGTGGTAAATACAATTTCAATTCAAAATGTATTATTTTAATTGATAGTATATCATTTCATATACAGTAAAATAATGTAGGAAAGTAATTTCACTAAACTGTGTCAAATCTCTTATATTTGTTGCATGTTCTTTAATGCTTGTTCTCTGTCTTTGTTAATGCGACAAAACAACTAGTTATAAAATACATAATTTAGGTACTTGTTTTTGAATGATTCCATTGTTGTTGTTTTTATTGTGTTTTCAGCATGTGACAATACAGTACGTGTCCTGACTACATTTCATCATGTCTTCCCCCTGGGGCCAGGCTCTCTGTCTCCTACTAATACACTGTTACTCTAATATTGACTGTCACCAGGGACACTGTCAAATATGTACTATCGTTTCAGGCAATAAAGACGAGCAATACAATAACACGGATCAAAAGAAAAGGAAATGTTAGCCTCACTTTTAAAACTGACACTTTCCAACAAAAACAGCCTGCTCATTTACATATCAGACGTTGTGTTTTTAAACCTCTTTTAGGGCCCTGTGGGCACTTTGTCCCCGGAGAATCCTTTCCTATCTGACGAAAAGGAAATCAAATAATTTCTAAAAGAGGTAAATGAACATGGAGGTCAAACTTTGAAACAGCTCACATGGAAATCTCTTCTAGTCTGTGAGTGACTGTCTGTTGTTCTTGCATAAACCGGATTGAGTAGCTAGTAACTGTCAGATCTGCGTTTTCTTTGATAATGAATGTCTCACGTTGTCAACATAATGAAAATAATCATGAAAGATGGCTTATGAGGATGACATGCACATTAATATTAAATTGGCCTTTTTTTTGTGCAATAATTAATTAAAGGACAATTAGTCATAAAGAATCCTCTCTTATCCTAGTAGTTGGAAATCACTCCCTTCCTCCCTTTACGATTCCTTTTGCCTTCAGCCTTCCTCTGTCCACTTTGTGTACTTATGCCATTGGTCTCTGTACATCAATACGAAGCAGGCACGGTCATAACGCCAGTATGTCAGCTTATTAAACTCACAAACATGATGGATAGGCTCTCCGTCCTCTCACACCCGTCGATAACTTAATTGACTTTCTAATTGTGTTGACGGTCTCTCCTGATGCCTCTCTGCGGGTGTCCAGGGGTTTCGCCTGCTCCAGCGCTTAGGCCTCAAACTGCATGCTAAAACAACACAGCACCAGATGACTGTTGGCTACGCATTAAAAGCCAAATGACACCGCCGAGACCCCTGTGAACAACATATAAAAGTGACCCTGTGTTTTCAGAGGATGTTTTCCTTTAAAGCCTTCATGAAAAAAACTGTCAGGGATTCTGGAAAGGGGAAACCAGCCCGCGGGAGAACAGGGCCACAGACATATTTAACTCAATTGCTGAGAGA
The DNA here is from genome assembly GCA_017639675.1 of Aplochiton taeniatus. Taxonomy (NCBI): domain Eukaryota; kingdom Metazoa; phylum Chordata; class Actinopteri; order Galaxiiformes; family Galaxiidae; genus Aplochiton; species Aplochiton taeniatus. The sequence goes on from CM030173.1 coordinate 36,964,327, forward strand.
AAGTACAGTTAAAGTACAGTTAAAGGACAGTCAAAGCTACAGCTACGGCCCCAGCAGCTAAGAGACCCCAGAGAGGAGCAACAATTGTGTACAACCCCAAACTCAGAATTATGGGATCAAATCTCAAGTCTTTTTTTTCCAAATGCACAGCTGTTCTAGATAACTGCTATTATGAAAACACAGCGTTATTTCACGTGGAGGAAAACTATCATTTCATACGCGAGTGAAGCAATCTCAGTATTGGAGAGCAGTGAACTACGTGTCATTAAAACGAGCAGACAACACTGCGCACGGTGGACCATGTGTCTCTTATTTAAAGCCACTGAAAACAACCTGCACGAATCCTATTTTCCTGACGTATTACTTCTAGGATTTCTGCTGTTTCTGTTATTTGTGCCTAATCTCTACAGGTTATTTGACACTGCGACGAGGTGAATGTTAAACATCATGGCGTGCAGGGTTAATGTAGGGCTGTGTCCCCTGACACCCATCACCCCGCCCCCCCTTCGTATTGTTTTTACCTACCTCGTCTGTGCTAATGCTGATCATTTATGTAGTATACGTTTTGATTCTAATCAAACATTTACCACAGATGTACAGTACTGTGCAACAGTTTTAGGCAGATGTAAAAAAAAATTCTGGCAAACATTTTTAAGCAAAGAATGGTTACAGCAAATATTGATTTGAGATTAGATTGTTCATTTGTTCATTCACTTTGCATTTAGTTAATTGATAAAAAAACAAACTATTAACACTTTTTTAAAGCATTCTTACTTTACACACCTGCCTAAAACCTTTGCACAGTATACGTAGAGCTACATTCAGCCACAGTGTGTGCGTGTGTGTGTGTGTGTGTCTCTGTGTGTGTATGTGTGTGTGTTAAAAGGGTCTGACCAGGAGGTTAGTCACTGCCTCCCAGGCCTTCCCTGTGATCCTGTCCCTCAGTGCCCCACACCTCAGGGTTTGAGAAGTCTCTTTACCCTGTACCCGTGTGGTTAGTGCAATACGGGGGCAGAGAGACAGACAGAAGGGCTAATGGAGAGAGGGAGGGAAGGAGGTGGGGAGGGAGGTGGGGAGGGAGGGAGGAAGGGAGGGAGGGAGGGAGGAAGGGGAAGTAAAAAGGAGAAAGAGTTCTATCGGCCCAAGTCCCCAGGAACAGATGTGAGAGGAGATTTAAGCGACACACACGCACACACACGCACACACACGCACACACACGCACACACACACACGCACGCACACACATAAACCCTCCCTCCCTATATGAGCAGGTGTCGTGCTCCGGAGCTCCATTGTGAATAAAACAACACTGGAGAAGGTGTGTGCATGTGTGCGCGTTTTTGTGTTTGTTTCCGGGGTGTGTGTGTGTGTGTGTGTACTAAACAGTTTTTTTATGTATATGTGTGTGTGTGTGTGTGTGTGTGTGTGTGTGTTAATTATTTGGTGTGTGTGTATGGGTTTTTGTGTGTGTGTGTTAATTCTTTGGTGTGTGTGTATGTGTTTGTTTGTTCGTGTGTGTGTGTGTGCACATGTGTGAGTGTTGGTGTGTGTGTCAGAGCTTGGTGGGGTGCAGGACCAGGCCTGCCTCGCCTCACAGAGGGTGGGGGCAGCATTACAGCCAGGGGAGTCCCAAGGCCTCACCTCCGTACTGTCCTGCCTCCTGATTGGTCCAGGCCAAAGAACTGGCATCTGCCGGCCGGGGGCCCATATGGACCCCACTGACATTTAGCAGCATGTTGCCTCCCAGTGTGAAGTGTATGTATGTGTGTGTGTGTGTGTGTGTGTGTGTGTGTGTGTGGTGTGTGTGGTCTGTTTGTATATGCCTGAGCTAGGACTTAAACCTGCAGTAACCTTTCGGCGAGCTGGCGGACAGCGTAACCGTGGTGACCTGTGGGGTTTGACTGGAACTCCTTTGATAAGAGCAGGGTTTGTTTTGATGGCAGGAGATGCTATGAATGGACACCTGGGACCGCCTGCAATGCTTTCTTAACCAGCAAATCATTCACAAATGGTGGGCCATAGAATTTAAATGGTTGGACATATTACAATATCGATTGTTTTGAAATAGGGTTTAAATTATACATTTGAAAAGATAAGGGCCTTACATTGACATTTTAATTATAATCAGGTTACTTTGAAAAAATATGCAGTCATCACTATTGGCAGCATGAAGTTGTATAAGACACTTCCCACTTTCTGTCTTGCCAGCAACAACCTAGAATGAGAAATGCCAGAAGAGAACTGTCAGACATACCTAGACTAATACAGCTAAATTCTCTGTGTGTTTTAGATTTAATACACTTCCATTCTTGTGGTATTACTACTTAAATGGGTGGTACGCGTTGACTTTTGTCTGAGACTGAGACTTTTTTTTTACAGCGGTGTATCTGTGGTGGCAATGTAATCCACCTGATGTGTGATTCATGCTCTAACTAAACCTCTGAGTAGATTAGAGATCCATGTCAATGGAGAGTGGATCTCATAGATCCGTGCTGCCTTAGAATGGCTTCCGGTTCAGACACTAATGTTGTGGGTTTAATTGGACGTGTCTCTGCGTGGTGCACAAGCATGTGTAACTGTGTTGGTCATTGTAGTTTATTTCTGTTCATGTATTTGTAGTAGTCTTATTCACTTGAATGTTGTTCTTTGGTTCTGTATTCATGTATTTGAAGTAGTTTTATTCATTGTAGTTTGCTTCTGTGTTCATGTATTTATAGTCTTGTTTACTTTAATGTTGTATTGTTTCTGTATTCATGTATTTGTAGTAGTCTTGATTACTTTAATGTTGTACTGTTTCTGTATTCATGTATTTGTTGTGTTCTTATTTAATTTCATGTTGTTTCTATGAACAATGGGCCGCTGCTCTCAGTGGAAGCTTCTGGGTAAATAAAACGCAAATAAACAAACACGTCTATTCCCCGCTGAACAATATAAGTGAAGCATTCGTTGCTTCAAAGACAATAAATGTTTAGTTTGAGTCATTCAATAATTAATTGGTGGATTGATTGATTCATTCATTATTTTGATTTGTTTAAAAAAAAATCATATAAATCAATTAATTTATAGATTCATTTAGATATGTTTGTGTTTAAATTCACATGCTACACCAAAAGAAGAGGCCAGGTTATACCTCTGTTTTCCCACAGTAAGAGCTACTGACATCAGATGGCTGTCTGATTTATCCATCTAAACAAGCTTGTTGGATAACAGGGAGAGACGAAACCAAACTCGACCGTAGCACTGGAACATAAAACATGTCTTGGGAAAAATAAGGAAGATGGAAACAGGAGGGGAGGAAGTTTCCAGATGAAGTTATTCTTAGCAAAATCCTGGCACTGTCACTTCACGGTTCAATACTGCGGGGCTGAACGAGTCCGTTCTCATCTTGTTCATGGAGCAGTCGTCATGACTGTTTTTGTTTTCCGCGAGCGTTCTCACCTATTTGTGCTTCTTGTCGACAATCTGACTGATATTTCAATTTAAATTATAATATCAACGCGATGAGTCAACGAACACGGTTGAAAAACAAACTGTTGTCCGAAGCGAAGCAGCTGAGCTGCAACACAGGGCTCCACTCAGAATGCCTCACTCACACACTCAGAGAACACTCCAGCAAGTCAAAGCAGAACACTGAGAGCTGAGTTTTCAGTCAATGCTGTGTCTTAAAGAAACAACAAGGCATATGAAAACCATATATGCCACTGTATATTGTGGGAAACTATATGAAAACAGCATATTAAAACTGATCATGACAACTGTATAAAAGCTTTATCCAAGACAATATTTGAAACTGTGTATGAAACTATAGATCAAATATGTATATTAAAACTGTATATGAAACTGTTGATAAAAGATGTATATTAAAACTGTATATGAAACGGTAAATCATATATGTATATTAAAACTGTATGTGAAACTGTAGATCAAAGATGTAAATTAAAACTGTATATGAAACTATAGGTCAAATACTTAAATTAAAACTGTATTTGAAACTGTAGATTAAACATGTACATTAAAACTGTATATGAACATGTAGATTATATATATTATGTATATTAAAACTGCATGTAAACATAATAAGCAAAACTATTGGGAAAGTATATTGGAAACTGTACGTGAAAAACATGTATTCAAACTTTATATGAGAATGTATAAAAGAACAATCTAAAACTGCACGTCCAAACTGCAGTAGACAACATTAAATGCAATACACACCTTCAGAGGGGAGCAACGATACATTAAGCAAAGGATGCAGTTCTAACCATTTGTACATCTAAACACTGTGACATCACACATTATCAGGGTGTATCAGAAAACAAGGAGAGAGCGAGAGAAAAGAAAAACGCCTTGTTGATCCCTCTGGGGCTTTCTGTTATCAATATGCAACAAGGGTCTAACAAAGTCGACAAGGTGTTTTCCCCAAGAACACTTCCCCCCACGCTGCAGGTATTTAGCATGCAGACGTTATTCACCGCCGAGCTGCTTTTGATTGGCAATATGTCAATAGGGGAATTAGCATGTCCAATGGGTTTCCCTTGGCCGAGGGCTTAGGCAAGGCTGGGGTGAAATCCCATACACGTCAACCTAAGAGATTGACAATGGGATTAAAGGGGTGATCTCCTTCCACAATGCCCTCGGGTCTGTACGAAAGAGAAAAACGGCTTTTACGGTGATATGTGAGGCAAATTAAATTATATGACTCTATGCGGACAGTAATTTTTTTGGACATGTCAGCACATTTTGCTTCTCAGCTGACCAGAACTGATGTTTGGCCTTAGTTGGGAGAGACTCCCAGTGACCACTGGTTCCTGATTTGCCGTGAAGCTACAGTTTCCTCCAGATTTTGGCCGGGCTTGTGGAGTTAACACGGAGGGGAAAACTACCGGCGTTGACCATGTCTCTTAAGCGGATCTTCCAGCAACACAAACCATAAAGTTGGGGAGTACTTCTCTCTTTGAAACTTACTGACAACAACAACCTAGAACCTGTCTGGTTGACTGAGGGGCATGAAACGGCTGAAATACATAAAGAATTCGTTTTCTCCAATGTATAACGGAAAAAAGCATACATTCCTCAACGTGTTTAGGGTTTCAAATCTCTAGGCCCACTTCCAGATCCACGTAAACGCTAAGGAGATGCCAAGTGCCCTCCAGCAAAATAGCGCAGTCCATACAGCGAACGCTGACACATGAAAACAACATTGTCAAGCCCTGATCCCTGAGTTCTCACCGGCAGCACACCAGTCTTAGTCTGTTCGACACGTGGAAATATAAAAGTTTGACGTCCCCCTCGCTCTGTCTCTCCAGCTAGAGGCTACGGCTCCCCGTCAGAAATACCCTGGGCTAGTCCCAAAACAGGGCTTGTCAAAGCGTCACGTTGTAGCCTAACTGTTAGATGTGCAAATGATTAGAGAAGTGAGGTGAGCTGAATCACAACGAGAGGGAGACAGCGAGGCAATGGCTGCCCCACACCATTTCAACAGCGGGGGGTGCAGTTACATGACCCGGCATACTATGGTGTCTTATACAGGGCAAGATGAAGACACATTTTCTCACTGCACTACATATATAAAAAGGCAGGACAATCGGTTTAAAGTAATTGAACAAAAAAATGCAGTATATTTAAAGGCTGCCATTTCAAAATGTCAGTTTTCTCTCACAAGAAAAGTGCAAAATCTGTGTTTTTGTTTAATTTCAAACTCTGTTCAGGGGTAGATGACAAGGGGGTCCACTCCTTGGATCCTGGATCCCTCCATTAACACAAACATTTCTATTTTGAATATTCGCTTTAGTTTTTGTAAACATCTTTTGCCTTTTCTCACATTAAAAACTAAAACGTATCATCATTCTTGCATCCGATCGTCAATGAAAATGTTTCCAAGTTAATTAATGTTATAAAAAGTATGAAATATCTTGCTGTTATGCAACATATTAAACAAATGCCCTATTTGATGCATGAATTTAAGCCATAACTTACTGTAATCAATACGAAAAAAAACCTGAAGGGATCAAACTCTAATCTTACTTTCAAATGGAAAATTCTGATTGAATGTTGCCATGCCTCATTTGTCTCATGCAGACATGTACAGACACACATATACACACAAACACACAGTTTAGGCACACACAGTTTAAATCAGGCAAAATAAACATTAGACCGTTTAGATTTGGGTCATTAGCTGCCAAAAATGTGCATTTCAATATCTGGGCCAAGATTTATTAAGACTTTTGATGGCTGAAGGGTTGAATAATTTATTTATTGTTGGGGGCACATCAATTATTTATTAATCAGCCTTAAATTCAGATTCGGATCGGATGACCCTCACGGTCTGAAACACCTCTCAATTTATTGCAATACTCATACTGAGAACTTCCTTGTATGTGTTAACCTACTTGGCACTAAACCTGCTTCTGATTCGGAGACAGAGTTGTCGGTGAATAGCAGGCAGTGTTGTATGCCTAATTTGTTTGTTCCTCTTTGCTGTTCATGTATTGTTGCCAAAACTGTTTATTTATTTCAAAGCGTAGGTGAAAATGATTTATTGATGAGCAATCTGCTGTCCAGAGAGATAAGCGCTGTTTTAGTTGCTGTTCATTTCTTTATTCATTTTCCAGACAAAGGTGGACATGCCCTCATTATAGATGTCTATCGCTTAAATTAGACTGACTGCGTTTCAATGCAATTAACTATCGGTGAAAAACAACTTTGTTTTAAAGCACTGCCTCTTTTCATGGATGTCACTTAATTCCGGCATTCAGTTTGTTTAATTTGAGTGAAATGTTGTGTGATTTCAATAACACATATTCATAAAATATGTTTTTTAAATATATATATATTATTAAACCCATGCATTGGTGCAAGTCGTTGAAAGACTTGCATCATTCTCCTAACAAACTCACTAAGATACGAAAAAGGCCCACAGCCATGCGATTGCATAATTTATCAGAATGAATAAAAAGTTTGTTTTTTCTGTATAGTCATCAACAGAATGTTTCATACTGTTTACCGTCTTCCCAAAATACACAGTAGCAAAAAGTATAGTTTTATTCAAATCACAAATAACCTAAGCTATGTTTGAAAAACAGTATTTTTTTTATTCTATTCAGATCTTTTTTTTTTATATAATTATTATTATCTATAAACCCATCAATAATCAATGTATTACTTTTTTTTAAGATGAATGGCGTTTGGCAGTTGTAATATAACTCCGGGCACACCCATCACAAGTGTCCAAATGGACCAAAGAAAGGAGAGTGATGGGGGCTGCCACAGGGAGCAAACGGCCCCCATGGAGATCCCCTAAGCGACGGTTCACACAGCAACCAGACACCACGATCCTCTCACTCCAACTTCTCTCAGCCCAAGAGAAACCACGATTTACGACCCTGCCTTGACCACTTTAAAAGGTCCGCTCCCCAATGGCTGCTAACCGTTTCGCTCGTGCAGAGGCACCGGGAGAAGCCCCGCAGATCCAGAGCAGCCCGGCCCGGGGTGTCAGCGCCGGCAGCCGTGGCGTCGGTTTCCACGCCAACCACCGCCAGCCAACGCCACTGATGACAGCTGCCGATCACCACTGAGGCGAAAAGTTCCGTTTATGCATTCAGTCATACGCATTGCAAATGAGTGGTTATTTGACTGGTAAAATGAACGCCATTCTTGGACGTCTCCATGCCCACTCGTTTCATATTAAAAACACATTATGCCAATTATTGTAAGTAACTGCACTGCTATGTTTCTTCGATATCCTCAGAAGTAAATCTCATGGATTTTTCTCTGGGAACGAGGCTCAAAATAAAGGCCTGGAACCAATCTCTGTGTTTTCACTCTGTTTTTCTCTTCTCCCAACTTTTCATGTTACATTTTAATTGGCCTACGTCAGGAGTTGACAACAGCCCATCAGAGTAATTTGTGTGAGTCAACCCTTGCCTGGTGTGTGTGTGGGTGTGTGTGGGTGTGCGGGTGTGCGTGTGTGTGTGTGTGTTTAGGAGACGTGGTGTGAAGAGATGCCTGTTGGCCTTCCTGCGGCAGTTGCCTGATACTGCTGGGTGTTCAGAGGGGACCAGTGGCTGAGGTCAATGTAGGTTGGCTAAACTATGCTGAACCTGTCAGTGGCTTGTGGCTCCGCTTCAATCCGGGCCCTTGGTTCTGCTGCTTGGCCTGCTTGCCTGCCTGAGTAGAGCACCCATCAACAAACTGGTAACATAAGAAACTGCATATATTACAGACACACACACACACACACACACACACACACACACACACACACACACACACACACTCGCAGATACAAAACATACTCTATACATGGACAAACAAAAAACCTAAGTATAAACCTCATAAATGCGAATCATAAAACCTCTTCATACATGTTTGATTTACATACATGTTCTAACAATCAAATCACATTCAAATGTAAGCATGTGTGTGTGTGTGTGTGTATGTGTGTGTGCGTGTGTGTGTGTGCTGTACATAAATATATAAAGTGCAAATAGGACTGACTGGTCTTTATCAGAACCCTCCATCTGGGTTGTCATGTTTTAACGATCAAATCACATTCAAATGTAAGCGTGTGTGTGTGTGTGTGTGTGTGTGTGTGTGTGTGTGTGTGTGTGTGTGTGCTGCACATGAATATATAAAGTCTTTATCAGAACCCTCCTTCTGGGTTATACATGTTCTTACACATCCACGTTCGAGTGTCACTTGGCCCAAGGGGACGAAAAGCTAAAGCAAAATGGCCGCTGTGGGAGTGTGCTGAAGTGGAGGAGATACATCTTTCATCTTCACTGTGTGAAGATACACACACACACACACACACACACACACAAGCACGCACACCGACACACACACTCACTTCACAGTCATTTCTCACTCTCTCTTTCTCTCTCTCCTAATTTGTCCCGATCTTTCCCACACTGGCGCACACTTTCAGTCTTAATGCAAACACAAAGAGACACATACCTGCATGCCCAAAGTATAAGATCTGCCAGTGGCAGCCGATCAGAT
>CM030173.1:36978329-37010829 GCA_017639675.1 Aplochiton taeniatus
TGTGAATGGTGGCTGCATGCAGGGGGGGAGGGAGGGGGGTCAGTAGTGCTCCCTCAGCGCTGTGTGGAGGAGAAGGTGATTGGGGGCCTTCATCATTATCTCTCTCGAAAAGGGAAACCTCCGCTCCCTCACGGCCCCTAGACTAGAGCCTCCGTAACAAAGGGTCTGTGTGTTTAGGTCACATAACTTTTATTAAATGCATCCTCATGGATTTATATGATAGTGTAAATGTGTCTTACACACCCTTCTGCTGCTTCACCCTGAAATATAATGAAGTCAGCGTTGTTGCCACACAAGTCTGTGGGGTAGAGAAAGCAGCATCTAAAAATGTTGGCTAAAAACAAGTTGTTGGTTTGTACTTGTTCCCTTTTTTTAACCAAATACACTTTTACTACATAATTATTTAATATTTTGATATGGCAATTATTGGTATATTTTGCACAATCAAATTATATTTTCCCAAAAACAATATGTGCTTTAAGTCATAGCACAATACGTGATACAATCCCATTTCTGACTACAAGGGGTCTGCGTTACCTTGATGTCGACCCTTTACAAAGCTGGACAAATCTGAACCCTATCTTCATCCTTTTGGTCCAAACCTTTCTCTGTAGCCAGGAAGTGATGTCGGATAAAAGCAGCGCCACACTCAGAAGGACATTAAAGAGGGCTCTGCTCTGAACAGCTGAGCAAAGACAGGTCTAACTGATCTCCCCGTCTACTGCAGTCCAGTTTATCCTAGTTCAGGCGCCCACCAGTGTGTGTGTGTCTCTCTCTTTCTCTGTCTATTAACGTGCGGTTCAGGCGCCCACCACTGTCTCTTTATCTGTTGGTGTGTGTGTGTCTCTCTTTCTGTCTCTGTGTTTGTGTGTGTGTGTGTCTCTCTCTTTGCCTGTGTGTGTGTGGTCCAGGCGCCCACCACTGTGGCAAACAGAGATAGCCACCCTCCCACAACATCATGAACAGGGCTGCTGATTAACATGAAAGGCTGCTGGCGCTGATTGTGGCTGTGTGTGGACCTTTGATTTGACCGAGAGGAGGGAAAGTTCCCGTCTCAGTAAAAGAAGCAGACATAGAAGGAGAGGTCAAGACGATATGTTTCTATTGCATAGGGTGACTAAAGGTCAAATGTCATTTGGTAATCATTGAACCTAATCCATATTACACGAGGCGTGATTTACACTGTTTATGTGATACAGCGAACAACAAGAAATTATACATATAAAACATATAATACATAAAAGACTTTTGTCTACTTCCTAACTTATTGCTCACACTGATAGCTCTAGGTTACAACTTTGTTGGTACCAATAGTTGAACATCAAGTATCCAAAGTAGCTATTCCTATTAATTGTTATTGTGAAACTTGACAGTGGGGGTGTATTAAAGTCCAATGAAGTTCCAAATCTTAGCCTTACAAAGTACCGTAGGAGTAGTACTAGCATGATTTATGCCTTTGCTATAAAATTGTGTATCGAGACATCCGAAATATGACTCCTGGGACGTGTCTTAGAATGTTTTTTATTCCAGAAAGAGCTACTCGAGTCAGGGATCGGATATTTGGCAATCGGAGGTTGTGATGTGATACACGGCCAAAGAACAAAAGTTTTAGCGTATACATTTTTTGAAGTCATTAAAATGTTGCAGTGAACTGCTTTAAACAGTGTTGCCGGGACTGAGAGATTGAATTTAATGGTGTAGGATTCCATTTGCCAGAAATTCTGATTGCAACCTGGATCTGTTCCAGAGAGGAAATCACTAAAGAAACAATATTCATTGGAAGTAGTCAAAGTCATTCTGATTGAATTCCAGCATTTTCTTTCCCCAGCAGAGCAGCCAAAGTTTGATCTTTACTAATTGATATATCCAGGCTCCGCACATGAGGAATCTTAGGAACCTATACCTTGGGCCAATTTAGCTGTTCCACTCACTGAGTTTTAATTGAGTCCACATTAAAATGTACTTATAAAATAATAATGGGCTCCCATGCAAATGAACCTGTCCTAATATTGCTGTGGCCAAATTTGCATATCCACAAGCATTCGGGGAGTTCAGAAATCAATATAGATGATTAATAATATATGGGCTAGCGGAATAATTAAATTCATTTGATGCAAGGAGTCAGTCAGCCTTGGCAAACGAAAGGTGCAATTTCGCCGCAATCTAATTTGATACAACATGCGTGGATTGCAGTTTCAATTACTAGAATTGAAATAATAATGTGCGTTAAAAAATTACACTTTTAAATATTTTTTATTTCATTTCATTTCATTGAATATATTTAGGGAGATCTTCCGATATTAACATATTGCACCAAATTGCTAAATTAAACTGGTCCCTAATTTATTGCATAGCCATTTGAATATACAGATTGCCACAGCTCAATAATCTTGGATTTTGTATTACATATTCAAAACAGATTCCATGTTGTGAAGCCTGTTTCAAAATGATTTATTTTAAACCAACCCAGTGTCTCGTTAATAATGTTGGTGTTTAAGGGTAAAGAAAAAAATATCAAAGCGCAACTATTAACCTTACATTTAAAAAGATAACATCTTTAGTAGTTTAGTGGAGATAAAAAAGACCTGTCAACAAAAACATTGAGAACAAAGTTCCTACACAGCAGGTGGCCATGTTGAAAATGTGCTACAATAATCTACAACCTATCACCCCCCTGATGCTCTGATCTCCGCCAACAAAGCCACCTGTGCTACGCATAACGATCCCACCCTGCCATTTGTCTACAGGAGGAGGAGGTGGAGTAAAAAACAACAGAAAGGAATAAACATTTTCAAGACATACACACATTAACATTCAGCTGGCATAATAAATGAGTGGCATTCATTTGTAACTCCTTGGTGAGTTAGAGGAAGTCTTGGACTGCCGGGATGAGATTATGGGCATTATGTTCTTGACATGCTATTATATCTTGGGCATTGCCAAGGCATTGTCAACAATGCCCAGAATTCAGTCTTGCCCATAATGAATGCACTCCAATATGTAATGACTGAGTAATCACATTATTTGCAGCATCTAGTTTATTTCGACGGTGGATCGAGGCTGCATCTGTGGTCTTTTGGTAATTGCTAGGCAAAGGAAGCGAAGGAACAGGATTTGCATCCGCACCAGGGAGTTGCATTGCAAATGATTATGCTGAATTGTTTTTGCAACAGGATTGTCAAATCCAATAAAGTTAATGGTCTTGAAAGACATAGGGTGAGACTGAGAGAGAGAGGGAGATAAATAAAAAAAACGATTAAAATGCAGATGTTTGCTGTCCGTTGGAATCGATGACTGTGGGGGAATTGTAACAGGAACTTTTTAGGAACTAAACTCACACTCACGTTCTTAAGCCTCTATTTTACCATAGACAGCAAAGGTGAGTCAGGCTAACACACTCACGTTCTTAAGCCTCTATTTTACCATAGACAGCAAAGGTGAGTCAGGCTAACACACTCACTTTCTTAAGCCTCTATTTTACCATAGACAACTAACGCGAGTCAGGCCAACACAGCTCTATTCCATTTGTCATCTCAGTGCAGCGTTGACTTCGCATCCCTTTCAACGTTATCTGATACATAAAATGGACTCTCACGGCCTAAAACATAAACAATCATGGTCTAACCCAACACAGCTTTAAAGCTACACAACTGCCACATAAAAATACTCACTTATTTATTTATTTTCACGTTTAGTTATACTGGTTCTATGATTACCAGGTTAAACAAATGATATGATTTGCAGCCAGCTGATAAATCACTGAAAACTGTGATGACCCGTGTCATTTTAAGCTGTGCCTACACATTGCCTCTTTTTAGCGCGTATCATTAGTGTGGATTATATATTAGGTATACATTCTACGGCCTTAATTTGGTCTCCCCGGGCCACTTGTGATGATGCAGCAGAAGCATCCTGTGACGCAGGACACCATTCATTTGTTTATCTTAAATGTTAGGAATAATTGACTTGTTCTTGAGGATACTAAACTACGCCTGCTGCTGGGATACTTCAGAAAGAATACGTTGGTGTCCTCCTGAAATATGTTTCCAACATAAGAAGCAGTAGGAGGGTTTAAACTGGAAGAACAAAAAACACCTCATTTTTGTTTTATCCATTTTCTGGACCTCTTTAGCGTGCTGTGTCACACGTTACAACGATACCAAAGAGAATAGTATAACTAAAGTCAACGGTGTACACCCAAGAGACCTTCTCATCTTAAATGATTGTTGGATGAGAAAAAACAATAGACATACATATTTTTTTAAACCTACTTTTGAATATATTTTTTTATCCTTCAGACAGATACACACTGCAGCAGTGCAGCTATTATGAGTGGCCCTGTAAAAAAAAGTCTCCCTGGCTATTGGCTTCAAGCACAGAACCGCAATCCCTCTCGAGCCCAGCCTTCAACGCACAGCGGCACTCCACGGACCGTCCACGGCCGGACCAGCAGCGCCGCAGACTGCTCCTGGACCCAACCCTTTTCTCTGCCTCAGCTGGACGACGGTGAGAGGGGGAGGCTGCAACGATGGGGAGGGAGGACGAGGAGGTTAAGGGGGGAAGGAAAAGAAGGTGGAGGAGGAGATGGAGAGAGCAGAGACTATAAGCTAGCTGCTGGCTGCCAGGGCTGGCCGGCTCCACGGGGAGTTGGGTTTGGACGCGGGCCCAGATCAATGTGACCTAAATTCAAATAGCGAATTAGAGGCCTGTCAGTGGGAGAGGACAGTGTGTAAATGAGCTCCGACGGCGTGAGGCCCCTGGAGGACGTGGGGACCGGGGCCTCGCCTCCGTCTGAGAGCTTTAATGAGATCCAAATGGACGACCCGGGCCCTTGGCACTGGCCCCTGCTTTGGCTTCCTTCTGGCCATGCCTTGGCTCTACTCTGGCCCTGCTTTGGCTCTATTCTAGCCCTGCTTTGGCTAAACTGTAGCCCTGCTTTGGCTAAACTGTAGCCCTGCTTTGGCTCTATTCTAGCCCTGCTTTGGCTAAACTGTAGCCCTGCTTTTGCTCTACTCTAGTCCTGCTTTGGCTCTACTCTGGCCCTGCTTTGGTTGTACTCCGGCCCTGCTTTGGCTCTAATCTGGTCCTGCTTTGGCTAAACTGTAGCCCTGCTTTGGCTCTATTCTAGCCCTGCTTTGGTTCTACTCCGGCCCTGCTTTGGCTCTACTCTGGTCCTGCTTTGGCTAAACTGTAGCCCTGCTTTGGCTAAACTGTAGCCCTGCTTTGGCTTTACTCTGGCCCTGCTTTGGCTCCAACAGCCCTGCTTTAGTCTGATCTTATAGCCACAGCCATTAGAGAGCTTCATGATCAGCCTTGGAGGAGGCTTCACTCAAACACAATGGCATAACTTCACCATCCAAACAACACCACAGTGGTGTAGCCACCTTTTCAGAAGTGAGGGAGATATAAAGGTTTCAAATAATAATACTTTTGTAATGATACTTATTTACAAAACCAACTTTTTCTAAACACTCCGGTTTACAAGATGCATAAGTATGAAACATTTGACCCCTGGCAGATCTAGTAACTACATAGCCTACTAGCTCTTTCGTTGTTTATATACCACTTATGCCAAAAATAATTATAATGTTAAATTGAACAAAAAGCGATTTTGGGAGTGAGATCGTCCTTTAAACACAAACACGGAATTGTCATCCTCATGATGAAGCCTAAATGAAGCACCCAAACATGTTTCAGTGCCATTCTTTAGTAGCAATGAATGATGGTGTCCAGCTTCTCTTTGTGGTTATGACACACTGCAACACTGTAATCTCCGAAGGCCACTAATACTTCTTTCAGCTTCGGCAGAAGAAACAGGCAAAACAAGGAGCAACCTCACAAGTATTTCTACTTGCTCAAAGAGGACAGAGACTTCTGCAAAACGTTCCCTGTAGAATGGTTGCGCCTTCACTACTTGACTGAAAGTCATTCTTGGACTCGAACATTGCTAACTGCCCGTTGAGAGAAGCCCTGTTCAATTCTGGGTATTGTTGCAACACATCATCTATCACCCCTGTCAACAGCACCTTTTCAAGTTTACACGAAGCATTTCATTTGGAGACAGGTTGAGGGTATCATAAATCTGTGATGCTTTGCTGTAGATGACTTGAAACCCTGCTTGTGTTCTTTTTGTAGTTATGGTGTCTTTTACACGGGCGACAGCAGCAAGCATACCGTCTATGATCTGCGTACGACTTTGAAGAGAAATATCGAGACAATATCGTTCAAATTCCTCTGTAACCTCTAAAGCAAGCAATTGTCCAAGAGCCACATTGCTCTTTTGAAATCGATCAAGCAAGCCATTTGCCCTGCTGGCTGAATCTGACTTTCCAGATGCCATTTCCTCTAATGCAGTTAACAAAGAATGATACTGGTCCAGCGCTGAATGAATGGCACCTGTGCGCACTGTCCATCTGGTGGCACACAAAGGCCTGGTAGATTGAACTGACCCACTCTCTGATTTTTTCTGTAGATTGGAAAATGGACTTCATTTTCATTGACTGGCAAAACAAACCCCCCAGTTCTTGAACCCACTCCAAAGAGTCACGGACTCCAGGAGAAGCATGCATGCTTGCTGTGAAATTAGGCTTCCAGAATGAGGTCCACCATGGACTGTGGTTGCACTTGCTTGGTAATAGCCTGGGCACCTGAACGTTTCCCTGCCATGTTTGCTGCAGCATCGTAGGCCTTCCCTCTCAACCCAGTAATCGACAAATGCAGACAGCAAAACATCCATGAGAATCTTTGCGAGACGCTGTCCTGTCGTAACAGACACTTCATACACGGCAACAAATTTCTCGTGAACAACAAGATCATGATCAACGTATCTCAGATAGATTGCTGCTCCTTCCCCGACACATTTTGTGTGCCTTCCATCATCACAGACAACTGCAGCTGTGGCAGTGACCTGATGTTATCTGCAATTTCTCTTATTATTGAGTTGCTCAATAAACTCAGGATCTCCCTAGTCTAAGCAAATGGTTGGATGACTACACTTGTACATTACGCAACTGCACATCCTCCGATCTAGCCGCATAGATTTGCGTTGTTACGGCTGCTTTGTGACATTCGGATCTGGCATGCGATGCAAACCTTTATCGTGCATTCTTTCAGTTTTCAAAACCAGAGAAAATAAATGTGTTTTTTGCAAGCGGTGAGGGTTTGTCTTTAAATGCTTTGCGACAATAAAAACACAGAGCTCCTTCAACACCTGAGACGAAATGGAGCCAAGGGAAATCCTGATACCACCATGCCTGAAATCTTAGAGTTCGATCAGGCAACTTCTGAAACACAATAATGTTGGAGTCTGGCTGGTATAGTTTTGCTACTGAAGACCCTTCCTCAGTTGAGGCTATCGCGTTACTGCTTCTCTCTGCCATCTCAAATGCTATCCTCCTCTCAGTCTCAGACACCTCAAAAAGAAATGCCAACACCCTCAAGCAAAAATCCTGTTGACTAAAGGAATACAGCTTTCCCTTTTCAAACTGAGGGTAGTTACACCTTGTACATTAAATATGTGTTTATTTTTAGCTGTAGCCTAATCAAAAAAGGCAAACTGATTAAGCTGATCATAACTGAACATAACATAAACTAATTCATAACAAAATCTGAATAATGAAACAGTAAATGCCAAAACGTTCTGGGTAAAGAAATTAAATCAAGCATTTAATACACTCAATGGAGACAGGATTTTTTACCTAGATACCACTTTACACATAGCAAACATCAACACATTGTTGGCAAAAGTTTGTGGTTCTATAAATTGTGGGTGTGGCTGATATGGTTTTGTGCCGTCACCGAGGTAACTGCACAGTGCTGTGACCCTTTCCCCTACATCTGGTCCTGTCGTGGCTGTGTTACTGTCATCTGAAGTCCCTCTCCCTGCTGCTTTCCCTTTCACCAACCTCACTGACTCACAGTCTGTCTCCCAAAAAAGAAATCGTTTTTTTTCTCCGTACTCTTAACTACCATTACCCAAATACTACACAATTATCACAACAATGCCTCAGTCACCAGTTTAAGTTGAGCGTGGGGTCACCCATGGCATAGTCCAATTAGGTCCCTATTTTACAAGTCTAAGAGAGAGATAACCTTTCATAATGTTGCCAACCAAAACACACAATACCTCATCCCTGTTTTCACTATTGTAAGTCAATGAACATACTGTATCACACATTATCAGACACAATTATGATCTCCAAAATGGAGAATAGAACATGATTTGAGAGTCAAAATGGTTGGGAGAAAGGGGAGAGTTCTTACCCCGACGCATATTATTATTTGATTGAAGATATCAAGTCAAAGGTGACCTTTTTGTTTTTCTGCAACGACTATTGACGTCATTGAAATATTTTATAATAGCATAATCACATGGTTCTTATGATACCTCTCGAAAAATCTATTTTTTTTTTTTTTAAACATGAAATACCTCAACGGTAGAGTTTGTTCTCGTCCGCGTGTCAAGAGTCCCATCTGGGCTAACCTGCGCGAGGGAGGGAGGGAGGGAGGGAGGGAAGGAGATGTTGTCCAGCACCCCCGAGGAAATACAGAGGGGGGTGAGAGAGGGGAGAGCGGGGGGTGGGCGGTGGAGGCAGAAGTAATTAGCATGCTGATTCTGCATGTAATCAGATCACCCCGGTACACCGGCCCTCTCTCTCTATACATTATCTGTGTGCAGTCCATGTGGGAATGCATGGCCTTTTGATTGTCTTCTACACGGCATATGCTAATTGTTGATTGTCTTCAATATTATATGCTAATTGTTAGGGAATTAGCATAATTCATTAACATTTGGGCCCTAATTACACAATGAAAAAAGACGAACCCTGAAAAGTGTTTCGGTGTGCTTTGACTTCGTAATGTATGATACGATTAATGTTGTCCTTATTTGCATACGGCTAAGGAGCTTGAAATATTTAAAGTGTTGTTCAGAGAAATACGTGATTAGTCCCTAATCAAATGTTTTTTCTGCCTCTTTAAAAGATGTTACTTTGTTGCCCCTCAGGTGAAACAAGAAAAAAAAGGAAAGAAATCTACTACTTCACTTTATTAACGAATTTCCCAACCAAAGAAGACTTCTTCCCAAAAATGCTAATGAAGACAATCAAAATCAGTGCCCGCAATTAGCTCACACACCATTATTTTGGAGGAGATTTAGAGAAACAAATGAAGAGAGATTGCCTTATATGTTTGATATGTAATATTCCATTCCCTTTGATCTGCCACGTCTGGCCTAATGAGGAACACAAAGAGAACAACCAATTGCCTTGATTTCATCATAATTGTAGCCTCTATCCACTTTCTCAGTCGCTGAATGCGCTGCCTTTCGTTCGCAGTCACGCTCTAAAGCATGGCCTTTTTAAACCACATTTTGGGTCTCGAAATCTCTGAAGCACCCGTGCCCATGAACATTACATAAACAGTGCCTTTGTCACCCTGTCAGAGCCCCGGTCACGATCGTTTTACGACTGACCTCGCGCTCACTCGTGACATACGCCAGGCCGCTCTGTGCGTGACATGTAACATAGGCCAGGAGAGGCCAGCGCTCTGACAACAGGAATACCAGCGAGCGCTCGGGTTACTCTCCTGTAGGCACCTGGAGCTGACAAGGAGAAGGGGGATCCAGGGCCACACATCAGGGAACGGGGGGTTGCCCCAGTGAAAGAGAGGGAGAGAGAGAGAGAGAGAGAGAGAGAGAGAGAGAGAGAGAGAGAGAGAGAGAGAGAGAGAGAGAGAGAGAGAGAGAGAGAGAGAGAGAGAGAGAGAGAGAGAGAGAGAGAGAGAGAGAGAGAGAGAGAGAGTGAAAGAGTAAGCGAGAGATGAGACGAGGGAGAGCAGGAGGGAGGAGGTATGGAATCAGGGGTGGAGGGGATGGGCTTTCAAAACTCAGAGGTAATTGAACAGAGACTCTGTTGGAATCTGCTTCCCATCCACCAAGCGCCCCCCAAGGAGAGAGAGAGAGAGAGAGACAGGGGGAAGGAGGGAAAGAAAGACGGAGAGGTATAATGAAGGGAGACTGTCATTAAAATGATAACTATTTCCTCAGAGATCACTTCCAATTTAAATGCGGGAAAAAGAGAAAAGGCGTAATTGAAAGATCTTGGCAGTTTTTTCTCTCATCACCTTTTGCTGCCATTCAAACTGTACATGGAAATCTCAAGGAGAGAGGTAGAGATTGTTTGTAGCTATAGCTGACTAGTTCCAATTACTTCTCGCTCTCTCTCAGTGCTTAAGCCATGAGGGATCTTGTGCTGAGAACTGCTCGTTTGTTTAACCCTTAAACCACAGCCGGCAGACAAGGAGGCTCCAGTTTAAAGCGATGGTAAGGTCAAAGGGGCAAAAGAACTGAATGATAAAAGGAAAGTTAAATGGCTTTTTAGACTCACACTAGAATATGGATAGCTTGCGATTCCCTGCCTCTGATTAAATGGTGTACTTATTTTCGGCAGGCAGTCTAAGCATGCCTGTTGATTCCGAGTGGACGGAGAGAGAGAGAGAGAGAGAGAGAGAGAGAGAGAGAGACGGGATATGTTGGGAAAGGTTAAATGTGTATGAGACTGTGTTCAGTTAATTTAAACAATATGCACAGTGTGTGTGTGTGTATGTGATGTGTGTTAAACTTGAAGTGTGTCTGGTCCATTGCCTGTGTGTACGTGCGTTTGTGTGTGTGTGTGTGTGCATGAGAGAGTGCGTGCGGGATGGAAAACATTCCCCAGGTTCGTCTTGTCCTTGGTCCCCCCTCCCCCTCCTCCAATCACCCCCCCACCCCACTCAGGTTTGGGAGTTTCATCCATATGAGGCTGGAGCATGGCTGATGTCGAGACACACACACACACACACACACACACACACACACACACACACACTTCACAGGATGTCCTGCGCAGCCCCCTAGCAGCTGCACAGAATCGATGCGTGACCTTCGTTCTCAAGCAGTCAAAAGTAATGAAGGAGAGGAAAGGCATTAAGGTTGTAATGTTTATGTAACTGCTGACCGACAGACATTATGGATCGCATCATCGCCGTCATCATCACACTGTCACACTTAGGGGATGAGCGATTAGATACGGCATCACAGCTCTCAGATGTCTCAACTCTCCCGCACAAGGTTATTTCAGAAGAACGGGTTGCACGCTTTACAAGTCTGGCCCCCTTGGTTTTTAAGGAATACATTACATAGCTATCCAATATAATTGAACTTTTATAACTGAAAAAGCCTATGAGACAATGAAATGATATAGGCAGTACATGCAGTAATCAAAGAAGCGTTTATTGTTTGTATGACAAGTCAATTTACATTACAATTCGGAAAGTAGAGCAAAGAAAACATGATCTACCTATCACAATATTATTTTCACACACAGACAAAGACACACACACACACACACACACACACACACACATCTGGAAGTCAGCGGAGGCCTGTTTATCAAACAAAATGACTGATCATAATATCAGTCTTATTGGTCTCAACAGAAATGCCACAACCATCTTGCAGATTACGCCTTGATGAGGAAAATGCAATTAAAACGTCAAGTGAGTTTTATTAGATTCGGCCCACCCTGCAGGGTTAAGGAGGCTCCCCTGAGGGCCTTGACTCACAGCTAACGCACGGCACACAGAGAGGTGATAGCATCGCTAGGGCAACGTCGCCGAGTGGCGGCACTCGATGACCCTTGGGGATCATCTACCTGTCGCTGGCAGCACCGCTGACGTAAACCGATGCAATGCAACGCTTTTTGGTTTTCAGCTCTATCTCTCAATTAAAAGGACTTTTGTTTTTCTTATAAGGTTAAGGAAGAAATGCTTCACGGAATAGGATGAACGGTCGTCACGTGCACATACACATTGATACAGGCAAACTACACACAGCAACCATGTGCTTTAAGCTCAATACTTGTGCCAACGTACTCAGTTTTACCAAACTGAGCCCTTCATATTAGAGCGAAAATAACACAAAATTATTTCATAAAACTTCCTAATTAGATAGTAATTAATAGACATGTTAGTGAATCCTCTCCCATGACTTTTCGTATGATCTTTATACTTTCTCTACCATAAATTTTGAGCACATATTAATTAGTCAAATAAAAACTTTAGCGGCAGAACGACCTTTACAGAGCTATTTGTTTTGTTATGTTCTATGTGATGACACTGACAATGTAGGGGGAAAAATATACAAATAATAAGGAAGCAGGGAAGATCTTTGTAATGAAGCTGAACAATAGGTCTCCAGTGGACTCATTAGCGATGACCACTTTGACTTATTTTATAGCCGTTGGTAATTAGTATCTGCAGGAGTTATGGCCATAATCAGCCAAGTTTTTCTCTTTGACTTCTTTTTGTTAGCCATTAACTTTGGTGTTACTTGTTCTAGGAAGACGGTCAAATCCGTAAAAAAAAACTCGGCAGTAAAACTCATAAAACGGTAGGGTTCCTTCCGGAGAACTTTAATACTTGCAGTGATATGATAATTATTTTTATTTCAAAGCAGCCATTAAAAAAGCAGACAATTTCCCCAGCCTTGATGGTGCTGTAGAAGCTGGTTATAAGTATGTGAGAAAGTAGGGGCTTGGGGGGATCTTTCATATATTTTAATTCTAAAATGTTTTACTAAATTATTTTAGTGTGTGTTGTGCAAAAAGAAGAGTAGGGATAAGGGATAAATAGTCTTGTTCAAAATAAAATAAAAATATTACAAACACTCAATAGATAAGACAAACGGCCTGTTCACTATTTGTTTTCGTGTAAACTATTCAAGGCGATACTGTTATGAAACTTAAGGGGTTCAGGTTTTTCTCCACACCTCTCCTTTAGCTCTACACTGCAGGTTTGAAACTCCACTTAAAACAACAAACAAAGGCTAACCCTACAGACTTTACATGATATGGGGAAAAAAGGGCTCATCAAGTGGCAAATAAAATCTGCCCAGACGCATTTCACCGTGTTGTTTTTTTTATTCTTTTTTTTCTCTCCCCATCTAATGTCTTATTTATTACATCCATTCTTTATAAAGGCAGCTCCTGTGTGGCCTAATTATGAGTATAGCACTGCTTTGGTATTCCAGGATAATTATGAGCTGCGTTGTTTTAATAAGAGTCTCGGTCAAACTGGAACTGTGGTGCTTCCTCATGGTTCCCGGTGGGACATATTTAAAGGCAGCACCAATGCTGGACAGATGGAGGCACAATTCACCATTGGTAACTATTTATAGGGGATATTTAAATTTCATCAGGTTAGTAGTAAACGCCACGAAACAGCAGGATAGAACTGCATACAACTATGTGTAAGAATACGTCTGCATACATAATACTCTGTTTAAAGATTGTATTTACATCCCTTGGCTTGCCTTAATGCTATAATCATTGGATGCTGTCTGTAATCACTGTGATATCTGGATAGTTAACTCAGTAGGGGGGTTTGGCTAATTTAAAACCAACTCACTAAATAGTTTCAATAATAGAGAGTAACAGCATTTCCTATTTAATTAAACAACAAGGAGCAAAGTAGCAGCTACATTTTGTAAAATAAGACCTTCCTACATTGCACAGTCAAACACAAACACTAAAAACCTCCTAACGGCAAATGATAGAGTTAAACTAAACCTAGTGAAAAATGGATGAGTAGAGTAACCTTGGGATCTGGTAGAGGTCAACTGTTGTCAGTCTGTTGATAGTTATGGGTAGCCAGCAGGACAAAATGATTGAATGTTTTAGACGGTCACAATGGCTATATCATCTAATTACACCAATCAAGTACATCTACAGTGCAAGAACCTCGAGAGAAGCCATCTTGAAGTGGGCTATAGTTTAAATCGACAGCCAGCACATGCCCCTGAATCCATTTGTGCCCTTTACACAGTGGCTTTAGATGGAATACTTAATTGTCCATCCTCTTGAGACATCTTAAAACAAGAGCTCTGATGGACTTTGTAATACAAAAACGAACCCATCTCAATCCCCCCTACACACCGTCCTCACTGCTTATAAGCACTTAGTATAATAAGTGGATGCAACACGTTTAAACAAAAACACAAAGACAATTGAATACCCCTTTCACACCGGACCATCGACCCGGGGAAACCGCGGGTCGACTATTGGTGTGAAAGGTGTCAACACGGCATTTCAACCCCCGCAACGATCCGGGTAAAACACGCATCGAACAAGGCTTGGCTTTGGTGTGAAATGTGTCAAAACGGCATTTCAACCCGTGTCGGCGACGCGGGCAACGATCCGGGTAAAACACACATCGAACATGGCTCGGCTTTGGTGTGAAAGGGTCCACAGCTAGTTGACTGGTTAACGTTAGCTAGCTAGCTACAACAGATGATGAATAACTGGCTGGCTAACATTAAAGTTAACTAAACATATTACACTGTCTCTGTGCTGTAATCATGAAGCGCTGAAGAAACCAAAGCCTGTGGTGTAATGCAATGGGCACAATTATAACAGAGACCGAAACCGTAACAACAGGTTTCAATGCCATAGCAACGCGACGACTCACCAGCAGTGACATACAGCAAGCAACTCGCACACCCGGGTCATGTGTGTGAACGGTGGGGGCCTGTGTTTTACCTGTGTTGAAAGCGCAGTGTGAAAGGGTTCAATGCTGGTCGGATTCATGTCGAAGATACAGGTAAAACACGTCTCTGTGAAAGTGGTCAGTGCAAAAAATAGAAGCTAATCCATGCAATTGCCATGAAATAGAGGCAATATATACGTTGATAATGGACATTAAATCATCTTGTTTGTTTGTGTGTGTGTGTGTGTGTGTGTGTGCGCGCGTGTGTGTGTGTGTGTGTTGCGTTTGTAAAGTATACTCTACGACATGTTTTCAGCGGCCATTTTGATTCAGACCTCAAAAGGGCCTTCGAATGTTTTATGGCAAATCATTTTCCGTAAGCCATGGAATTCCAAGCAGGAACAACAGTGAGAGATGTCTTATGCAGATGTGTGCATCCGATAGCTCGTCCTCTGTACATGTCATCACCTTGTACCAGAAGGCCCCGCCCGACATGAATAAAGACAGGATTAAAGCGATCGCTGAGACGTTTACGACCTCACGTTGTCCTCCATCTTCAGTGTGCAGTGCATACGATCGCTAACCCCCTAATCCATTGTCTTTTTCCGTGAGAAAACATCTCCCTGCTCTAATTGTAAATCTGTCATGGCACAAAAAAGGTACTCATCTGTGATCAGTATGGGAAACTCTTGGTCAACCGTATCCCGCCCCCCTCCCACCACCCCGCTTTTCCAAAATAACAGAAAAAATATTTCCTGACTTGGCCTTGGTGGGTTCCTTTTTTGGCAGGTGTCACTGTGTTTTGGTGTCTGTTGAGATCATTAAAGGTATTAGTTACCTCTGCCTCCCCCATCCTCATTAAACATGCTGAATCCATTTGTTTAGCAAGCAGCTCAGGGAACGGCGGAGAGCACACCCAAGCTGAGGACTGATTTATTAACACTGATTTCGGCCTTTGAGACCATCATGATGACGACGGTGGCGTTTCAGGAATTTCAATCGAGCGAGCGAGAGAATGAGGGGGGCAGAGAAAAAAAGAGAGAGACAGATAGACAGAATGATAGGGAAAGAGAGCGACAGACAGACCGACCCACGGGTGGACGGACCAATGGACGGACAAAGAAAGAGGAAAAGAGAGAAGTGATAGAGAGAGAGAGAGAGTGAGGGGGCAGTCTTTGCATGGAGACTTAGCCTGGATTCATTCAGCTTGAGGGAGAATTGATTGTCATCTACCTAATAGTCCGAGGTTAAATCCAGCCATTCTGAGAAAGTTAAATATCCCACTCCAGACCAAACAAACTGTCCGTCTGGGGATTGGCTGTTTACATTCTGACCTATCAGTGCTGTTGAGAAGACGTGCGTTTCCCTGGCACTGCAGCTTCCGCGCATGCAGACAGATGTTTGTGAGGTATTATACTGCAGGGCTGAAGGTACCCAGCTGTCTCTGCTGATTTTCTATCCCCCGTTAAAATCCAACCTCCCAGATATGTTTTATGATGAATCTACATATTTCCAGTCTCCAGAGGGATACATATTATTGGGAAGCACTCGATCTCTGCCTCCATTTCCTGTCAGCCTTAATAGCTTCCAGGTGAGAGGTGCTTCTCCGACCTCGCATGGGAATGCTTATTAAAACTGTTTTCTTATTGATACAGTTGGTTTGATACTTACCAGATTTGACAAAGTAAAGATCTCATTTTTGGCATAATATTACAAGGGAAACATAACCGAATTATTTGGCCTCGATGTGCCTGAAATGTAACGTTGTTAAAGCGCAGGCACTGAAACTCAAAACGTGGGTCCCGCGTCGCATTTGGTTTTCATTATTTTTTTGCTCGAAAAATTTAACAATACCACCCAGGGATTAAGTCATGCTGCAGGTCGCCGCCAAGCAAAACATCCTGCCTCCCGCCAGAAAAATGAAGACAGATGAAAAAGGGAAACAGGTGTAAACTG
This sequence comes from Aplochiton taeniatus, assembly GCA_017639675.1. Taxonomy (NCBI): domain Eukaryota; kingdom Metazoa; phylum Chordata; class Actinopteri; order Galaxiiformes; family Galaxiidae; genus Aplochiton; species Aplochiton taeniatus. The sequence continues at coordinate 36,994,806 of CM030173.1, forward strand.
TACTCTTGTGCTTTTGGCTTTCGATGTAGGTTTTCGCTCTTTACCTGGAGGTTGTTGCGCTGTGGTTGGCCTCGTAAAAAAAAAAAAAAAAAAAACATTGCAAAAACATTGCAGGTAAAAAAAAAATAAAGTTTAATCAAAACATCCGCTTTTTCGTCCCCATGTTGCATGCACTTACGGCTTTCCTGGGAACTGTGGAACGAGAGTGACGGGATCTGGAGGGAGGGTGACGTCCTCTGGCCAGCAGGGCCAGCTAGCTCTCGTGGCTATATCCTTCATATTCACGACCCAGGAGTGGAAGAGGAGACCTCGGCAACAGCAGCAGCAAGAGCAGTTAAGAGTCACGCTAGGAGTTCACTGACCTGACTGACACACAGACACTAACATGCCCCGGTTACTGCCTGATAGGCTGCCCTTTTCCACATAGAACAATTGGCGGATAACCCTCAATGTTACCAGAAATTGCAATAAGACTTGTCTTTGAAATTTGAAAGCCTATGCCAAAACATCTGTATGATGTAAAATAAAAAAGGACTATTATGTACAGGCTTTTGAGTAGACGTGGGTTGGGAGTGCAATGACGTGTATCTTCTACATAGTAGGCAAATCAGGACTATATTAATCAACATGTTGATACTGATTGGAGAGGGAGACTAACGAAATAGTGCATGCTGCTAAGAGAACAAATATATCCAGTGGTTTGCATGTGTCTTAACTATGGTGTGCACACACACGTGCAGGAGCACCCACTTACACGCGAGAAAAAAATCAACACGGATTCCTGAGTGACAGGTGATATTTGACTAATTTAAACTGTGGCACTAACACAGTTTAACATGCGACAATTCCTGAGAATGAGCAAGTAACGCTTGTCATGTCAAGAGCACGTGTGTGTGTGTGTGTGCTGACGCAGTTGTCAATTTCAGGCTGTTGATGCAAGACTTTCAGCAGTGAAAGAGAGCTACACAAAAACACTTCATAGATTGAGTCATAAATTACATCACAGCTAAAAACTGATATCGACAAACAAAGAAATGAAAAAAGACAAGTAATTAGCATAACCCTCATTTGTAATTCTGTTAAATGTTAAAAACGTAGAGGACAGCCAACCAGAGTAAGATTGTGGGACGCCATGTCTAATTTCCTCTCCGGTGCCCATTCATCAGTACAGACCTCTTCAGACAGATATAATGGGATGTTGAAGTGGTGTGTGACAGTTTAAACTGTGAGCGGTATGTGCCAGTTTTAACTGTGTGAGTGGTATGTGCCACTTTGAACTGTGTAGTGCCATGCAAGTGGGTTTCACTTCCGGGTCACTTGTATGAACATTGGGCTTGTGACCCCAAATCCCGAACACTGCCCCCTAGAGTGTAAAACAAGTTAAACATTTTAATACACAAAATTAAAAGCTCAGAATACTACTGGAAACTCTTACAAACAGAAATGAAATGATATTCGTTGTATACCACAAATTCTCTAACACAATATGTTGGATCAAGGGCAGCAGTCAGGTTCATCTCCAGAAAACACAAAACCACCGAGGGTAGGTTTGAAAAGATCAAGCAGACAACCAAACCATTTGTGGACCCAGTTTGGAAATACTCAATCTCTCTTGCCAAGATGAGGAAATCACTAAACCTCCTCCTGAAATGCCGTTCATGATTGACAAAGTGGAGGTTTTGCAACACATGGTTTTGATGGGTTAATTGCGTTGTATTTCCCCAAAAGTCTCCTCCAACATTATTCTGTCCTTCCCAGGAAACATCACTAAGGTTAGCTAGGGAGTGAACTTTGGTAAAGGGGGGAGCTATACATTAACATAACTTCTTCTCTGCTGGAGTCGATGGAGGTCTCCGATGTCATTGCAGGGCTGAACCCCTCGGCACTTCCTGTGCTAGAAGACTTACAGTCCCCAATCACACACACGCACTCACACACACGCGCGCGCGCGCGCCCACACACACACACACACACATGCAGCGGCTTGTAAACTAGTCCTGGTGTAGTGTCACTATGACATCACCAACACACAGGGAACGGCCAGATTCTTCCTTTACGCTTTAGAATCCCAGATGTGTGGAAAACATTCAGAGTGCGATGACGTCACTTAATTCCACCGACTCATTTTGCCTTAGACAAAAAAAAAACACCTGCATAACATTTATACCACTTCTCCAGCCTGACTGATTGCAAGATATTTCAACAATTCATTGAGAACTCTCTGGGTTTTGTCAACCTGCATGTAACGCAATGTGTTTCACTCCCAGCCTACTCACAGAGAACAGACTATGTACTGTTTGATTTGAAAGTGCTATATAAATAAAGATGTATTATTATGATTATTATCATTAATAATCGTAATAACAATATTGTTGTTGTTATTATGTGTGCCATACCAGATGTTTTCAGGAGCTATTCTCGCAAATACTGTGTAGGAGCCACTGGCTATTGTGCTGATGACCATTAATGACAGTGACATACTTTTCTGCACTTTGGACACAAGTGTTGAGGACATAATCATGCCCAATTAACTATTCCTTGCTCCAGATAAGATATGCAGTAACCATAAGTTGTCACTTGTTTGTTAAAAATGTATTTCTTGTAAATGCATTAGTAATTTATTAACATTATCCCAAAGACTGCGCCTTACAGTCCGTTACTATGGCACTGTTCCAGCACCCACTCCGAGGTTGAGAAACCTATTTTCCATTAAATCTTTACAAGGGGAACCCTGATCGTGTATTATTGAGCTCTCAGTCATAATATATCAACCCCCATTAATGGCTTCTCTTGTTATGGGAAGCTGCTATGTTTTGTTAAAAGCCTGGACTGCTTTGGGGTTTCCCCCCACCCTTGGCAGCACCCATGTGGACTTTGGCTCTGGCTCTGCGGGCTTAAAGGGAAGGACTTTGGTCATGGGTGTATATGTGCTTTGAAAGAAGAGGTCTGGTTCTGGATCCTCAGGCTTAGCGAGAAGGACTTCAGTTCTGGATCTTTATGTTTAGAGAGAAGCACTTTGGTTCTGGATCTTCATGCTTAGAGAGAAGCACTTTGGTTCTGGATCTTCAGGCTTAGAGAAGGAGTTTGGTTCTAGAGCAGCTTCTTCTCATGGAGCAGGCTGGAAGTCTTGGGTGAAAGCCTGCTGACTAACGAGCGCTTTGAATGCAACACAGAGGTCTGCTGGCAAGTCATCAGCGAGCTGATAAAGGCAAAGGGCAGGTTAATCTTCCTTAACCTGTGTGGCTCTGGCACCACTTCAGACTCCATTCTTTAACTGTGTACATGGTGTGTGTGAGTGGGTGTGCGAGTGGGTGAATGTGTGTGGCAAAGGCCCAGAGTCCTTTTTGCAGACTCTCATCTTTAACTCTGCAATCGTAGTTGCTCTGGTCCTCTACTTGTATGTGTGTGGTGTGTGTGTGTGTGTGTGTGTGTGTGTGTGTGTGTGTGTGTGTGTGTGTGTGTGTGTGTGTGTGTGTGTGTGTGAGAGAGATATAAAGCAGACGTGCTCCAAAGGAGTTGTAGCCTTGATAATGAACTGAGTCAACCTATGCTGTCACCGGTAAAGGGAGAAATCTTGAAGGAAAAAAAAATAATAGTTACACTAGACTAGATTAATCTGATTGGTCAGTTTATCACAAGTGCAGAAGTGTGTCAACATACGTTGGAGAATGTATTCTTATAAGCAGGTTATTTAAAAAAAATACCCTACTCAAGTGTGTCACTTTTAAATTCTACATATATATATATATATATATATATATATATATATATATATATATATATATATAAATCACATATAAATGGCATTTGCATGTAATGTATATTGATCAAGTTGAAATAAGATAATATACATGTAAAAGACAATAAACCTTACTTCAGATGAACTGGATGACCAGCATGCACCATGATCCCTACCTGATGTTCTCCTATTGCGTGGCAGTGGAGGACAGATTTTGGCCTGGCTTAGACCTATCATGATTGATTCAGATCAGTGGAGGTCAATATGTTATTTGAGCGGCCCTGTTTTTAGAGGTTTGTTTGCCAAGAATTTCATCATTCAATGTGATCTTTGGAGGCGGTTTCGAAAAAATATATCCAGAGGAAGAACGACTCTTGGCCTGGATCGCGGTCCAGAAGTTTGGACGGATGGAATTGCCTGGCTGAATTCTAACAGAGCAAGACTGATGTTTTCTGTCTGAATCTGCTGCCTCCTGCGTAGCTGGGAAATAGATATGATGACCATACATATTTTTGAAAACCCCCACTGAGAAGAAGATCTCTAATACAGTTCCCCAAACATCATTTCAAAAGAAGGTTTCAAGCCAAATGTAACCTTTATTAGACTGTTTCTGTACAAAAAGCACTGGATCACAGAAAAAAAAACACATGCATCTATTTACAGCATGGTCAAAGACAGAGAAAAGGAATCCTGGGAAACTAGTCCCCGTTTGTATTCTAAAGACATTAATTAAACATTGTGCTTTGATATACTTTGATGATATATTTCATATTTCACAAAGATGCAGTACCTCACCCCCCTTTTCACATTGAATTAAACACATTGAGAAAGTACACTTTGCAGTTTAAAAAAATAAAAAATTATAACAGGGGCGGCAAAAGCAAGCTTAGGCTACTACAACTATGACTCAAAAAATATTTTTGCAAGCTATTTGAAAACTTAGTACAGTGTGTTAATGGAATTGATAGTGGAAGAGGAGGGATGATAGAAAGGATTGCGATAAGTCAGCCAAGATTTAACTCGAGGAGAAATAACTTGTGTTTTCACTGGACACGTTTTTAGAGGTCCATGATATGGAATTCAGATGTTTTGAAAGGTGTGGAAGCGCATTACAAGCTTGGCTTTGTTTTCTTAATTGTAAAAATGGCCATCTCAATGAGGTGTGACAGATTCTCAAATACATTATTTTATAAAAAAACAATCAGTCAGAAACAATATGTTCTGGCTCTTTAACTGTTACCTATAGGAAGTTACTCAAATACTTTGGAAGTATAGAGGCTCCAGGCATTACTGACAATTGTGGAACATTTGACAAGGACTAAGTCTAAGACTAAGTTGACTTGACTTGTCTATGGTATTGACTTGTTAACTTATCTAGTTAACTTGACAGAATTATCCCCCTAGAAAAGCTGAACTCGTGTTAAATTAAACATAGGCCTACCTAATATTAGAGCTTGATCAATTGTAAGGCATCAAAAATGATTTCTGTTTCATAAACATACCCACGGAACTGTGGAACAATATCTTGCATTACGTAACAGTAAATTAATTGCATCAGTAAATGATTGAGATTGTGTGCAACGACAATAACATCACCATTAACGACAACACACAAACATGAATGGAAATGTTCCTTGAGATATGTGACCCCCTGCATTTCTGCAGCCCGCAGTTTGCAGGCTTGTGTTTCTAGTTTACACTCGTCCTCACCTTCACACGGCCATCAGGATCGAGTTTATAACCAGAGGGAGAATGAAACTCTGAAAACAATGGGAACGGCTAAATCAAGAGTAAGAGTCATGAAATATTATTTATGGCGGAATAAGCTCCTGAAATATATTAATTCACATGACACGGACTTTGCCATTTAGTAACGGCCAAAAAACATATTGGTGCATATCTGTTCTAACCGTTTGTCTTTTCTTTTTGTTATTTTTATTTTTATTTTTTATTTTTCCTGCTAAGATGCATTGCTTGTAAGTGCCCCAACTAAAATAGTGCATTAAGAAATAACCATGATTATACATTTCACAATAAGACACAAAGGACGAGAAGAACAAGGGAAAATAACACAAATGCTGTATACAAAATGTTAAATATAGTATCGGAAAAAAGCTTCTTTTTTATACAAAAGTGGTGAGGTGTATATCCTGCTTTGAAAAACAGGGTGACCATGTTGGAAGTGTTTTTTTGTTTTTACAAAAAGGTTATTTCTCTCAACTGTTCACTCTTTTTACAATATCTAAAAGTTATTAAGACATCAAATGTGTTTACATATATATTTGAGACTATCATTCAGGCCTAAATCACAAAAGGAATCCCAAAACATACTTTATAAATACATACAAAATAAGCACAATCCAAAGAATAACATGAAATCTGGTACCTAAAGGTGATTAAAACTGCTGCAAGCATTTCTGGTTTAAAATCTACCACCCAACACATCCGGAAAGATAACTATTGTACTGTATCTAAAAAATGATAGACATCCAAATACATTTTGAACCTCTCCGAAGCCTTTGGCTCACCTGACAAATTCTAAGATAGTGGATACATGTTAGTATAACAAATGTGATTTGACCTTCAATTTCCTAAATCTTTCTTGGAAAATAACTGTATTTTCTCCTTCAAAATATGACAAATACGCACATTGTTAAAAGCTATGGTACATAAAAGAAAATGCTATAGAACTATGACATTTCATATCAGTTGTGTTATAAGGAGTTTGTTTTAGTTGTTTCCAAGTTTTGTGATTGACAACCTGGCAAATTGTACAACTTCCAATGAAGTTCCATGAATTGAAAGAGAGAAAGCAAGAGCTCTATTTCCCTGGAATCTGAACATAGTTTTTCTATACTGGAATATTCCCTAAAATATTTCCCCACCACCCTCCCAACTCACAGTGGTTAAAGGACTGGAAACACACTCCCCCAGAATTCAGTCTCCAGAGACTTCGGTCATGCAAAGAAACCCGGGCTAAATCCCACACAACAAGTAGTACTGCAGACACAAGAGCCCCCGTAGAAACACTCGTTCCCCATATTCACATCAGTATGATTCTAGATCGGCTAACTTCCTGTATGTGTGGATATTCTACTTACAGTATACAGGGGAGGCGTCCAAGGGCTAAAACACAGTCCCAAACTTAAAGACACAATAAAGTTAACTGCCTGACGGATACAAATCTGGTCTGGTCGTGGTAAAAATGTTGCCTGTGTCTTCCAGTTGTGCTGTTTTGTGTTTCGGGTGGAAGGAGAGTTGGTCGTTCATTCGGAGGAATGATGGGATTGAAGTCGCTAATGTGGTGATCTTATTTGTCAGCAATGAGCTCGCCACGTGCCCCTGGCAGTTTCCCTTCACATCGGTGGGACTATGAGACCCGCCATAGCTGAAATACACACAAAAAAACAAAACACAAACATTACAACTCAATGAATATACACTACCGTAATACCATATATTTCTGCACGTATTCAAAGATGCTCAAAATGGTCCAATTGTTTTACAGTCAAATATAAGTACAATATAATGAGTATCTACTCAAATGAAAAATTGAAATTAAATTTAACATAAGGTTGAATGTTATAAGTGGAGTGTCTTAAAACAACTACAAAAATGAATTACTCCGGCACTATGCTGTGAACGAAAACTAAACAAATATCTTAGTCACGATAAATACACATTCAAAAATATCATTCCATTTCTTGAAATCCACTCCAATACAAACAGCCCTGAAGTTATGGATCAACTTGTACCATATCATTACATTACACACATCATCACTACAGCCACTACATTCCGTCTACATGGGCCTGTGTCCTAACCTACCTAACATCGACCGAGCCAGCAATGGGCGGGGTGGAGAGGCAGGAAAGGGGCGGGATGCTCACCCTGTAGGCTGCTGCCATTGGTGGAGGTGCAGGTGGGGGGCGGGGAGCTCTGTGGCCGCACGACAGGGGCGAAGGCGCTCTTCTGTTTGACTGCAGAGATCATATGGACAGGAGAGAATGAATACGGGCCTAGGGGGTGCAGCGCAGGAGGGGGAGGAGTGGAGAGGATGAAGGTAAGGAAGGGAAGCGGAGGAAGAGTAGGAGAAAGAGGATGAGGTGAGATGAGGGAGATGAAGAAGAACAAGAGAAAAACGTGGGAGCCTAACTTAGGGCTTGATTCTGGGCGATTGAAACAGACAGACAGGCAGGCAGGCAGTGGTTTGTGAGTGACTGGGCTGAGACGAGGTGAATTGTAAGTGCATGCATGGGGAGGGTGGGAGGTTGAATAGAGATGAGGGCCTACGTCCATCTAGGTCCAGCTTTAGGGAGGATAAAATACATGCTGCACGACTGGCAAAAGTTGATCCATAACTTGAAAGGCCCATAGTTTAAAACACCAACCTTGTCTTGAGGATAGCAGTATCCTCCAGCCATTTCAAAAATAATTTTAGGAATGTGTGTGTGTGTGCATATGTAGGTAAACGCGTGTGAGTGTGCCAGCATGTGGGTGTGTGGGTGTGTGTGTGCGTGTGTGCGCATGTGGAGAAATTAGTGTGTACGCTAAAAATCTTAACTGGGAATTATTACCCTCAAACTTTTCATTCCCTGGTTTCTTTGTCATTCCCTGGTTTCTTTTTAATGTCCTGTTTTCTTCTCAAACCTTAACCTACTACTACACTCCAGCATTTTAACTCCAGTTCAGTTGTTCACAATGGAACATGATGATTGACAGCCAGCAAGCATGATGACTTTATTGCCAATTACATAACTTTCTCTTTCAGCATTGTATTCCTCATCATTGCAACATCAGGCAAGAGATGAAAATCTGAGATTAGTGATGAGTTTGGCCCAAAGCATGATGGTCACATGATGGATGTTAGTAGGTTAAAAATACCAGGAAGTGAGGTAACGATGAGGAAGTGATGTAACAATGAGGAGGTGGGAGGAAAAGAAGGCAGTCAAAGTAGATGAAGACTTGACAATGTATCACTCCTCTTCCCCTGCTCCTCTCAGTGGACCAATCATCCTTTCCACTACAGGGCCAACCAAGGCCAGCCGGGACTGGGTCTAGCGCTAGCTAAACATACCAACAGCACAGCACAGGATAGCAATTTGGAATTATTTCAGAAAATGTCAGCAAAGTAGCCTTAGCCCCATTGATTGCCCTGTGGTGGAAACGAGGCTATTGTGAAGCTACACTGAGTGAGTCTGCGAGCTCTGGCTCCATCTCACAGGGCTCTGTCCTGGTTGTTGGTGTGGGAGAATCAGACCGACCCATGACCTTAGATTTAGTCCGGTTTATTGAAGCAACATCCAGGGACTAGAACCACCACTGACAATCAACAGCATCGGTTTGTTCGCTACCTCTTAAACTGGTCTCATTGAGATAAACAGAACTCTCTGTCTGACGCGCTGACCAGAAATAATAACAGTCTCAAAAGAACCATTACAAACTCCCCATATACATGTGAGTGTCTTAATGTGTGTTAAGTGAAATCTGTTGCTATTTTTTAAATTTTAAACTTTGCGTGAGAAAGTTTTTAGGGATTCTGTGTTGGACTTTATTCTAGCCCTTTTAATAAGCAGCGTGGCTCTACCGCTAAACTACTACTAACTGCGGTTTACACCTGGTTGTCTGGGAAACTAGGATGTAGGAGACTAGGAAGTCAAACATAAAAACATCAGCGCTGAAATAAGCTAGCGAATCTTAATACTTCTGTAGGTATTTAAGCCTTTGATACACAAGCTATACAAACCCCCTCTAATTTAAAAATGACCCATATTCATTCCCTTTGGTATTTCATGGATGGCTGTTTCTTTGCTTTCTTTTGAAATCAGTTGATTTCATCATTTAATGTGTTCATTAAATATCAAATCAGTATTAAAATGTTTCCTTTCTTACTTTATGGACAAAATTCGTTTTTACATTTTAACATACATTTTACACAAAGAAAAAAAATATATATAATCTTTCCCCTCGCAAACTAAAGTCTTAAGATGTTTGTGGTGAAAAGCCGCCCTTCAGAGAACCCTTGGAGGCTGTGTTTTTTCATCTTAGAGCCGGATTGAGAGAGCCGGACGGGGGGGCTGAACTCACTTGCGTAGGGGGAGTTAGCGGAGGAGCCGTTGAGGAAGCTGGGGGAGCCGGGGACCCCCAGGTTGGTCATGCCCGCCCCGTAGCCGTTCATGGTGGAGGTGATGGAGTTGTAGTTGGACTGCTGTGGGGTGGAGGTGGGCACGTAGCCACGAGGCGACACGCTGTTGGAGTTACGGGAGTAGCCTATAGGGTACACACCAGCAGAGGGTACAAGGTGATGTGACGGTTAGTATTGAAGGATACATCAGAGGGTACAGATTTTTTGTAATCTAATACTAGAATTCTAGAGAAAATCATTTGTCTCACGTCTCCCAGTTAATCGTACATAAACTGTAGGGGTAATTTCTTGAAGTATTTTGAAATAGATACAATTTCCGAAACCATAAAATTGACACCGACTGCATACAATTATGTATTTGTTTTAGGTGGGACCATTAATTGCCAATATTCATTTCCATGTGCTCTCCCACAGAAAGCAAGCTGTGAAGTTGAACATGATACAGTGGCTCTGCAAGGACCTCTCTGTTTTTCGTCTGTCTGTCTGTCTGTCTGTCTGTCTGTCTGTCTGTCTGTCTGTCTGTCTGTCTGTCTGTCTGTCTCTGTCTCTGTCTCTGTCTCTCTCTCTCTCTCTCTCTCTCTCTCTCTCTCTCTCTCTCTCTCTCTCTCTCTCTCTCTCTCTCTCTGCCATGAAGAGATTAAGTCTCTCTCTCTTGGTTTAATTCTCAATCTTGCCCTCTCTCTCTCTCTCTCTCTCTCTCTCTCTCTCTCTCTCTCTCTCTCTCTCTCTCTCTCTCTCTCTCTCTCTCTCTCTCTCTCTCACTCATTCACCCCTCCTCACCCTCATTCTCTGTCTCTCTCTCTCTCTCTCCCTCCCTCCCTCACCCTTGTTTTCTCTTTCTCTGCCACTCCCTCCACTGTTCTAACTGGCATGTGTTTCTCATTGAGAACACTGCAGCTGATCCCAGTGCAGCCATCAGCTATCAGCCATCTGCCAAACCCCTGTTGGGAAATAGACCGTCTCCAACCACTGAGAGAGGGAGAAAGAGAGAGGGGGTAAGAGCGAGGGAGAAAGAAAGAGGGGGATGGATATGGAAGGTCGGGGGAGAGTAAGTGATGGGGGAGAGAGGGAGAAAAACAGAGAGAGAAATATTCATAGAGAGAGGAAGGGGGAGAGAAAATATAAAATAGATGAGGAAATAAAAGTAAAGACAAATCATAATACAAAAGAAAGATTAAAGAAAAAGTAATGTAGTCCATGATGTCGTGGCAGAGAGATGAGGAGAAAAGACAAGAAGAAAAGAAGAGGAAGGGTTTGAAGAAGGTCGGGCCTTAGGTTGACGTACAGTAGTTACCCAGGGGGCCGCCGCACCGAGGTCAAAGGGCACGCGGTACGCTTCGGGGAGCATGGATATTCAATGAATCCGTGATGAGGGTCAATGAGCCGGAGCAAGTGTTGGGGCGGAGCACCATGACAACAGTAACTCAAGGACTAAAGGTTGTAACAGTGGGGGGGGGGGGGGGTTTATAGGAACGGCACAACAGGCTAACAGAGACGCACACCAACCCCGCCACCACAGACCCCCCGCCCCCACACCCTCTGCCCCCACCCCCCCTACTCCACACCCTCACTGCCTCACACCCCACACCCAGCTGGCTGGTTCACCACATCGGTCCAAAGGAAGCTGTCGACGTGGGGTGAGCCAACCGAGCCCAAGTGGAGACAAACTCCAGGAGAGGACCGGGAACTAGCCTGCTCTCACATGAAGCTGAGCCAGGCTGCAGCAGAGCCCTGGAACTACACCAGAGCATTAAAGACATATTCATGTTTCAGGTTCAGTCTTTTTTTGTGGTATTTGATATTTTTCCCCTCCAACAGTAGTTGCACCTCGTCAGATCTGAGGCATAATGTTCCGATGATTATAGACATAAAGCTATGGACTTCACAACTGCTCCATTCACTTTTCCCATGACCTCAGTGATTCCTGTAGGTGTTCGCTCCTGTGCTGATTTGAATAGCAGACATCGAGAGTTAGAGGGACTGAGGGAGGGAGGAAAGGAGACGAAGAGAGAGAGAGAAAGAGAGAGAGAGAGAGAGGGGAATGGAGAGATTGGAGGGAGAGAAGAGGAGAACGAGAGAGAAAGATATGGGGGAGGAACAGAAGGAGGGCACTAAAGAAAAGAGAAGGGTAAAAACATGGGGAAGTGGACTGAGAAGAGAGAGGGGGAGAGAGACAACGAGGGAGAGAGAAAGAGAGAGAGAGGGAGAGAAAGCTAGAGAGGGGAGAGAGGGAGGGAGAGGGGGGGAGTGGAAAGAGGGGGGGTAGAGAGACAGATGGGGGAGTGGGATAAGAGGGTTGGGGGGGGGGGGGGGGTACATGTTGAGCTTGGAGGTGTGTGGAGAGAGAAAACAGCCTCTAACTGGGTGATGTGTTGTCTGTGATGAAGGCCAGCCTGTTCTTGGGGGGGGGGGGGGGGGGTAAATGTTGCCCCAGCTCACCCTGGTCTCCCTGCGTGGCCTCAGAGATGTTGACGGCCAGCTGACTGCTGAAGGAGTTCACCCCCATCATGCCGGAGTGGGCTGCCGAGCCTGTCAGAGAGGGCAGCTGGTTGTGGCTGCGCGGCACACTGTACAGAGCCTCTGTCAGGTCGGCCGCTCGCTTCAGGATGATCTCCTACGGAAATGTGAGCAGGACAGTGCTTAGAATACCTCCTAACAGGAATCTGAACAAGACAGTGGTTACAATAGGAGACATTTACTAACATAAATATGAACAGGACAGTGGTTAGAATACCTCCTAACAGGAATCTGAACAAGACAGTGGTTACAATAGGACACATTTCCTAATATAAATACGAACAGGACAGTGGTTACAATAGGACACATTTCCTAACATAAATATGAACAGGACAGTGGTTCTAATAAGACATATCTTCTATAGGTGATGTATAATGATAAAAGAGGGTTGGGGGGTGACACGGAGGAAAAGAGAGTAGGTGACAAAACAGGATGGTGAGTTTGTAACTGTAAATAGCGTATATTCTCATGAAACCCAACATAATATTCAAATGATTGAAAGAGGATGTATCATTTCATTTTAAATAATGTTACGTCCCATAAAGGTATGAGAAGGCAACAGAAGAGGGATAGTTGGAGAATAGATAGTTTTTAAGGTGCAGACATTGTAAATCCACTTACAATCATACTTTAGATTGTTTTCAAAGGGGATACGCCTTTGAATTGTGAATGTCATCTTCATTAAAGGTTTATTAGTCAGGTTCTGTTGTATTCACTGCATCAAACCTCTTCTTTATTTATGAACTTAAAAGAGTCAAAATGCTGTCCAGAAACCCCACATGTAGCTGTGCCTTTGTTTCCCTAGCCTTTGTGACCCATCTGTCTTCCTCTGAACACCTGCATTCGACTGCATGTCATTAAATCAAATTATCAAAATGCAGATAGAAATAGTTAAAATAGAGAGAGGGAGAGTCAGAGAGAGAGGGAGAGGGAGAGGGAGAGTCAGAGAGGGGGAGGTAGAAAGGCCGAGAGACAGAGACAAGTCAATGGAGGGATAGATATATTGATTATTGGATGGATATATGGAGGCCTAGATGGATACTTAGATAAATAGATGGGTGGAGGGAGACAGGCATAGATGGCGAGTTAGATATATAGAGGGATGAATGGACTAATGGAGGCAGAGATGGATAATTAGATCTAAAGATGTAGATGCATGGATGGATGGATGGAAGAATGCTTGCTGTACCTGGTTGTTATGGGGCATTCCATAGAGGGCCTCCACCAGGTCCGCTGCTCTCTTCAACAGCACTTCCTGAAAGAAACATAGACAGTACAATTGGTTCCTACTTTATTGAAAATTACAGTGTCAAATAATATACTTTGAGGACCCATTTTAATTGTCCCTATCCCAAACACATCCTTATCCATAAATGATCCATGGAAAATTCAGGGCAGAACAAAACAAGACAAAACTTTTATTACTTCAATAAACATTAAGACCCAAACCACAACATAGTCTGGGCGGTGTTACAAGCGGAGACGTTATACCGAGCTTAAATCATTCTTTAGCATCTGAAAAACTGCAAATAGCTTGAGCAAGTCAGACAGGCATGATGGAATAGATTATGGCAGGTTGAGTCATAAAAGGATGGCAGTGTTCAAACGTGATCGTTGTTTTAGTGAGTCTAGGAGTCGGGGGTGGGGGGGTGGTCAGCAGCTTTAATGTCCAGGCCTCCGTGTAATAAACAGTCAGGAGAAGGCAGCTGTCTGCATCTCATTCTCACCCCTTCCTCCCTTGTCCCTCCTCTGGTTGTCACACAAACACACACACACACACATACATACTCGTCTGACACACCAACTATATGAAAATATTTTGAGATACATTGCCCTCCCTTCCCCAACCCCCTCAAAACCCATTTCAACGTCCTCAGCTGGTCTCCCCTGTGAGTCTGGCCTCTGTTTGCACGAGTCAACTATTTTGTCAGGGGCACAACACCGCACAGGAGCAAATTGACAGCAAATTGTCATGATCAGAGAGGTAATCTACACAGGGGGCGGGGGTGGGGTCTGGGCTCAAAATGGCTGCTGGGCCTGAACGGACCCTGAGGGTAGGGATGGAGGGGTGGAAGGAGGGAAAGAGGGGGAGAGAGAGAGAGAGAGAGAGAGAAAGAGAGAGAGAGGGGGGTGTGTGGGGGTTGAGGAAGCCTGAGGTGCTGGGAACCCATTAAGTGGTTCAGGGTGCCCTGGGTGTTTCCGATCTGCCACTTCAGCCCCCCTTGCTTATTAAAGCCACATTGAATCTGTTTATTGAATTTCCCCTTGCCTAATTCACCGCCCTCCCCCTATTCCCACTCTTTCTCTCTCTCTACCACCACCCCCCTTCTTTCTCTCTCTCTCTCTCTCTCTCTCTCTCTCTCTCTCTCTCTCTCTCTCTCTCTCTCTCTCTCTCTCTCTCTCTCTTTCTTCCCACTCTTTCCATCTCTCTCTCTCTTTCTCTCTCCCTCCCTCTCTCGCCCCCGGGCTGTTTTCCCACCACCCAGAGGAGGAAGCCTGCAATCACTCGCCGGCAGCCCAGCGGGTCGCCGTGGCGATAGCTCTTAATAACAATAACAGGGCTGATAAATAGATAAATAGGGGCTGGTGCTGGGAAGGGTGGCGGGTGCGCGCACAGGGGCTAAATGGAGAGGACACACACACACACACACACACACACATACGCCCTGCCCACACACATACACACACACCCTGACCCCTGAGCGGGTGGACAAAAGAATGGGAGAGGAATTTGAAAGTCATTTTAGAACAATGAGGAATGAAAATGAAGGGGGAGAGAAAAGGACACTGAAGGGAACAGACAGATGAAGAAAGAGGAAAGTTCAAAAATACAAACAAAACAATTACACTATTAGGAGGAGATCCCACACACAGACGGATGGAAAAAAGGGAGGGATGGAGGGTAGACAGGGGAGCTAGATGGAGAGAGAAACAGAGAGTGAAACAGAGAGAGAGAGAGAGAGAGAGAGAGAGAGACTCACAAACATACACAGAGAGACAGTCAGTGTTTGGGGAGCCTCTGCTGGAGGTCCCTAGGGTATTACAGTGCTAGACACCTGCATATAGACCTGACCAACAGACTGACTGACTGCATATAGACCTGACTGACTGACTGCATTTAGACATGACTGACTGACTGCATAAAGACCTGATTGACTGACTGACTGTATAAAGACCTGACCAACTGACTAACTGTATATAGACCTGACTGACTGACTGACTGACTGACTGACTGTATATAGACCTGACTGACTCTTTATAGACCTGACTGACTGACTGACTATAGACCTGACTGACTGTATATAGACCTGACTGACTGTACATAGACCTGACCGACTGACTGACTGACTGCATAGAGAACTAACCAATTGACTGAGTATTACAGTGATACAGACCTGACTGACTGAAGGTCATAATTATAACAGGGATAGTAGGAGAGAAAAAAAGAGAGAGAAATACAGGGACCAATAAGCAGACCCATGGAAGGAGAGTGAAAATAGGGGAAATAGTTTGAGAAAAAAGATGTGGTCTGAAAAATATAATCTAATTACAACCATCAAAGAAAAAACGGCAAGTAAAAAGAGATCGATACAGAGAGCAAACGATAACAGAAAAAAGGATGG
>CM030173.1:37015829-37055829 GCA_017639675.1 Aplochiton taeniatus
CCCTCTCCATTCTGCCTCTGGTTCTCCTTCCATGACCAGGAAGTGGTTTCACGTTCACACGCGTACAGGGCAGAGATGAAGGAATAAGTTGTTTCAATTTATTTGCCAGTTCAAAATGGCATGTCGTTTCTTGCTGTCAATTAGCCTCGTACAATTCCCTCCTCCCACAGAGTAGCGTTGGAGACTCTCTCCCCTGATCCCCGGATCCCAACCTCAACCTTCCGAGCAGTAACCCACAACCCTCCCCAACCCCCCACCCCCACCCCCCCTTGCCCAAAAGCACCAACCCCCGACAACCCCCCTCGCCCTAACTCTCCTCCTCCGCCTGTCCCCTGACAACACGTCCCTCCTTTCTTTCCTCTCTCTTTCCCTCCCCTCCTCGATATCTCTCTTTCTTTTGTGCCCTCTATTTTCTCCCATTGCTTCCTAGGGGCCTGGTAATGGGTGTGTGGCTGTGGCGTTGGCTGTGGCAGGGTGGTGGAGGCGAAGGCGCCCTGTGTGAGCGGAGGGGTCGGACCCTGGTGGAGGAGCTATAAGACAGGGGCCTTAACAATGATAAATCACCACCTCCCAGAGACGTAGAAATACTAGCCCTAGACCAGACCCCGCAGCTTCCTCGCACAGCCAGGCCTCACAGCGCTGAGCGCTTTATCGGACAAAAGAAAATCGTCAACAAAATTAGTATTACTATTATTTCCCAAGAAATATAGAATCGGATTAATATCACGACAAATTTTGTTCTGTGGCGAAAGTTGTATCTTTAGGTTATCTTCTATTTTCATAGAACGAAAAAAAAAAAAAAAAAAAACGGTGTTACTTGCGATATAGATATGTTTCATCTCCAACTGTCTTTCTATAATTCTATCTCTACTTCCAATACACAGCTGCTCTGTGTCAGCAAGCTAGCCAGCTACACATAATGGGGAATGGCTAGCCTCTGCTAACCCCACTGATCCTCCTTCATTATGGATGGGGTCTGAGCATGTATCCGATCTATCTACAGATCAGTGATGATCTGATGCAAGTAGGATATTGTAATGATGTGTGACATGGTTCGGGGGTTAACTTCATTCTGCTGACGGGTTCAGGAAATGGATTGATATATTCAGTTCATGAATGGAATATTGCTCATTATTTTCAATGAGGGTTCTTTTTTCCCTCTCTCTCTCTCTTTCCCTCTTTCTCTCGTTCTCTCTCCCTCGTTTACGATTTGGATTTGAATTAATAACCTTGAATGATTGCCTGGGAGAAAAAGGAGGTTAGGATGAAATTGTGGCAGGGATGCTTACAACCACACAGCTGACAAACACATCTAATTCCGACCGTATGGTTTCTGATTCAGAAGTAACTGAGCAGTTTTCCTTCCAGAAAAGACACAAAAGACAACACGTTCCTTCACTTCTCTTTTAGGCATCACCTCCAACAGTTTGCAGTTTATTTTCTAGAACGGTCTGCGGCTGTATCTTAAGGACCCCCCTACCCCCTAGCTCCACATGTGGAAGGAAGGGTAGAATCATCATCCAGGTGTCCGTTGAGGAGGATTCACAGGCTGTTAAACTCGCCGTGACCTGGGGGTGGGTATTAAACAATGCAGGCCTCGTACAGGGACTCCTGGCTGCTCTGTGGAGCGCTGGGGGAGCACTGAACCCAGTGTCCATGTTCTCGCTATAGATCTCTGTGGTGTAGGACATTCCTCCTGTCCTCAACAGGACGGAAAGGGGGGGGGGGGGGGGGGAGGGACTTGTTCCCTTACACACACACGCACACATATATACAGTACTGTGCAAAAGTTTTAGTCAGGTGTGTAAAGTCAGAATGCTTTCAAAAATCGAAGTGTTAATAGTTTGTTTTTATCAATGAACGAAATGCAAAGTCAATGAACAAATGAGCAATCTAAATCAAATCAATATTTGCTGGGACCACTCTTTGCTTTCAAATTTTTGCCAGCATTTTCTCACACCTGCCTAAAACCTTTGCACAGTACTGTATATAAAGTATGTGTGTATATATGTATATATATATATCATATACCAACATTATATATATATATATATATATATATATATATATATATATATATATATATATATATATATACTGTGTATATGTATTAATTTAGGCGAGTTTATATTTAGATGTGTGTTTATGTTGGAGCATTAGATCTTCTCTACTCTGTGTATATGCTGGATGAGGAGGTGGTATGCTGGCAGCCAGGGGAAAATAGACAGACTGCAAATGAGATTAGTTCATGAAACTGATCCAAGCACCCCACCCCTTCCCTCTTTCCCCAGTTCCCCGCCAAAGATACATATACTCTATATATATTATCAATAATTATGAATTATTATATTATACAAATTAAATGTACTATTTTCATCGCACATCGTGTCAGTCACTACTAAGCAGACTGTTGAAACGATTATTTTGTATCTTACCGTGTTAAATTAGATTTAAACCTCTCAATTCCTAGATGTAAAGTTATTAAATTAGAAGTACATAAAATCCTAATTTTAATTCAGACAAAAACATAGAAATGTTTATACCTCTTCCCTCTCTCTCTTATTTAAACATTTTTAATATTCCTCTTAGGCAAACAATAGAAAAGGTTTAATGTATTCTTTAAGCCTTCTATAAAATACAATATCTGTTAGGCACCGAAAAGTAAATGTCTAATCTATTCCTTTGGCCTGTATAAAACAAAGGGCAAACACAAACATCTCTTTTCATCCACCTTTCCGTCTCACTTGGGGAAAGAGAGAGAGAGAAGGGGTGATGACTGGGAAAAGGAGGAGCAAAGAAAAAAAAGAGAAAGAAAAAAGAGTGGCATGCCACCTAAACAGTTCCTGAGTGATCATGTGACCTTATCCTGACATGTCCCATTGGTTAAGACCAACATGGTCCTTTTTTTTTTTTCCACCAACAACAAGGTTGAACGCATTTGCTGTGATTTCATTCCTGTCTCAAACGTCGGAAAGACTTGCTTCTCAGACGCAGGACAGAGCCCGCTCTCCACACGGGTGGAGTTTTCTTTTGAATAAATAAATATTTAAAAGGTGGAAAGCGGGGGGGACATTTTACTCTAGCTGCAAATAAGGGCATCAAAGGGCCCAGACAATGTATGCTCACTATTAGTATCCATTTACAAATAAACTGCTTTTTTGGTGACTGGATCTCCGATGTCAGATTTTGATAAATGGTTTCAATTTGGCAGCTGCTTTAGACTGTCAGGGCCCATCTGATCCCGGGCCCCCTCCACAGCAGTCTGCTGCCCGAAAGAATCTAACTCAGTTAACGCAGCACCTTTTTAGAGGGGGGAAAATAATCTTTTCATACTAACCATGCAGCAAACCTTCTTGAGCATCTAACGGCTGGATGCTTTCTGGCCCTGTGTGTGTGTGTGTGTGTGTGTGTGTGTGTGTGTGTGTGTGTGTGTGTGTGTGTGTGTGTGTGTGTGTGTGCAATATGTATGCATATTTGTATTTCCCTTGTGTGTCTAAAAGGCAAGCGTTGAAACATTCAAATTGTCTGCATGTACAAGTATATATTAACAGCATGACTATGCATACTATGCACATTGGTTGGCAAGCTTACATCACTATTACTACAGTGTGTATCTGGTCTGTAAAAAGCCAAAATCAGGGAAAACACATTACATTGCAAATCACTAGAAAAAGAATACACACCTCCAATTAACAACTGTTTCCAGTTTTCAAAAAACATTACACCAATATAACCATTAGGATTGAGGTCTGGCTTTGAGTCCACAGTGAGCAGAGGGAATGACTCCAATCAAACATATGGTAAGTGGGAACCACCGATACACAGACGCACTAATCCCTCTACTGTGATGTGGGTGGTCCCATCGCTAAACACACCATACAGGCTACAGCACTTCAAAACACACACACACACACACACACACACCTGAGGAATTAAATGATTAAATCTACAGTATAAATAACGAAATACAATTTCAATTCAACCTCCCCCATTCAAGTTAATAATAATATCACTATCCTGTTTGAGTGTAATATTCACATTGACTTAAACTGTGATTGTAACCTCTCACAACGTATTTTAAGTCAAGGATTAGGCGAGGAGTTGCACTGACCTTGGGTAACCTCTCAGGGTCTCCTGGGTGCCTGGGGACGACCTTCTGTAGCCTCTGGAAGCCATAGTCAATGGTGGGCTCGTTCAGGGCTGAGGAGAGGCAAACAAACCAGCAGCGGGCTTAGTGACCGCGACATCCACAAGTTTGAACCCATTGGAAAGCTGCACACACGCCTGTCACAGTAGTCTTTTGAGGACTGTATGAAGAATATTATGCAATTCAATTTTCTAAAAGATTGAGTCCCTGTGCTTGTAATGTGGATTATTTGTCTACCCCTACAGTGGGGCCTATGCGAGGGCCTTAACTTGAATGAAGCACCCCAACGTCCTTATCGAATATCAACTCGACAATCTTTCTACTTCCACGTCTACAGTCTATAGAGAGTGGCGGCCAACTGTTGGTCGATCGTTTCTCCTCTCTGCTCTGTTCTGTTTATTAGGCTTGAGACCCGGCGCTCAACCTGTCTCAGTGTCTCCACGTGCCTTTTCACAGCGCGTTCCTAACTAATTCAATTGCTCTCCCCCTTCGCTCCAGCGCCCTCTTTTTTTCTCTTCTTATTTCATTCTCTCTTTGCAAACAACGCGCAATCTCCATCTTCTCTGCTGCTTCTCAAAGCGGAGTAGGGAGGGAGAGAAAACACCCGGAAACCAGTTAGAGAAGATATTTCTCCATAATCAAGCCCATTAATCATAAAAGGCTGTCAAATTTGACTTTGGGGACAATTTGTCAGCCGATCTTGCCCACTCCGCTTTTGTCACGGGCGCTTCTTGTATTCTGTAAGGATGATTGACACTCCAAATGCCGGTGAGTAGAATAGCTAGTTTGCGGTAATATGCATAACCGGCGCTTTCATGAATAAGATTAAGGTAGCGATACGGCAGCGCAGGGGTCTCTTTCAAAGGGAGCCGGTCGCTGTTTGTCAAGAGCGGGCAAATAGATGTTATTACCATTATAACAATATTTGTTTTCTTCTCCCCGGGAATGGGCACCAGCGAGCTGCTAAATCAAATTTGTCGTAGCCCGTTTCAAACAGCGACAGAGGAGAAAAGGGCCTTTCAGGCTGCGGCTGGGTGGGGATGAGATCTGAAGGGTGACGGAGCTGGAGACGTGCCCTGGCGACGGGGGGCTGCCATGTTGGATTTCGGAGGAATGCTCAGGCCGTAATGTTTTGCTCTGCCGAGAGCGAAGGCTGATTGGCTGCTTTGATCCCTTAAAAGCTGTTCTGGGATGTAGAATAGATTTGTTCAGGAGAATGTGTTGGGGAATGTGTAGCCAGTAATCAAACACTCTGCAAACTAAATTACTTCTTGACTCTCCCGACACACATATGTGGATAGGAACTCTAAAAAACTGAATAAAAAGGCTGTTTAACTCTAAAAGAATTAATGGCAAGGGATTGAAGGAAAGACAGCCGAGCAGGAGAAACAAAAAAGAGAATGGCGGACGGAAAGAAAAACAAAAGAGGAAAAAACACAGAGGTAGGGAGAGGGTAGAAAGCAATCTTACTACACTAAGCTTTTAATGAACCATTGATGGGAAGAATGACAGCGGCGAGACAGAGTGAGAGAGAAATTCAAAGAAAGAGAGAACAAACTCTCTGTCCTCCTCTCTTCCCTCACCACCACCACAACCACCATCACCAGCCGCACCCTCCGACATTAAGCCCATTACTTCCCCTTATTAAAATCCCCTCCGAACTTTGACCCTAGCGCCCTATTGGCTGCCTGCAGGCCTCCAGTCCTCCCAGCCAATCGATACGGCTGCCTCCTAGCAAAGAGGCTGAGTAATTGGAGAGCGCCGGCGCGCTGCGTGAACTCTGACCCCTTACGCATTACACCGACCATATGAAGATAGATTGCCTGATTTAGTGTAAACATATGCTGCAATTCCAGCCATCAGTGCCACTTTCTCCATCGTAATTTGTATTGATCTTTTTTTTTCGGAGGAGGCCCCCGCTATCTTCTTTGCAGTGTCTGACGCACACATTTTCTTTTTCTTCTGGAAAAGGAGGGAGAGATAATACAGTTCGCTGGGAAGACGTAGTGAGGAAAGTAGTGAGAAATATTGGGATGAAGAGAGAGAGAGAGAGAGAGAGAGAGAGAGAGAGAGAGAGAGAGAGAGAGAGAGAGAGAGAGAGAGAGAGAGAGAGAGAGAGAGAGAGAGAGAGAGAGAGAGGGGGGATGGAGACAGGGTCCCAGTGAGACGAGTAGGAAGCAAAGCAGAATAAAGGTAGCCGACAGAGGAAACACACACAGAGAAAGAAATATTTGTTATATATTAATCATCTATTTATTGCCCTCTTTAACTCTCTCTCTCTCTCTCTTTCTCTTTCTCTCTATCTCTCTCACACACTCTATCTCTCACTATGAAAGCGATCAAATGGTCGGCTGGGGTCTTTCTAAACATACTGTCCTTATTACAAGACCACTCAACTGCGGAGAGAAAACAGAGAGGGGGAGAGAGGGGGAGAGAGGGAGAGGTGGCGGGAGGGGAAGGGGTGAGGGGGGTTAAATGGGATTTCAGCCCTGGGGAAGAGAGGAGAAAGGGCTTGGTGCCAGTGTTTGTAAACCTTATGCTTAATAAACATAATATATTATAAGAGTTCATTTGAGCTGTGGATGATAATGATAATCATCACGGTTCGTGTTATTGAATTGGACCGCTACACTAACAGGGCATGTGCGCAGAGGACTTCAGACAGTACCTCCATTATATAGCTCGTTTTAAAACCTGTGGGGCCCAACATCCAAAAAGAAACTCCCGTCAGATTCCCAAACCAACTTCCACGGAGTCGTGTCCGGACCAATTACCTTAAGGGCACGGGGAGTGGAGCCAGCCGTGTAAAAAACAATTCCCATGTCGCTCTCCATGGGCTTTCAAACGGCGCTACTAACGCCAGGCCCTAAAGAAACACAAACAACTGCACTCGGAGGTGCCAGGAGGTCAAGTCTCCGTTAAAACAATGTCACCGCAAGGTGAGCGTGGCCAGAGCCCTGACTAGCACGGACTCTCTCTGCTCACACGCCGCTGAACCACTACAAAAGACGCCATGTCTTCTCCTGTTGAAAATATGGGAGGGAGCAAGAAAGAATGTTTGCGATAGACACGTTGTCAAGTTGTAAACTTGTTCAAGACAAGTTACATTTAAACAATAAAATACACTCAAATGTATTTTGTTTTGCGATATATCCACTCATTTTCCAAATCACGTGCAATAGGAATGTTTACAGCTAAAACGACAACATTCAACCAGCCCTAAAGTTCAAGCTAGACTTACAGCCAGTGTCTACAAAGCCCTCAGAGGGAATCTTGGGTTTGAAACGAGTGATGCTGCTCATGCAAAGGGACTCCTTTTACTTGGTATAATCACTAATGATGTGTGTGTGTGTGTGTGTGTGTGTGTGTGTGTGTGTGTGTGTGTGTGTGTGTGTGTGTGTGTGTGAGTGTGGGTGTGTGGGTGAGTGGGTGTGTGTGAGTGTGGGTGTGTGGGTGTGTGTGCTGAGTAGGCACCCTAGACATCCCTGTAATCTAATCACATAGGCTATGCATGGTCAGTCAGACGTTCCCAGGGATCCTAAGCCGGGGCAGACCCCAGGAGAAACGCTGTATTTCCCCTTGTCTTCTCTCTCTTCTGCGCCCTCGTAAGTGAAACCACAGTCAGGATAGTTTTCTCGAACGTTCCCCCGACAATTACAAAGCATCGTAACCGCGCACGCACACACATCCGTTTCCAAATGTCTATTTCTCGAAAACCTTTTTTTTTAAGCATCTTTGTTCGGCGGTTTTGGCAAAAACTTTGCTCCTCAGAGAGCACGACGTAAAGGGTTGTTAGGAGCATTAATGATCAGGCTCCCTGTTCAACACACACTGTCGTGATTTCCTCTGTCTCTCTATCTCTCTGCCCATTTTATTCAGCTGTACTTTGGTCAGGTACAAGGCTGGATAGCAGAGGTGGAATGTGGACAAGAAGCCTATTGGAACTCGTCCACATCCTCATTACTCCTATAGTACCAGTCTCACTGATAGCTGCTCACAGCATACAAACACCGGCCTGTGTGTGTGTGCTTTGTATCAGATCGTGAGGTGTGTGTGCGTGTTTTGCATCAGTGCACATGTGTGTATGTATGTGTGTGTGTGCTTTGCATTACAGCGTGTGTGTGTGTGTGTGTGTGTGTGTGTGTGTGTGTGTGTGTGTGTGTGTGTTGGTGTGCGCATTTGCAATGCATATGTTTACATCCATCCTACTTCAACTGTGTTTATATTTATTTGCACTGCACCTTTTTCTTTATGTGTATTTCCATTTACAGGAAATCTCACTTGCGGATCACTTCAAGTGGGAAGCTGTTGTTTCTAAACTGCTGATTCTGCAAATATTTACCCAAGCGAGTCGGGAGATGAAAATATGCACTTAGGAGCGTCTGAGTCCCTGCTCACCTTTACCTGTTTGTCTTTCCTCTCCTCACTCCGGTGATGTCCTTGTTAAGGGAGCAGCCATGTCTCTGCTGGCCCCCGGTGTCTGTCTCATCACCAGATACCTGCACTGCCTGGCCACCGCCACTCACACACAGGCCTTCTACGTGGCTGCTCCCTATATTACACCTATCATTTCAAACGGACTCCATATTCCAGACGTAATACGCCATCAAAACCCGTGGGGGGGGGGGGGGGGGGGGGGGGGGGGGGGGGGGGCGGAGGATTTGAAGCCGACGTTTTTTAGATCCCCCTGCGAGCAACATGTGCCGCAATTTTCGGCCTCTATTCACTTTATGATTGATGCAGGTCATTGATGCGTTTGGCCTCGTTGCCCGCGGATGTGTGTTGCAGATAATTCCGTTCTTCCTTCTGGGAGGAAAGAATTGACGGACGCACAACGCTGTAAGCCTTAAGTGGATGTGCTGATTTGTTTTTTTTCCCTTCCCCCCCCCCCCCCCCCCCCCCCCCCCCCCCCCCCCCCCCCCCCCCCCTTCTCCTCACAAGCTTGTCAAGTGCCTGTGTTAAGAGTTCTCTCTTCTGGGACTTTTCGAGGGGCATGGTTGGCTGACAAGCCTCCAAATCCCCCTGTAGCCCTCTTCCACCACTCTATTGATCCCTCGTTTTTTATTCCTCCACCTTTCAATTCATCACTCGCTCATAACAGAAAGAGCGGCTGAGCACTCAGGAGAACATAACGCAAAACGTCGGCTGCGTAGTAAATATTCTGACATCTGAGTGGCTGTATTGGCCAGGGGTACTGTGTGTAAGTGACTGTGGGATACCCTATATGCTCAAACGCAGTCATATATATTCATAAATCTTTATCCACACACACACACACACACACACACACACAACTTAGAACATCAGAAAAGGAAAAATGCAAGCGAGACACTTGATAAATCCGTGCCACTGTCCTGCTACTCGTTCTGCTTGCACCTCCCCCATACCCCTCCACCCCAGCCCCCTCCACCTCAGCCAAACCCCTTTCAGCAATCGATGCTCATAGAAATTTCATGAACTTTAACCTGCGATTGACAGCTGGGCCCAGCCCCAGACTTGGCGTTGGCTGGCCTCTTTAAAGTGTAGGCGATAGGAGCCACCGGGGAGGAAGGATAAAAACACACACACACAAGCACGCACGCATGCACGCACACACACACACGCACACAGACACACACAGACGGACACACACACAGGCACAACGCAAAACACACACACTTCTAATTAAGAGTCAAACACTCCACCCGCCGCCATGGCAACAATTAGCCACACTGACTAACTCCACTTGACCTGCGATTGCCTCCTTACTGGAGAGAAACAGAAGACCACGCCTCCGCTCTGGGTGGAAAACATCACGGCAGTCGGTACATTAAAGTGCTTTAGTTAAGTGAAACTTGCTACTGTCTTACTCAAACAATTATCATGTAATGATAAATGAGTGGATAATTATCACAGATATAATATATTAATTATTTTAGGCGGTAGTGAATGTGTGTGTGTTTTTTGTTTTTTTTGTTTAACAGTAACAAAGCCCCTCTGGTACTCTACTGGTTCTACCTCTTTGATGTGGAGACCAGAGTCTCCCCTCTTTATGAAAGCCAAGAGGAGCAGCGTTCCCATCGAGGGCCTGCCCCAACCCTCCACAGGCCCACGGCACATTGCTTATATCAAAGACAAGCACTCAAGACAAGGAGGGACTCACGGAACTAATGCGAGATCATTAGCATTTCTGTGGGGGCATTTTAGGCTGCGACTCAACTATAATAACTTCTCAGGTGGGGGGGGGGGGGGGGGCTGTTTCTTTGAGGCACACTTCCACAGACTTGTCGCTCCGGTCTAATCAAGGCACCGAGGAGGTAATTATTCACTCAGGCTGATTAACATATCTCGCCGCTGCTCTCTCTAATCACGAGGGTTGCGTCACTGGCGGGGCCTTGTCACAGGAGACGACGCATTGCCGCGGCAACAGAAGGGGAGTGGGTGTGATGCTGTCACCTCCACTTCACTCTCGTGCCGGAGGACAACAATCTATGTGATGTTCGTCTAGGTATATAAGCTGAACATAACGATTGATCTATGTGATGTTTGTCTAGGTCTATAAGAGGAACAACAAGCTTGCTCAATGTGATATTTGTTTAGGTGTATAAGAGGAGCAACAAGCTTGATCTATGTGATGTTCGTGTAGGTGTATAAGAGCTACTAGCTTGATCTATGTGATGTTCATCTAGGTGTATAAGAGGAACAAGAAGCTTGATCTGTAAGTTCTGAGAGCTGCGCTGAAATAAACCAGCCAGGAGGTACAGTCAATCACTAGTAATATTTCACACAAAAAACTATTAGTGTTTGGAAATGTCAATGGTTTCTTTATTCAGGAAAGACTGTAGCGTACATGTAAACCGAAACCACACTTGTTTAAGATGATTGCTTCCATGTGTTGGAGTGACAGTAATTAAACAATAAAAAAAACACAGAACTCAATTAGACTGCATATGGTACTTTCAAGGTGTCGGTGCGGGAAAAAAAGGAAACGAAAAAGAATGTGAGAGAGGGAAAAAACGATAGAAGGGAAAGGCAAGTAACATAGTACTTCACCACAAGTCAAAGAAAAAAGAAAAGAAACATTACAGAGGTTCAAACTTCACACTAAATGTCGAGCCTAAGGTATAACTTTCACTCCTTTGTTAAAGCAGGCCTTTAGCCGCGTGGAACATTCAGCTAATGCTTTCCATGTGTCCTCCGTGCGTGTGTGTGTGTGTGTGTCTATGTGTGTGTGTGTGTGTGTGTGTGTGTGTGAGGTACAAAGTGGCCCATTGTTTCCCCTCAGTAGTGATAGTGATACCGGGCCGGCCCGGAGCCCCAGGATAAATGCCCTCCAAGGAAAGAAACGACTGCCCAGGCTCACAACCTCTTAAGGTTTAGTGGCACTATTTAACAGCAGACGTTGAGGAGGCGTGTGTGTGTCTGTGCGTGTGTGTGTGTGTGTGTGTGTGTGTGTGTGTGTGTGTGTGTGAGAGTGGCAACAGAAGCAGGTCACCAGCCAGTGTTGCCACATTCTGCCAACGTCTGACGAGTTTTTTCCCAATAACCTCACCCCCGTAACCCAGCCCTGGAACACACACACACACACACACATGCACGAACACGCACACACACCCCAAACCCCAATGATTACAGTGTGACCCTCTTCAACAGACTCTATAAACTGTAAGATTACAGTCCACAGAGAAAGTAGGATTTAAAAAAAAATCATATCCTTCTCCTTCCATTGTTTCCTAGTTCCTCCTGTTCTGATTCAGAACCATTACCCATTCAGTCAATGTGTTCAGATTATCCAGATTATCAATGTATACAGTATGGATAAGATTACCAGTGCACTACTGGCTGACCAACTAAATATGCATATCTACTTTGCCCATCTTAAAATATCCAAACACAATATAATATAAGGCATCAGAAGCATGTGACTCTGAATCCCATATCAATATGACTCTCTGAATTTATCATATCAATATAACTCTCTGAATTCATCATATCAATATGACTCTCTAAATCTATCATATCAATATGACTCTCTGAATCTATCATATCAATAGGACTCTCTGAATCTATCAAATCAATAGGACTCTCTGAATCCCAACATATCAATATGACTCTGTGAATCTATCATATCAATAGGACGCTCTGAATCTATCATATCAATAGGACTCTGAATCTATCATATCAATAGGACTCTCTGAATCTATCATATCAATAGGACTCTCTGAATCTATCATATCAATAGGACTCTCTGAATCTATCATATCAACAGGACTCTATGAATCTATCATATCAATAGGATTCTCTGAATCTCACCATATATATTTACTTCCTATCAGACATAGCCTTAGGACATGATATGGAAACCCATCTCATCGAATCCATGCTCATCTTCACAGGATGGTTCGAACTCCTCCCAACACACACACCCAGACACACAATGACTCTCTCTCTCTCACACACACACACACACACACACACACACACACATACACACACACACACACACAGCAAGAAAGGGAAGTGTTGTGGTTTTCTGGGGTTAGCGGGCGTGTCGAGTCTTGCTAGGGGCAGACCCAGGGGGGTAGGAGCCCCCCTTCAGGCTAAATAACAGCCTGGAGCTCCTATAGACTGTAGCCATACATCACTTCATGGCATGAAGACGGAACAAAGACGCCAGCCCTCACTATCACCATACACCACGAGACCACAAGTTGTTTAACCCGGCTTCTGTTTTTGAAACACACTCTTTTCAAATGACTGTTATAGTAGTAGAGTACAAAGGAAGCCGTCTTTGTCTTTGTCTTGTCGTAGCACTGGGCTTTAGACTTTTGTGTCTCTATGACATAAGTATATCCATAATTGTAAAGTGCTTTGAGTGTCTGAAAAGCGCTATATAAATGAAATGAATTATTATTATTATTATTATTATTATTATTATTATAAGAGCTGCAGCGGTACTGTAGGTGTAATAGAAACAATACTAACACTCTGTTGAAATCCGATGCAGTCCTACTATAGTTACTGAGAAGTGGCGGACTGTTCCATTCCCACAGCTAGCCACAGTAAAATAATATACAAAATATTAAATATTGGTATTATGTTTACATTAATCAGTGGGATTGTTGTTGAGTAGAGGCAGGTATGGTGCAGCGGGTAGAGACGCCAGGCCAACCAGTGAACAAGTCAGTCATTAAGCCAGCCGGTCAACAAGCAATCCAGTCAGTCAGTCAGTCAGTCAGTCAGAGAGCAGGTCAGCCAGACAAGGAGTCAGCCAGTCAGCCAGCCAGCCAGCCAGTCAGTCAGTCAGCCAGCCAGCCAGCCAGCCTCTGTGCTTGTAATGCACAGATCAATTCTGCCTATGGGGAGGGGCTAGGGGTGAATCAATGGGTGCTGAGTTATTGCACTACTTGGCCACTGATTTTTAGAGAGCTGTGTTTTCCCAGGAAAGTCAATACCTCCAGGCTCTAGTCATTAATTCCAACCCCTCCTCTCCCCAAGCAGCACCTGGGGTAGGCTACCCAAGAGAGAGACAGGGAGTCTGGGGGGGGGGGGCAGAGTGGGGGGTAAGGTTGGGGAAAGAGGGGAGGTAGAAATAAATGGAGTAAAGAAAGAGAAGAAATAAAGAGATGAAATAGACACGGGGAGGAAAAATAGTTATGAAAGACGCTGCAAATGAAGTGGAAAGACCGAAAGAGTAAAGAAAACAATAATATTAGATAATATTTTAAAAAATCATCATAAAAAGCCAGTTACACCTCCACCAAAATCTCCTCACATTCCCGCAACACAAACCGTTTGAGTGAACTACACCTTTTAGAAGGCTGCTCTTCCAGATGGGTGGTAGATATTCTGATTTCGACAGGAATGTTCCTCAGCACACTGGGGTAAGTGGGACTAACCAGACACAGGGCTGTATATATCCATTGCGTTCTTGTTTTCTAGCTGGTAGCAACACTTTCACACCCAACGCCCCTAGACTAAGCGCCTGAAGGTCTGCCGCGATCCACAGAGAGAAGAAGAGTAGGAGGAAAGGCGGGGAGGACAGATGTGTCTCTCTCAACCAACAGGCAGACTTAAGGCTGTCATCCACACCTCTGGGCTTCTCATCTAAGTTACTGCCTCTCCGTCTTTGCTGACGTTAACTGTAAAACTGAATCAATCATTCAAATCCCAATTTAATTTGGTTGATGTAGGCTTTCTGGCAACATAACAAACATGTTTTTCTTTATAATTTGGGACTTCTTAATGCTATAAAGAAAATACCAGCTTGCAACCCTGTTAATTTGATATGCAACTGATAAAAACAGAGAGCAATCTTTTTCCTTTCCTGTTTTTAGGAGGAAACCAGCGCTCCCTAAAGGAAATGGCTTCACTGGAAAGGGCTTGCATCTCCTTTCCGCTTCAATTACATCCAGTTTGCCTATTTAGTATTCAAAATCTTGCCTTATTTTGCATTCCTGAATATAACACACTCCTGGCACAAAGAATAAGCTTTTGGAATCGCAAACCGATGCTTTCCCTATCTTAAAATGCGTGTGGGTAAAACTGATCTACTGTTGGTGTGTGCACAATATGGCTGCCATTCTGGCGAGAGGCGTCGAATCCTACGTAGACTTAGAAATTGTACAACGATATGAAGCTGCCACATGTCTGTGTTTCGAGTTGCAGTGCCATTTGGGAACTGCGGCTTTGATGCCGCCCTATCTATCAAATCCGGTCAGATGTTGTCATTTTATATTATTCAACCTGACAATTAAAGATTCGCTGATGCTGACAACATGAGTGACGATCCTGTTTTAAGATAACCTTGCCGTTAGACAACGTTGCGGTGGATGGCGCGTTAGCAATGCCCCAAACTCCAAAAGATGGAAAGCAACTCTCTCCAGGAATCCACAACAGGGCTCATTTAAGCTCGCCAGAGAAAGAGCAAGTCTAATGGGCGCACGATAGCAAACGCGATAACCACCAGAGCCTCCATTCAGCGTGCACTCCCTCACAAAAGCAAGGCACGGAGCAGTTGTCAGTCATATCCGAGACGGGAATCAGATTAGCATTGCAAAAGGCAAAAGGTATGGCTGAGGCCGGACCTTCCTTTGTGCAGTTGTCTCCCTCCCTCTCTTTTCCTTTTGCGTATATGCTTGCGTGCACCGGAACGGGCGGGGAGTTTGAACAAAGGCCGAGGGGGTGAGGCGGGGGAGAGAGCGATAAACCGGTGTTAAACAGAAGGCCTCGACACCGGGCCCTGTCGTTCAGAACTCAACGCAGTGACATTTACTTATCACTCTAAACAGCCATCCATCTGACCTTTCGGCTACTTTGAATGGCATCTGGATATTCCCGTGGAAAATTGGGGCGGGACTTTAGGACTAGAAAGAGGGGTGGGGGGGGGGGGGACAATGGCTGCAGGGAAGCCAGGGGAACTTCTCCGTGAGTGGGGGAAGAGGAGGACATAGTGTCCTTGCACAGGGGAGAATGTTTCCCTCGGTGAGAGGACACAGTCACAGTGGACGTTTGGCTATACCTAATGTACTATAGACATTCTAATCCAATGGAATCTGACAGACAAA
Organism: Aplochiton taeniatus; assembly: GCA_017639675.1. Classification (NCBI taxonomy): domain Eukaryota; kingdom Metazoa; phylum Chordata; class Actinopteri; order Galaxiiformes; family Galaxiidae; genus Aplochiton; species Aplochiton taeniatus. The sequence goes on from CM030173.1 coordinate 37,031,523, forward strand.
TCAAATGTATGTGTTACAGTAAATACAAAAAGTTAAAATATGCTGGGATTTTAAACTCTATTTATTCTGATTACATTTAAAGCATTATATAGTATAGCAAGTGCGTTTACACCAACTGGAGTGGTAACAGAGAAGACCCTGACAGAAAGAGCCAAGAGTTGTGTTGTGTTCCTCTTATGTTCCTACTCATATAATTCCATATGTGGGGTCGACACACTCAAACGCTGTAATATTCAATATGCAATGTCAGTACAAAAAAATTAAATAACCCTTTAGAATTCGTTTCCATGTTGTTTTTTACACTTGTTGATATCAGACCTCAATATTTCAATAAGAATCTAAAATTCCGAAATTCTGTGTTGTTACCTGTGTAGACAAAGCGTCCTGACTTAGACAGGTGAGTAAAACACAGTGTTGATACCTGTGTAGACAAAGCACTCTGTACAGTGCACTTACACAGGTGAATAAAACACAGTGGTGTTACCTGTGTAGACAAAGCGCCCTGGGGCTCCTTTGCAGAACTGCTTTGACTTGTAGGACAGGGTGACCTCCACCACACCCGGGATGTGGCGAGGGGGTGTCTGGACACGAATAGCGTGAGGGGTGATCAGCTGGAGAGAGAGAGGAACACACACACACACACACAGAAAGACAGCATTTAGACTGTGTGAGGTCACGTAGTTCAAAGGTCAGGTTTATATGACACCAGCCTAAACTAACTCTCTGACATAACCACGTAACGGATGTTTTGAGGCCTGTAACGTCGGATCCCATCACCGTGGCAATTCCAGTGTTTAAGTTGTTGTTTACTGATACTGTATCTCCCAATGGACAATCCCCTTGTGTAGGTTATCCGTTAATTGCGTTAAGTTGTTTACGAGGGGGCCTATTTCCTTTACCACTCAGCCAATACGTGGGACAACTGCCACGCTTACTCTGCCAATAGGATTTCTAATTTTAAGCTTCAATGATAACATAAAACTTTGGCAAATATCTGGGTCAAGATACCAGCCAGGCTGTATCATCAATACAGATTATTAAGACTACCAGGACTGAATGAACAAAATCCACTCCCACAACCAGGTACGTTCTATATCCAGTCCTCTCAGGGTGTAAGATAGGTTTGAGTGTGTGTTTGTTTGTGTGCATGCATGTGCGTGTGTCTGTGTGTCTATGAGTGTTTTTGTGTGTGCATGCTCTTACATGCCTGCGCATCTGCATCTGCGAGTGTGTGCCTGTGTCTGTGCGTGCATGCGTGTGTGTGTGTGTGTGTGTGTGTGTGTGTGTGTGTGTGTGCGCGTTCCTCTCTGAGAGGGCCAGGTGTGGCTGCTGAGATGTCGTCTCTGCAGCAGGTGTTGTGCTCTGGACCCACTTCAATATTTCATGGTGCTCCTTCTGCACCGCGCCACGCTCTGACTTACTCCCGCCGCTGCCATATTTTTGGGGACATCCAGATCGCAAGGTGCAGTGCTACATCTTGAGACACAGCTGTCTGTCTGGGAGTTGTGGACGAGTGCGTGTGTGTGTGTCTGGGTGTGTGTTAGCGTCATATCATGTACGTTTGGTTTGTGTCTGCACGCCCAGTCAGTTTGAATTTCATCAACACTACTGAGAAGGCTGCACTTGGCCAGCTGGTGTGTTCCGTACACGCAGAGGTCGTAGGTCGGACTCTCACCTCGCTCCAGACCAGCATGGTGCCGAACACAACCTGCAGCCCGTCGAAGAAGTTGTCCCCTATGATGATGACGGTGGCTCCTCCTGTGGTCCAGCCTTCGCTCGGGCTGATGGCTTTGATGCAGGGCGTAGCTGCTTCGGAAACACAAGTAGACAGAACAACACGGCTGTTACTAAGGGCAGGGCGTCAGGCTCCTAACTCCCATTGACGTGTGGCTAGAGAGCCACAGAGCAGCTCTGGGGGAAATGGGTTGCTACTAGAAAGAGCAGAGGTGTAGGCCAGTGTGGCGAACAACAACCCAACAACAACAACACAACAATAATAACATTATAGTCAGTAGTAGTAACATAATTATTATTATTAATAATAATAAAAATATCAACAATAAAGATGGCTTCAATCACTGCGTTCAGGTCGAGGAAAATCCTTCACCCTTTGTTATCTGAAAAATAGCTTGTAGAGACAGTCTGTAATTAAATACGAGGAAATATGAATGAAATTGGGAACAGCTCTTGTCAACTTATCCTAATCGTGACCTCTCTCTCTCAAAAAAGTACAACTAATACAGGCGACCTTTCACTTTCCGGTGTGTTTCCAAACAAGTCCTAATCACCACCGGGCCCAACATCTTTTTGAACATCATCACGGCCAGTCAGGACAATTAAACCACCCGCTAATGACTTTGGGGGGGGGGAGAAAATTATTCGTTTCAGAATCAATAACGAGCTCGATGCACACCCAGCCGCTGGCGTCTACCTCGGGTCCAGCCAGACTCGAAGAGTCGGAGAGCCGCACAGTCTGTTCTGGCAAAGGCAGCGGCTCAATGCTGAGGGGAGGAAAATGCGGTGCACGTTGTAATGTGTGCGGACACTCCTCTCTCTCCTCTCACACACACACACACACACACACACACACACACTTAGCTGCTGTTCCGGGACTCTGACACTAAATGAGGTTTTACTGGGGGGAATGAGTTGATATGCCGGTCAGTAGTTAGTTGCTTCTCATAAACATTGTAAAAAAGAAACCTTGTTGAACCCACAGCGTACATGGAGTCTTGGCACTCCTCCAAGGCAGCTAATGTTTGCTAGAAGCGGGTTCGGGCTCTTCAGACAAGGCTTTGTTCATTGGAGTTGTAAGAAAAGGGTTAAAAAAATGTGTCTAATAAACTGGTATTATTTGTTGAAGAAATATCGTTGAAGTCTCAAATTCATGAGGGCAGCTGAAATAGCCATTTGAACGACATTCTAAAATGAACCCCCCCACCTTCACAGGAATAGTCAAAGTGCAACGGAGTTGTTCCCCATTAGTCCTTCAGAGTCCCTGCTAAGAGAGAGAGGGAACTCTACAAGCTGACAGTATCCCTCCCAGGAAGCCTGAGTTTCCTCCCCGGCCCATTTAACAGTTGCTGGGAGTGTTACTGAAGACGAGGCTTCCTCCCTTGTAGTCAACTGTCAGCGTTATTAATTTCCTCTTGTCACAACAGTAAACAACGCACACTGCTTTACCGCCGGGCGGGGGGGGGGGCTCTGTGAGTGGATATGAATGGATAGAGCACAGGAGTGTGAAACACGCTGTGGTGGAAACTTTTACCAGGAGGCTGGTGTAGGTGAGGGGGGGGGGGGGGGGGGGGTTGTCTGAAACAAAAGACACAAGCAGATGTTTGGTTTTTTATCGCCTTTTGAAAAAGAAAACATCCCAATCTGGCAGAGATGAAAGAGGGCGAGATTTCCTCCCTGGGCTTGGTGGCTGCATTGATAGCGGCCCCCTCCTCCTTTTCCTCCTCCCCCTCATGCTGTCCGGGTATAGGGCCAAGGGGCCGAGGGGGGCAGGGGGGACTCTCCTAACACTCACAGTGTATGAATGTTTAAATGCTACACAAAGCCCTCCTACACTCCGCTAGCATTTCCAACACTTATGCGAGGTGTTTCCAAACTTGAAACAGCGTTTGTCAGCAATGCCCTTTGGATATTCTCGACAGAGGCAGCATACGGAGCATGGCAAATAAGTGTGAGCCCAGAGTGTGGAGTCCTCGCCAGCCTTTGAATGGCCGGAGGTTGGCTCTTGGTCAAGTAGTTTCGGGGTAACCTAAAGCAGCGCGGACAGGTTAAGTGGTGCTTGTTGAAACAGGAGTATTTTATGTCCCTTGGAATTGAACTCTAGCTAACGTCATGGCTGAAAGCAGCAAGGCGATGTGAGTTTTACCGCGTAGAGGGGATGCAGGAGTGTTACCATAAAAAACGGCCCGCGCTATTAAAAGCCACCACTTCAATGAACATGTCATCACTCCTTCCCATGCCTCAGAATAGAGTTTCATTAAGTCACATTTATGGGACGAGGAGGAATCATATTTGGTTGATCTGACAAACGGTGAATAAGACTTTGTTCACCAAAGGGTCAAAGTTTAACGTGTATGCATTTAGCATTATGAACGACTAATGCGTTACATACAATGGCCTTTTTTCCCCCTCAGGAAGTCAGTAAAATTGTACGAGATGGTGACCCCTGTGTGTATGAAGTCACATCCTGTACAAGACGTTTCGGTCAAAAGCCTTGTTGCTAGTCCTTCTCAATGGAAGCCATGTAAACAGTGGTCATAAACCCTCTACTGGACTCCATTCATGTTGGAGACATGACCCCTGTGTATTGAGGGCAGTGGATACCCTGTGTATTGAGGGCAGTGGATACCCTGTATTCTGAGGGCAGTGGATACCCTGTGTACTGAGGGCAGTGGATACCCTGCGTACTGAGGGGAGTGGATACCCTGTGTATTGAGGGCTGTGGATACCCTGTGTACTGAGGGCTGTGGATACCCTGTGTATTGAGGTCTGTGACTACCCTGTGTATTGAGGGCAGTGGATACCCTGTGTATTGAGGGCAGTGGATAGCCTGTGTACTGAGGCCTGTGGATACCCTGTGTATTGAGGTCTGTGACTACCCTGTGTATTGAGGGCAGTGGATACCCTGTGTATTGAGGGCAGTGGATAGCCTGTGTACTGAGGGCTGTGGATACCCTGTGTATTGAGGACTGTGGATACCCTGTGTATTGAGGGTAGTGGATACCCTGCGTACTGAGGGCAGTGGATACCCTGTGTATTGAGGGCAGTGGATACCCTGTGTATTGAGGTCTGTGGATACCCTGTGTACTGAGGGCAGTGGATACCCTGTGTACTGAGGGCGGTGTTGTATTGAGGGCAGTGGATACCCTGTGTATTGAGGGAAGTGGATACCCTGTGTATTGAGGGCGGTGTTGTATTGAGGGCGGGCCGTACCTTCGGACGGGTCCAGGCGTCGGGCACGGCGGCCATGTTTGGAGTTGTTGTGGACAAACATGTTGTCTGACACGGCTAGGACATGGCCGTCCACGTTGACTGTAGTGGACACTACCACCTATAGGGGGACAGAAAGACATATTAGGTCCCCTCTGGAGTCGGCAACATCTATCAAACTCAGATCCATGCACACACACACACACAAGTATATGAAACAGGCAGCACTATTTCGTCAAACCCAGAACCACACACACACACAGTGCATTCGATATTTAAATTATGTATTTTAGAAACACACAAGGGTTGGGTTATATTACTAATTCTAGGTCTTGTAGTGTGAAATGATGAATGTGTAAAACCTAAATAACTAAACACATGAATTATTGTTTTACCTGAAACCGCCTCATGTCTCGTGGGTTCCCTGCATTTTTCAAACAGTTCTGATTGCACTTGAGGAAGAATTTCAGGAAGAATCTGCAAGAAATCATAAAAGAAACACAAACAAAGTGTGAGACATACGATCCATTTTAGTGAGCCCTCGCTTTAAAGTTTGACAAATTATTTATCCATTAAGGGAAAAGGCTGGGGGGAAAAAGCATTTGTTAGGGGAAGAAAAAACTTGTCAGATGAAGAGGAAACACTACAAACAGTACTCATGTTCAACCAGCGTCATTTCTTCCTGTAAAAAGGAGAAAACAATTTAAAACCAGTAGACAACAGCTGTGTAGTCGACTCTGTGTATCAGTGGTCAAATAAAGCCATGACAGAAACATTCCAGCCCCCTCTCTAACACCGCGTGTCTCCTTAGTGCTGGCTTTTGATCCCCCCCCCCCTCAGTTTATGTCCAATTGTGTTGATTTACTGGTATTTTTACTGCAACAGAGCGGTATTGATCGTCAAAGGATATCAATAAGGATGGTGTATAATAACCCCAGAGTCAGAGTGGGGGAGGGGCGGGGGGGGGCGAGGATGAATGGCCGTCTTAATGCATTTCCCACTACCTCGTAATCTCTCCACATCCATCTCTGCACGGCCATAAGACCCCCCTGTTTTGATGAAGCGTTTTCATTTTAATTGCCACATTATCACAATAATAATCCGGGCAGTTAACAAGCGCCAAGGTCGCAGACAGCCATGTCACATTAACCAAAGGATAACCTCAGCCAGAATATGGACGCCTGTTTTTTTTTTTTTTTTTTCGTTCCTTTTTGCAATGGATGCTGGTAGCAGGGAGTGGTGGTGGTGGGGGTGGCGGTGTGTGTGTGTGTGTGTGTGTGTGTGTGTGTGTGTGTGTGTGGGTAGGTGGGGGGCGTTAGCAGTCTCAGTCAGGGAGATATTAACGGTCTTTCTGAGACGCGCATCGATTTCCAACCCTAATAAGACAGTAACAATATCTTTAAAACACACGCAGTGGGAAGCGCAGCGATTCTTCTTCGATTGTTCAATGAAAATGTATATTTAACGCTCCCGGTGTGTCGGAGTGGTGGGGCGGCGGGTGGGGCGGGCGGGCGCTGGGCGGGTGTAAATCTAAAAGTCTGCCATTCCTAAAAGAAATATGGTCCTTCTCTAACGACACAGTGTGGAGGTGAAGGGGAGGGAGGAGAAAGAAAGAGAAAAAAACAGACCCTCTATTTAGCGGGTATCGACTGAAACTTGATCTGGCCTGCACTGTAGGCTACTAATGCCCTTTATGGCACTGGAATACAATAATATGGGGAACCCATCCCTGAACTGCATTCATATGATATTGGAGTCCTTGGAAGGAGATATATGGATCAATAGGGATTGAATTAAAACTCAGCTGGAGACAAGAGCCCGCTGAGCCGACCAGCCGCGCCGATATCACAGCTAACACTGGGGTGTGTTTCACCATGGAATTGAACCAGACCTGCACACATCACTCATTACACACAGACACACACACACACACACACTCACACACACACACGTTTCACTCGGCAGCTCGGCAGACAGAATCTGGGGCATGGCCCTTTTTAGAAGCCAGGGGTTGTGAAGTTCGGAGTTAAACATTTCTCCACCGTTTCTTCTGTAAGGGTGAGGTCTTTGGAAAGAGAGAAGGGGTAGAGAGAGCTGGTGTGGGGGGAGGGGGGGGGGGGGTAAAGAGGAGGAGAGGGGAAGAGAAAGGGAGAGGTAGGGAGAGAAGGAGAGATAGCTCAATGGGATAGAGGTAATACAAGAGAGAGAGAGGGTATGGAGGAAGAAAATGAAAGAGAGAGAGAAAGAGAGAGATTGAGAGAGAGAGAAAGAAGAGAGATGGACAAAGAGAGATGAAGTAGAGGACAAATGGGGTGAGAGAAATAGAGACAGAGAGAGTGTGAGGAGAAGGAAAGAGGGATGATGGGAGGAGGAGGAGGAGGAGGAGAGGTGAGGAGGAGGAGGAGAGCAGGGCGACGGGAGGAGGAGGAGGAGGAGGAGGAGGAGAGGTGAGGAGGAGGAGGAGAGAGGGGTGACAGGAGGAGGAGGAGGAGGAGGAGGAGGAGGAGGGGTGAGGAGGAGGAGGAGGAGGGGTGAGGTACACGATGTGGTGTCTCCACGGTCTCCCTTCCTCCATCTGCCACCGGGCAGGACATGACAAGGAATGTAAGATTCCAGGTCTCTGTGTCCCTCACTCCTCCTCTCTCGCGCGCGCGCGCACGGAAAAAAAGGGAGCGCCGGCATCAGATCAAAGCCGGAGCGACGGGCTCCCTCCGGAACGCCGCAGCGGAGGAGAGGAGAGAGGGATAGCGGTGGCCGCTGGGCTCAGAGGGCTCGGCGCTGTCGGCCGACGACCAGGAAGTAAGTGGTGGTACTGGAGATGATAGGAGGACAGAGCGGCAACCAGGTCTTTGATGGAAAACACCATGGGTAGACAGAGAGAGAGAGAGAGAGAGAGAGAGAGAGAGAGAGAGAGAGAGAGAGAGAGAGAGGAAGGGAGAGAGAGGTCGAGAGAGGGAGAGAGATAGAGAGAGAGAGGGAATGAGAGAGAGAGAGAGAGAGAGAGAGAGAGAGAGAGGGACTGTATGTTTTTGAAAGTTGGAGCTGAAAGCTGGGAGTGTTACTTAACCGAACAGGTTTGTTTATCTCACAAAGGACTAGCGGTGTACTTAAACTTTCCGGTGAAAAGACATAAGAACATGCTATGTTTCCGGACTCAAATACATAAAAGGTCATCAGTTAAAAAAAAAAAAAGTACTTTTCCAAACTTTCCATCCACTTTGTTTGTTGTTTGCTCTAACAGAGACGGGAAATGAAAACGTTATAAACACTATAAGGCTGAGCATGTGGGGAAAGTACACAGTGCTAAATCTTGGTCAATGAGATGGTCTGAGGTAGTTGCCATAAAGGAAGGGCTGAAGAGCGGAGCCGTAATCTGGAGTCGTCTTACATCTGCTAAGCCGCTCCGCTGACTTCCAGCGACAGGCTGCGTATAAAACCACCGGCATCATCAATATCATACTTCAGCCTTTCTCAGCTTTTCCAGATTGACTGAGGGCTTTTACGGCTGTTTAAAATATATATAATTAACACATTAAGGAGAGTCTACTGGTTTGATGTCTGCTGATTCTGACTCAGTTGCATACATCCTGCTCTGTGCCGCAAAAAAAAAGATTTATATTCATTCACGCCTACTTTCATGTTTTGATGGTTAACTTCGTTTGAAGACGTTTCACCCAGTGTATGACCTGTGTCTCTTTTAGAATGGATCAGCTCATTAAACAGACTGAATTATTTGTAGGATTCTGATACACAAAAATACATGGTTGTGGGCAATTCAAACTTTCTTTACAATCACAAACACATAAGCACCAACTAAACTGCAACATCAACACAAATGTAGGTTATTGTATGAAAACACCTGCCGGTCAGTGCAAATGTGTAGACAACGACTTCACGGAGGTGAAACTTGACAAGCAGCTTCGCAAAAGCTACTCCCCACCCCACCCCAACCCCTCCCTTGACAACTTGTTAAAACACCCTAAATAATAAATGTTCATCTACGGCCAAAGGCTGGGGGTAACTAGTTTCAGGTTTGTCTTCTTTAAAAAAAAAAAGAGGTTAACATGATAGTTAGAGGTATGGACTGATGATAGAAAGCCCTGGCCTGGCCACGCTAACCCGCCATTAGTTAGTTACGAGACGAAACAGCACTCCCATCCCGTCCCCAAAATGGCCGCCTGCCGTGGCTTTCATTTCCTGTATGTAGCAGTGCCATGGACCTTCGAATGTACCCCCCTCTAAAAGAACCAATGTTTTTTTTTTATTATATTAGTTTGAAGTAGTAAAACCTGGCCCTAAAACTCTAAAACACCAGCCATGAAGTCTAAACAAAGAGAATGCTGTGTGAAGCCATGATGCCTTTTCCAGAAACATTTGATAGATCACCTTTGGTACTACCTAACCCTGCCCGCTTGATTTGGGCAGTGAAACCGGAAGGCTTGAAGAGATCTTCTCAGCAGTAGCCAGATTTAAACGAGGGTTAGCCTTTAGCTTGCTCTTTGCCTTAATCCTTTCAAGTTCCCCTTCCAAATCAAATAAAAATGGGACAACCTAACATTTTTCTCGCCATCATGGACAAGGTATTACCTCGGTCCTGGGGTGGATAGAACAGTGCTAACCTGTGTCAATGATGTATGTGTGTGTGTGTGTGTGTGTGTGTGTGTGTGTGTGTGTGTGTGTGTGTGTGTAGCTGGTTCTGGGATTGATAGAACAGTGCTAGCCCGTGTCATAGACGTGTGTGTGTGTGTGTGTGTGTGTGTGTGTGTGTGTGTGTGTGTGTGTGTGTGTGTGTGTGTGTGTGTGTGTTGTTCTGGTTTCTTGTAGTCCCCATCGACAGTGCAGTGGAAGCCAGGCCAGAGAGTGAGACGACGGTGGAGCGTTGTTTAGGTGGCGTTGGGGAATAAGGAGGTCTGACTGCTTCAGCCTTTTCACGGCTGGGGTGAGGTCATCCTCCAGACCACACCCCTAGCACTATACTGGGGCTCAAATTACAAGTCCTACCAGACTTTATACCACAAATGCCCGTACGGGCATGCACGCGCACGCGCACACGCACACACACACACACACTTGTCTGGCTTTAGTGTGTGAAGATGCTTGTTCTTTTCTCATAGAAGGATGGCACAAGCACGCACGCAGACACACACGCACGCACGCACACGCACACACACACACACGCACGCACACACGCACACACGCACACACACTCCCCTCCCCTGAGTCTCTCACTTATTACGTTAGGCAAGAAGAAGAAAAAAAAATCAATATTTCAGCGGGGGTATTTTTAAAAGCTGCCACGTTTTCAATTCTGGACCCCGCCATTTTGCAGTGAGTGTTTGATGCTTTCTATGAAAAGCCTAGACCTACCACACAGCACCCAGGGAGCCCATACAGCAGCACACTCACACACCGTGTGTGTCTGGGATCTACATGGGAGTGTGGTGACAGGCCTATGAATTGATTCTACACTACAGCTGTATGGGGCAGGACGGGTCTAACGGGCAGGTAAAGAGGCTATCTGAACATAGACCGTGAGGGCCACGTTTGGGAATCCTAACGGAGGTTCTGGACTGAGTTCAGATGTGAGGGAGCAGAGTCAGAGTCAAGGCCAGGTCACCAACGCATAACGTGGGCTTCTCGTGAGACACTGAAGGACCAATGGAATGGTTTCATGTCATTTAGAGCCGTACACTTGTTTCAACCTCGTCAACTGACTCAGAACTCACTTTGTCGTTCCACTCAACTGATTGTGGTAATTTCTCTGAGAACAGATCAGCTCTCTGTTCTCATTCATAAAATTGTACTTTGATCATTGCCCGGAGTCTCGATCTGTTAAATTGGTTATTTTATGTGGAGAAGTGAAAATATCCATTGCAGACACAGAGAGAGCGGGAGAGCGAGACAGAGAGAGAGAGAGAGAGAGAGAGAGAGAGAGAGAGAGAGAGAGAGAGAGAGAGAGAGAGAGAGAGAGAGAGAGAGAGAGAGAGAGAGAGAGAGAGAGAGAGAGAGAGAGAGAGAGAGACAGAGACAGAGACAGAGACAGAGAAAGAGGTTGGATGGCTTTGATCTGACAATGTGCTGCTATCACTACTATTCCCTCTACGCCACAATTCCATCAAAACTTCAGGCAGCACCCTGCTCCAGTAGATGTATGCTGCATGGAGTAGCCTATTGTAAAGGTATGGATCCTCAGAGAGAGAGAGAGAGAGAGAGAGAGAGAGAGAGAGAGAGAGAGAGAGAGAGAGAGAGAGAGAGAGAGAGAGCGAGAGAGAGAGAGGGGGGGAGAGGGAGAGAGAGAGAGAGAGAGGGGGGGGGGGTTGGAGGGGCTGTCCATGTCCATGGAGCCCTGCGCTGTATGCTCCGCTAATCGTTTTGCGTTTCGTTTGTTTTGATCTAAGGTAACGGGAGCCGCCGTCGTTATTCCTGCTGACGCTGATCATCCAGAGGCCAGGGAGGCCGTAGGAGGTCCATTCATATTCATACGCTACCCGTACTGTGGAGGGCCAGTCGAATATTGACTGGGCTGGCCCCTCTTCACATAATTACTATAGAGTTTGGGATGATGCTTTCTTTGCAGCTAATTGGGACGAGAGGTGCTTTAATGTCCTTCGCAATTAGATCATGATTCACAAGCTTATAAGCCAGATAGAAATGCGTGTGTCCATGTGTGTGTGTGTGTGTGTGTGTGTGTGTTTGCTTTTGTTTTTATGTTGTATACGTAGGGGGGTTTGAGCAGTTGACCCCCCCCTCCCTCTCCCTCTCCCTCTCTCTCTCCCTCTCCCCCTCCCTCTCTCTCTCTCCCTCCCTCTCTCTCTCTCTCTCTCTCTCTCTCTCTCTCTCTCTCTCTCTCTCTCTCTCTCTCTCTCTCTCTCTCTCTCTCTCTCTCTCTACCACCCCCCCACCCCCCCTTCCAGACCAGGTTGCTCCTCTACTCTCCTACAAGGCATCAATAATTCACCAGCCAAGATGGCAATTACAGCACCATGTACAATCAAACTAAATATTTAATGAGGCACTAAAACAGTCCCTGGCCCTAGAACAGATCTCTCTGTCTCTATCACACACACACACACACACACACACACACGCAAGTTCTCCACTGTCTATTGTCTTAACAACAAATTAAGGCGGTGGTCCCTTATTCCCCAAACTTTGTCTTGAGGCACGAAAGCAGTTTATTCTGCTAAAAGTGTATTGCACTATTCATTTGCTACTTCTAAAACATAGAGTGGCAACATGATGCCTTCTTCAAGGGGGTGTCATTTACTCCCCTCTTATTAAGCAAGCCTGTCTCTTTGTCTGGAAATGATTCACGGGAGAACGAGGCAGTCGAGGGGGAATTCAATATCTGAATCCGATCGATTTCAATTGATTTCTTGGAGAACCAGAGCGGGGGGCCATTTTCCTTTGCTTTCATCTCTGATCGCAGGCAGATTATTCAGCATTAAAAATAATGTGACACAAAATCCATGACGAGGTAATGTTAATGTTTGAGATGATGACTCTGTCCCAGCATTTGGCTGAATCGGTCAACTGAATCGAGAAAGGAATATTTGTATCCGTGATAAGAGGATCTTAAACTCAACATGGAGTAATGCATTCTGGGAATCACTGTTGCTTTAGAAGTAATATAAAAATGTTCGATAATTTACAGCTTGAAAGAATCGGATATACATGGAGAAGCTCTTCGAAGAATTAAAAAAAGATGCCGGGACCTTTCTTTGTCTATGCAGAGAAAACTCCCTTCCCAGTTATCCCCGGATAAGATCCCACTTCATTTAATTGAAATATCATTTCTAATTTATGTATTTTTGCTCTGACCTGAAGGGTAAGGTTATTATGTTTACTGTAGCATATGAAATATGACCAAGCCGACTGTTTGTGTTTTCCTTGCAGTTGCTATGTATTTTATGTTGTTTTTTACTGTGCACTTACATAACATTACACTGTCAATCACAAGCACTTGAACGGTATTGTCAATTTGGATATTAAAAATTCAATGAACAAAGTTAATTCAAATATAGGTATATCTATATAAGTACCCTAGATCGTATGTAGTTTGTGAATGGATTCTTTGTGAACTGAATAAATACTTAAATGATAGGATATGATTTCTGAGTGTAATCCCCCTTCACTGTAGCCGTGGGTTTTTAGAGACCTCTGTTCTTTAAAAACACAGGCAGACATCCTGGAGAGTTGAGATGAACAGAACATCCATCATTATTTTATGCTTTCTGGCTCAGTTTGTACGGAGGATATGATAAAGTGCTTTAGAGAGAGAGAGAGAGTCCTAGAGACACAGAGAGAGAGAGGGGAGAGAGAGAGAGAGAGAGAGAGAGAGAAAAAGACATTTGTTTGGCCAAGTACGCTGGTGCTCCTCCTGGTTGTATTTAATGGTGCTAGTGCTCCTCCTCAATTTACTGTCTGGTTGTATTTAACCTACCCCTCACACACGGATACACACACACACGCACACACACACACCCACACAGAGAGAGAGAGAGAGAGAGAGAGAGAGAGAGAGAGAGAGAGAGAGAGAGAGAGAGAGAGAGAGAGAGAGAGAGAGAGAGAGAGAGAGAGAGAGAGAGAGAGAGAGAGAGAGAGAGAGAGAGAGAGAGAGAGAGAGAGAGACAAGGATGCACAAGTTACTAAATTGTACTGACACAAGAAGTCAGAGTGTGTGTGGGTTGACACTCAAACAAACACACATGCACACATGCATGATTTCACAAACCTATTTGGACACACACACACACACACACACACACTTTTGGTGCACTCAGGTTTCTCAGGATCCCTCCTCAGCTGTATTTTGACTCCGTTGCCATGACGAAAGAACATATTTAACAGTGCAATCGACAATCACTCCATGACATAATGTTCTAACCAGAGAAAATAAAAGATGTGACTCCGGGTGACCTCACGACTTGGGAATGGATTCGAGATTGTGAGGTGCAGCTTTGTTTCCCGTCGTCTGGCAAGAAAACACACAGCATGTCACACACACACACACACACACACACACACACACACACACACACACAAACACACATACACAATACAGTAGGTATATTCACAATTCACACAATTAACAGTGTATTTTTGATAGCAGTGGATACGTGAAATTTATGTCCATGTTTTGTATAAAAAAGAACACCTTGACAACGCGTCAAAGTTTGAGGAGGTGAAGGCTTACGGCGAGCAGTGGGTTATTTCTGACACATGGGGGTGTTTGATATAACCCCCAGAGCTGGGCTGTGTGCTGAACAGATGTGTGCTCTGAGAGTCAGGTACACTTCAGCATCACAATAAACAGTGGGCATCAAACGCCAAGGCTGAGAGCTCACACTGAGGGATTCAGCAGGGGAGAAACATCAGGTGGACACACACACACACACATAGGGGTACACAAAGACACACATGCACACATACACATACTCCTACCCACACACGTACACACACCCAACCACAAGTATTCAAAAAGTGCCCCGAAAAAAAGAATACTAACTTGACAAGCAATGTTTACGCACACAAACACACACACAGACATACAAACACATCAAAAACTACAAGCCGTTCTACAGCGCTACAGGAGTGGGCACACTGAGGAGCATTGCACTGAACTATGTATGGACCGGAACGCCCGGCAGGATCCATATCTCCCATGAATCATTCCTAGCATCATTAATTGTCCCGCAGCCGAGAGCCGATAGAAAGAGCATGGGACAGGCCAACATGGCCGCCTTCTGCTTCTATGAATGGTGACGATGGCTCCCTCACTGTGTTGTGTGACAGACCCTCACTGTGTTGTGTTACATAGACTCTCACTGTGTTGTGTTACATAGACCCTCACTGTGTCGTGTGTTACATAGACCCTCACTGTGTTGTGTGTTACATAGACCCTCACTGTGTTGTGTTACATAGACCCTCACTGTGTTGTGTGTTACATAGGCCCTCACTGTTGTGTTACATAGACCCACACTCTGTTGTGTGTTACATAGACCCTCACTGTGTTGTGTTACATAGACCCTCACTGTGTTGTGTGTTACATAGACCCTCACTGTTGTGTTACATAGACCTACACTCTGTTGTGTGTTACATAGACCCTCACTGTGTTGTGTTACATAGACCCTCACTGTGTTGTGTGTTACATAGACCCTCACTGTGTCCCTCTCCTCCTCCCACCTACCTCCCTCTCCTCCCCCCACCTGCCTCCCTCTCCTACCCCAATAATACTCACCTCCTAAACAAGAGGCTTCCATACCAATCTTTCCATCAGCCAATCACAAACGAGAAGGGAGGGATGTTAAATCCCGCTGTGACACGCAATGATTGGCAGCTCCATCCACACCCTCGGCTCTAAAATCAAGCTGTCAATCTGCTTTGTGTGTGTGTGTGTGTGTGTGTGTGTGTGTGTGTGTGTGTGTGTGTATGTGTGTGAGGATGGAGTTGTAGGGGGGTGTCGGCGGCAACAGAGGAATTGTCCCCTCACATTTAAATAGGGCCTATAATAGCTGGCCATCTATCAAGCGGAGGGGTGCTGGTGTCTGGGCTATTCCTGGACACATACATTAGCCCTTGGCCCAGATAGGAACGTCCCCAGATTAAACATCCAATTTGTCCAGAGGGCGGGCCAGAGGTGCTGCTACTTGACAGGGCTTACAAACAAGCTCAAATGGGCCCCATTTTTCACTGACCTGGCGGCTGCAGGCCCCTCTGGCTCATTGTCATGGGGGCAGGGGTGAGGGGAGCATGGGGAGGAGGGGGGCAGGGGAGGACATCATCAGACCCCGCCCCTCTGTATAGGGCTAGACACAGCTTGTGCATGAGTCTGCAGGGAGAGCTGTGCTTATAGTAGTACATGGTTACTGGTTACACACACACACACACACACACACACACACAGACCGACACACACACACAACCACACACACACACACACACACACACACACACACACACACACGGTCGCATGTAAATAAAGCATTGCCCCTGTGAGGCGCTATTTCTATGTGCTTCATACCAGATCAGTCCGCGCACACACACTAACACACAAACAAAAACCAACAAACAAGTTAGTCGATACTGCATTCTCCCTCTAAAAAGAAGGGCAGTATTATAGTTAGTTGTTCCAAGCCACACTGCCTGATCCAGCAGGTCTAACCCACTAGCGCCAGCTAGCTACAAATGCTAAGGCCTGATCCATAAGGTATAATCCACTAGCGCCAGCTAGCTACACATGCTAAGGCCTGATCCATAAGTATAATCCACTAGCAGCAGCTAGCTACCCATGCTAATGCCAGCGGGGACTGAGTGGGGAGATATACGGTGCGCCTGAAATGAAGCCATAGATTTCTGTCAACAAGGGCTCTGCGGACAGATTGGGAGCATATTGGTAAACAGAGGGAGAGTCGGGCTAGCAGATGCCGACAGTTAAGACCCTGCAAACTGGGACTGTGTGAGAAACAGGGTCTGGAAGCATGCAGGCTTCTCCGCACGGACCCATGACAGCAGCACTGTCTGTCTGACTGGTGGCTTTACAGTCTGTCTGCAGGGAAATGTCCTAGTCCCAGCTAGCATCTCGTGGAAAAGAGTGGATATAACACTGTAGGCCTATATAAATATACGTCTGCTTTCCTGTTGAGATTCGAATATAGTATCTTTCCGATCCTTTTTACATATATTATATAGGGCGTACATATTTTTCTACTCACAACGCTAGGCTTTTAATGTAACCCTTCGAAACCTACTTTATATGACTGACATGCACTGTATGTAACAGTGCCCAAACTACACATGAAACATTATTACAGTAGTTTAAAATTATACTAAAATAGGATTATGTATAATAATCTGTGTGAACCCTTTCCTTATGGGGAACGCAGGTAGAATTCAGGTGTTTAATTAAATCACAACAATCTTAAAGTGATCAATTGTTTAAACTTGAAAAATAACGAAAGAATCGGGATTGGCAGGATTGGACATGGTGCAGCCAAGTCTAACCCCCAAAAAGTAAAAACCTTGGATCTCAACTGTATGAATAGTATATATATATACTGTATGTATATATGGAGAATATGATCTAAAACCACTCTGCTTAAAGTTTAAATAATCTAGATTATCCCTGTCAGGCAAACAGCCTCTTTTCATTATTTAAAAATCTGTACCAGGGGGTAGAGAGTGATTTATCTGTCCAAAAAACGGTTCTCTTTATGGCTATTACTATTTAAAATGACGGTCTGGAGTCAGAAAACTAATATAGAGTGTGAAGTATTTAATTAAGTATCTGGCTAGGAATGGGGGAGTGTCTGCTTTATTGAACCAATTTTTTCTTTTCTCTTTTTTAAACAACTCGGTCATTTGAATAAATGCCTCGGGGTTGCGTCTGAAACGCTTCATTTCAATGTCGCTTCATGCCACTTTAACCTCTTCAAGTGCCAAGCCCCTTTCATTTGTTACTGCACGAATGCTAACATAATGAAGAAGAAAAAAACACAACTACGGTGTATTCGAATTGAATATGCAGATTTTTCACCTGACGGACTAGAAAAACAAAATGTCTGCCAGCATGGTTTGTCTTTTATTTGCTTGTAGTCTTTTGTTTACAGTGGTGGAGGAAAGAAGCACAAGACGTGGAAACCCAAACAGATTCCACACAGTATAACGTCTACTGTTGATACAGACGAGAAGACCGTGTTGTGATGCAATGGTTACACAGTAAATGTAATTTACACAGCCTTTGATGTTAGTGTAGTAAGCCAGTCGTGCATCTTAAGGGCTAATCAAACAGGACTCCCTTCCAAAATAAAGCAGAAAGGCCGGGAGAAAAACTTCACCCTCGAGTCAACAGCAGAGTAGAAACAGCACACCTAGTTGTTGTTGTGTTATCCTTCGCCTCTCTCTCTTTTCTCTCTTTCTATCTCGCTCCCCCTGTCCTCTATATGCTTTAACTCTCTCTTTCTCTTCCCCCTCTCTTCACTCTCTCTCTCTTTCTCTCTCTTTCTTCTGTATACTGTTTTTTATTTCCCAATACGGATACACATTTTTTTTTTTTTTTAAATCACAAATCTCCCTGATATCTTCCATCTGTTTGGCCCAGGCTTTGTTTCAACGGCGTTGAGACCTGGGTCAGGGACAAGGTGAACTCCACCACACCATCTGGACAGACCTTGGACTGGACTCTACCAATAGAAGGAGGGGGGGGGGGGGGGGGGGGGGGGTATAAAACACTGGCATGCTCAAAGAGAGCAGAAAATAAGTAATGAACACCCCTCTGAACAGAATAGCTCATCATCTCTGTTTCTGTTAAGCAGATTGTCTCAGGAGCATATACGAACATCCTGCATTAGCACTCAGTTATGATACTAGTCTGGCAATACTAACGTCCTGCATTAGTATTCAATACTAGTCTGGCAATACTAACGTCCTGCATTAGTACCACATGGTTCAAGAAATGATGCTTCAGTACATGTTGATATAATTTTTTTGTTTTCCCAAATGACCCAAAAAAAGTTCTTCCACATCTGTTGTGCGCATCAGTGAAATCCATCCTACCTGCATCAGAGACCTATAGGACAGTTCCACTCGCAGAATAGATATATTTATAGTACTACATACACACAGGGAGTAAAAAATGACTTCCCTTCAGTTCCCTGCCACCCAGTTGGACAAATACACCCCAGTAAGGAAACAACAAACAATCCCCCAGAATTCTCAATTATATAAAAATAAAAAAAATAGACTGCTTTCTTCATGCAAGAATAAAGCACAGTTTACTGTCCAGAGTGCAGGATTGATGTCAACGTTCATCTTTTCGTATTTTCCAGTCTGCATAACTGAATTACTGGTGAAATCATTCACTGTTCATAGCATCCAGATGCCAAAGTGCCATGAAGAGATTAAGTCTTTCTCTCTTGGTTTAATTCTCAATCTTGCCCTCTCTCTCTCTCTCTCTCTCTCTCTCTTACTCTTACTCTTACTCTATCTCTGCCTCTCTCTCTCTCTCTCTCTCTCTCTCTCTCTCTCTCTCTCTCTCTCTCTCTCTCTCTCTCTCTCTCTCTCTCCTTTCGCTTTCTCTTGCCCTCTCTCTGTCTATCTTTCTCTTTCTCTGTATCTCTCTCTTTCTTTCTCTCAGTTTAATCGTCTCTCTCAGCAACTCAGCTGTCCTGTTTTATCTAGTTGAAAGGTCATTTAAATACTGTTCTCATTTCTCTGAGCGTGTAAAAGACCTGTATCCTGACTCTTTAAAAAAAAAAATATCCAGACACAATTAAAGCAATTCCCTTTTGATATCTGTTCTTTGTCCAGAGGGCTTTTACCATGGAGAACATAGTGCTAGGTTTCTATTCAAATCAATACTTAGAAAAACGTGATCTAATTGTGATATATAAAGAGAAGCTGAGATTATTAGAGCCTGCTCTGAGTGCTAACATACACAAGTAGCTACACATGTGCACTTACACACTCTCTGTCTCTCTCCCTCTCTCTCTCACACACACACACACGCACACGGAATAACAAACTAATCCTGGGGCACAAACGAATATAATAACCTCCCTCGACTGGTCTGGGTAATACAAACGGGGCTCAATCAATGGGGCGCGAGAAACAAAGACCAAGTTAGGAGAGGCACTTTATTACAAATATCATAAATATTCATAAGTGTCTGAGAAGTGAGGTGTAATTGATACGGAGCAGTTGGGGGAGAGCGTGGTGGATATTCCAGCATGGCTGTCTGCCACGGGAGAATGGGGAAAGGGAGAGCAGGCCCACAGAGACGGATGCAGGTGCAACTCCTGGATCCAGCCCAGACACACACACACACACACACACACACACACACACACACTTCAACATACACACTCACACACACATAATCCATGTACACATTCAGCAGACTATAATGCTATCAGAATGAAATATGATACACACCCTCTGTGTCTATCTCATTCACTCTCTCTGACAGACACACACACCCACATAAATCACACACACGTCATGTCGTATGCACAACCTCAGAAGAATACATGCTGAAGAGCAGTTCCTATACGAAAACAGCAACACACCCTCCTGCGTCTCACCACGGCTGTCTGGGACAGCCCAAGAACCTCCCTGACAAAAGCATTACCTCAGCATCAGCTGCTGGGCGTAGGCCTCTCTTCCTCTCCTCTCCTCTCCTCTCCTCTCCTCTCCTCTCCTCTCCTCTCCTCTCCTCACCGGACCTCTATTTTAACCCTTGAGTACCTGTAATACTTCCCCCACTTTCAAAGCGACGGAAGTTGTAACAAACTGGTAAGCCAAAACATAACAAGACCAAGAGAAGGGCTCAAGGGGTTAGCCTAAAGACAAGGCACCCTGGGAAATGAAGTCCTAAAATGGGGGGGGGGGGGGGGGGCCTTATCTCCTCATCCAATTAGCTTGATTAGGGATGTTCAGTGGAGTGGAGGGGGTTTGCCATTTCCATGCTTTCTCAAGATGCTGCCTGGAGGACGTGAGGAATGGGCTGGATCCATGGCCGTCACGACCAGAGGGAGCTTAATGGACCACAGAGAGAAAACACTGCCATGAGATGGGGTGCTCAGTGGTGGCCAGTTCTCACTCCATGTCCACCGAAACAGACGGTATTTACTCATGAAACTGATCCATTGGTAAGTGGTATTCTTCAGTATTCTTCTCCAGCAGGAAAGAGGTAGACGATGCACTATTTCTGTCTTAAAAACCCTTTACTATTACAAAAAAAAAGTTAATCAATTGCAGATTAAACTGTGAATTTTCGAAATATTTGTATATTTTCAATAAGTTTGGACAAAAAATAGACAAAAGACTTCAAATAAAGTCAAGTTTGGATGGATAGAATGAAATGGCTGGGACTTCAAAACTACATAAGCTCTGCAAAATCCAATCCAAAAAGAAAAGTAAAAATCCTACGCAGTCCCTTTGACGCTTCAGCCCTACAATTATGAGTAGCAAGAAGCACGTGTACCTGTGAATCTCACACCGTTAGGAAAAGAAAGTCTCTCTCTCTCTCTCTCTCTCTCTCTCTCTCTCTCTCTCTCTCTCTCTCTCTCTCTCTCTCTCTCTCTCTGTCTGTCTGTCTGTCTGTCTGTCTGTCTGTCTGTCTGTCTGTCTGTCTGTCTGTCTGTCTGTCTGTCTGTCTGTCTGTCTGTCTCTCTCTCTCTCTCTCTCTCTCTCTCTCTCTCTCTCTCTCTCTCTCTCTCTCTCTCTCTCTCTCTCTGTCTCTATGGGCCACTCATGGGGTAAAGAGCGAGGCGGCCTACATGACAGACACAAGCGTACCCACAACCCTCCCTGATTTGCGGGTGTAGCCACGGCGCTATCCAGCCCATTCGTTCCAAGACGTTGGTGACACACCGCTCCACCAACCAGCGCTGCCACCAACCAGCGCTGCCAGCGGACAGTAAGTTGACCGCCCACCGTCAGGGTCAAAGTTCAGGGGGAGGGAACCGGACCCCGATCCAGATCCCTCTTGGCTCCAGAAACGGTCTCTCGTCCGATCCGGCGATGCTCAACAAAATGCCCCCCATCAACATGTTTAATCAAATTAGTAAGCAGCCAAAAATTGACGCTTTTCATTAATTATACAGGATAATTCTAATTGCAAATTCAAATGTATTCACTCCGAACAGAAGGTGTTCAGTAATATTTCAGGGAATTTGCATATTAAATGGGGGTCGTTGTGCATTATGTATGCTAATGTATGCGTATTGTCTTTATTTTTAACTCACGGGCCATATGCGCGGCTGACTGCCTGAGCAGGTGAAAAAAGTCCTGAGTGTTTAATTTGGTTGAACAAATGCGGCGAGGCTGCTTGTCAAGTGCTGTATGGTCGGTGTCAATCTTTGTTTTTTCCCCACTTCCCTGGCCTTGGCTTTGATTACACAGCAGTCATGGCAGCCAGCGGTAAACAAACCTGAGCGTTGCCAGGGCGATAAGAGACCAGGAAGTCACTGCTGCTCGTTTTCCTGTGCCTCCTTCCTGTTCTTTTATTTTATTATTTTTTTTTTTTCTTCTGTTTCACGGCTCTGCCGGTTGCCAGCAGCAGACAAAGATGACACTGCCCCGTCAGCAGATTGGTGGAACAGAAGGGGGGCAGGCCTCCCAGCTGGACATACACCTCAACACAACCTGAGCCATGAACACAACACCACCAACAGAACCAGCACCAGTTATATAGTAGCCTTAAGTAAACCCAGTCGGATATAATCTAAAACAACACCGCCACCAGAACCAGCACCAGGTATATGGTAGCCTTAGATAAACCCAATCTGATATAGTCTAAAACAACCCTAGTCATGATGCTTTGATACCTGAAAAAAACTTGGAAGTAACTTTGTCTAACTAGTACAGGAGGGCGCAGCGGTGGAGGTGAGCGCACGTGTGTGTGGGTGTGTGTGTGTGCGTGTGTGTGTGTGTGTGTGTGTGTGCGTGTGTGGGTGTGCGTGCCCCTACGTGCCTCCCAGGTAACAGATATCATTAAATCTGTAGGCAGTTTTGTTTTATCTCAGGGCTGCTTTTAGACAATGGGAGTTTGCGTTGATGGGAAAAGCTGCCCAGTCTTCCATTTGGCAACGTCCCAGGCCAGCTTCCATTCAGCGGGGGGTGGGAAGGGGGGGCCGGAGGGGGGCTCCACTGCTGAAGGAGATGAAAGGTACGGCTGCACTGTTGAGACAGAACAATGCCTTGGCATGTCGGGAGCCAGGAGAGTACATCGTTTACGCAAAAGAAATTATACTATGCCGTTTGAACTTGGCGCGGCATCTAACTGAAGGGAATAAAAACTCATAACGTAATGAGAGAGAATACTCAAAGCCCACTCCCCTACGGGTGGAGTCGGGGGCAAACACTTCCCCCTTTTAAATTTCAGCACTGTCAAAACATGGGGGAGGCTGGGTCCTTGAATGTTTGATAAATACCTAAAAACCTTCCTACCCAGCAACTCCACCAGGTAGAGACATTGAAAGCTCCTCGCGGAAGGGGTATCAGACACACACACACACACACACACACAAACACACACACACACAGACACACTTAAACACACACACATCCACTCACACACCCTCCTCACACACACACACCCTCACACACAATCCTTACGCACACATACATTCACGCACACACTTAAACACACATTCCCACACACACATACTTACACACACACACACACACACACACACACACACACACACACACACACAATCACACACACACACACACACACACACACACAATCACACACACACAGACACTCTCCGCGTTGCAACCTGACACTTTCCTTAAGCTACTTCAGTGTTTCAGAGATGTTACCACAAAAGCCGGATCATTTAGGAAAAGGTGGAGAGGAAGACGGAGTGGCGGAGGGAAAGATCCGGAAGGAAAGGTTGAGATTAATTAAAGCGACGAGCAACTGTGTCAGGGAGCCGGAGTGTGAGAGTGCCTGATGGTAGATGGGGGACTGGAGGACTCCTTTAATGAGCTAAGATCACTCCTCCTCGATAATACAGGACAGCTTTCTCTGCCATCAGCCAGATGCACACACACACACACACACACACACACACACACACACACACAGAAGCACGCATTCAGATAACACACAAACACATATGCACTATCAGATAATAAACACACACAAAAACATATGCACAGTCAGATAATACACGTTTTCAAACACATACACAAAGTCAGATAAAACACATATACAAACACAAACACACAGTCAGATATTACACACACACACACACACACACACACACATTGAGATAATAGAGATACACAGAGCAGACAATACAATGGCTCCATACAAATCGCAAGGTGAAACTATATAATCTAATCCAACATAGTCTAGACCCCTGCACTGTGGGTTATCCCAAAGGACCAAAGCATTGCACAGAGCTATGGAAGGGAGAGGACCGCCCACAGCACTCAGCTGGACTCACAGAGCAACCTGGTGGACATAAACCACAATCTGTGTCACAGTCTGATTCCTCCTAACACACACACACACACACACACACACACACACACACACACACACACATACCCACACACACACACACCCACACACCCACACACTGACACACACACACACACACACACACACACACACACACACACACACACACACACACACCTCTCTGAGGTAACCAAGCCCACTGCCACCCCGTGCCACCCCGTGCCCAGCCCCCCATCTATCAGAGCCAGCCCAGACTCTGCCAGTTTGGCTGTGGGGTGCCCGTCTTGTTTGTTGTACCCAGGGGTGTGCCACTCTGGTTCCCAGCCATGGAAAAGCGATCCCTGGCAAGGGCTGGCAGGAGGCCTGGGGATGGAGGTCAGGGCCGGG
>CM030173.1:37060829-37063329 GCA_017639675.1 Aplochiton taeniatus
GCAGTGCCTCCCTCTTCTTTCTTTCGGATATAATGAAACACAAGCCACAAGCTAGTTTCTTCTAGCTTCTGGTAATGGAAAGAAAGGCAACAAAAATATTACAAATGACTGATGTCTATTTACTGATTATATTGTAATATACTGTACATATCTATGTTTTACAGTATAATTAACAAAATGCCGTTCACATAAGTGGACCAAAATGGAATTTTGAAACAATGGCATATTTGTCAGAGTCCAGTCAAACTCAACAACTGTTTAAATCTCTCAGGGATATTTGCTCTTTACAAAGTAAGAAGAAACAACAGTCACTGTTTTCTCAACAGCTAATGTTTGTAATCATTCTCCTAATCTTTTCCCTGTCTGTAATTAGGAGTAACAGGACCGTAAAGAAAGGCTTCATAAAGGTGCATCCCTGCACTTCTGTACCACCAAAGAAGAACCGACCCAGCTCAGGGACAGGAAGTAGACTGTGAGAGAGGCTGTGTCTTTCTTCTTATCTGCTACTCTGACCAAGCAACGAGCTCAGTAGACATCACTCAACTCAATATAGAACACTGGACACAACAATTACACTAGTTTAACCAATTAATTATTTGGCTAGCTAATGCGAGGTTAGCATGTCCGCAGAGCAGACTGTGAAGTATTTCACTGCACCATGTTCCTGTGACCATGTTCCTGGGATACTACGTTTCTGTGACTACGTTCCTGTGACAACGTTTGCCCCTCTTTAACCCTAAACATGGCCCATATCAACTGTCTCCCTCTCTCTTGCTTGTGCAGACCCTTTGCATTACTTTAGTGATTCATTCCTCATCTCTGTATCCCTCTCCATCTCCACCTATCCATCTTCATTGCTTTTTTCTATTTTCAACACCCCCTAATTCCATCACCTCACAATAGGATGGGCACGGGCAAGTATGTCTGTGTGTGTGTGTGTGTGTGTGTGTGTGTATGCCTGTGTGTGTGTGTGTGTGCCTGTGAGTGTGTGTGTGTGTGTGTGTGTGTGTGTGTGTGTGTGTATGTGTGTGTATGTGTCTGTCTGTGGGCGTGTGCGTGTGCATGTGTGTGTGTGTGTGTGTGTGTGTGTCTGGGGATGCCTGGCTGTTGCGAGAGCGGTGCCAGGTCGACTCAGCTTGGGGACCAAACTCGGGGAAACGGGCCAAAAAGCGAATCTAATGAAACCCCCCAAATTAATTTTCAGTCTCATCTTTAGCTGGAGGCAGTTTGGAGCCGGGGGAGTCTGGCACTGTTTATGTGGAGAGAGAGAGAGAGATAGGGGGAAGAGGGGAAGAGGGGGGGAGGAGAGAGAGAGAGAGAGAGAGAGAGAGAGAGAGAGAGAGAGAGAGAGAGAGAGAGAGAGGGGGGGGGGGGGGGGGGGGGGGCGTGCAGGGGTGGGGGATACTAGGGAAAAGAGCAAAAGGGGTTGGAGAATGGAGGAAGGTATGGAGAAAAAAGAAAGAAAGAAAGACGAAAGAAAGAAAAAAAGAAAGAAAGAAAGAAAGAAAGAAAGAAAGAAAGAAAGAAAGAATGAAAGAAAGAAAGAAAGAAAGAAGAAAGAAAGAAAGAATAAAGAAAGAAAAAAAAAAAGAAAGACCCTCACCTCACCCTCCTCACCCCTCACCTCACCCCTCACCCTTCTCACCCCTCACCCTCCTCACCCTCCTCACCCCTCACCTCACCCTCCTCACCCCTCACCCCTCACCTCACCCCTCACCCTCCTCACCCCTCACCTCACCCTCCTCACCCCTCACCCCTCACCTCACCCCTCACCCTCCTCACCCTCCTCGCCCTCTTCCCTCCACTGTCTCATTCTGCCAGGATACTTCTTAAATTCCTTTGTTGTGCTCTCTCTCTCTACCTGCCTGGCGTGGAAATGCCTATTCACTTACACCAGCTGGCGGCACCATCCAAACGCGGGGTGGGGTGGGGGGTAATGGTGGGTCTGCGGGCGTCTGCAAGACCTCTGGGCTAGCGCGCACGCACACACACAGCAGCAGCGAGTACGCATAAAACATTTAATTTCCACACTCGTTTTATAAAGTGTATTACCTTATGTTAGACACCAAACCAGGGGTGTTGCTAGATATACAGCACAACTGGGGCACAGCCCCCCCAGCGCGTACACGGACAGCAATGTGTGCACAGACCACAAGGTGCGGTAATATTTTTGGGTTCCACTGCATTTCTTTTTACATTGTGGACGATAGAAAAATCCATTATTTTCCCGGTATTATCAAGCTACATGAATCCACTGCCAAACAGAGGCGCTTGATCCAACTCGAACGTGAGATTTTACTGGGGCACAGCAGATCAATACTGGGGGGTGGGTGGGGGGGAGGGGGCACATGGCCCAGCAAAAGGGCTCTGGCCACGTCCACGTGCCAAACAATGTCCAGAGCGGTAACGCCTTCCAAACGACGCCGTGACCGATTATGGCGGCGGTACGTTCTGCCTCAGCCCTATAGAAGTGAACTGTCGAGCGGCGCTAGCGCAGCGT
>CM030173.1:37078329-37095829 GCA_017639675.1 Aplochiton taeniatus
CTCGCTCCCGCCCTGCGGTGCTGTGTGGTCACTGCCAGCACCCCTCTCTCTCTCGCCCCTCTCTCCGCTCTCTCTCGTCCCTCGCTCTCTCTCTCCTCTCACTCCCCCTCCTCCTCCCTCCTCCCCCCAGCCAGACCTGGCCTCCCTTCCACTGTCCCACGGCCAGTCTGCTCGTGTGGAGGTATGCAGAGCAGGGAGGGGGAAGCTGGCAGAGGGGCTGATTATTTTGGCTGCCTTTTGTGGTGTGGGTGGCCATAAGCACTACATTTGAACACAGCATTGTGTTCAGCAGTAGTAGAGCGACACAACAATTCGGAATGTTTGCGACCATTTAATTCAGAGGAACTGCAAATAAATAGCTAAATATGACATGTTTAGGAAGCCCATATTCGGTATTTCACAGAAAAATGTATTAACTAAATACAGTGAGGAAAAGTGCATATCCAAAGAGGTATAGTCATTCATTCATATTTTCTTTGGAAGAATATTATTATGTATATAATGTAAGACCACTAGCTAGGAGGTAAAACGTTTTGATAAGCTTCGGTTTTATGATCAGCAATCTTTCAAAGCTTTAAACAATGTCATACAAACACTACCAGCATTTGCAAACTTTTGCTGTATTTGTTAAAACCATTAACATATTGCATAACCAGCTAAAGCAAATAATACTCTAACATTCATCCCATGCTGTCCTGAATGAAATTGGCATTTGACAAACAAGCATGAAGTCAAGCCATCGAATGCCAAACGAAGTATATGAATCATTTATTACGTCGTTAGATCTCTAAGTGGAATAAATCATATACACGACCCTGTGTTTTTGTTCCTGTCTCTCTTTGTCTGTATGGATTGCATGCGCTGTGCGTGTGTCTGTGTGAGATAGTTGCCACCGAACGTGCCACAATAATTTATTCCCCCAGCTACTTGGAGCCATTAGGGAAAGTTCCAGGAGACCAATTAGCATTGGAAACCCAACAGTGTTGGTGTGGTGACAGTCTCCTCAAACTGCGAAAGAAGTGTTATAAACAAACTGGACCCCAGGAGCTCTGCTACGGGCCCCTCCAGGGACCAGGGGCCCCTTTCCAAAGACGAAAACAAACCTTGGCTTAGCGTCCACAATATAGCCTTAATGACGGGTCCCCCCAGGGCCCAGGGAGCAGGGCTAACACCACGGATAGCTAATGACGGAGAACACACAACCTGGCACAGTGGGTTTGTGGTTGTGTCTGTCTCTCTGTCTGTGTGTGTGTGTGTGTGTGTGTGTGTGTGTGTGTGTGTGTGTGTGTGTGTGTGTTTGTGTTACTTCAGACCAGCAAAACAAGACAGAAAACAAACACTGGACAGCCACTGTTGCTATGGCCACTCAGCGAGAGAGGCCTGTCAAGTGTCCAAACAACCGAGTATTGTGTAACTCAGACTGTACCTCAGGCTGTACCTCAGACTGTAAGGCTGCTATAATTCAGACTGTAATTCAGACTGTAAGGCAACTGTACCTCAGACTGTACCTCAGGCTGTAAGGCAACTGTAACTCAGGCTGTAAGGCAACTGTAACTCAGACTGTATCTCAGACTGTAAGGCAACTGTAACTCAGACTGTACCTCAGACTGTAATTTCAGACTGTCATTCAGACTGTAAGGAAACTGTAACACAGACTGTAATTCAGACTGTAAGGCTACTGTAATTCAGACTGTACTTCAGACTCTAAAGGCACAGTAATTCAGACTGTAAGGCTACTGTAACTCAGACTGTAATTCAGACTGTAACTCCGGCAGTAAGGCTACTGTAAGGCAGACTGTAAGGCTACTGTAATTCAGACTGTACTTCAGACTGTAAAGGTACTGTAACTCAGACTGTAAGGCTACTGTAACTCAGACTGTAACTCAGACTGTAATTCAGACTGTAATTCAGACTGTCAGGCTGCTGTAACTCAGACTTTAACTCAGGCTGTAAGGCTGCTGTAACTCAGGCTGTAACAGGCTGTAATTCAGACTGTAAAGCTACTGTAACACAGGCTGTAAAGCTACTGTAACTCAGGCTGTAACTCAGACTGTAGAGCTGCTGTAACTCAGGCTGCTACTCGGAGTGTAACTCAGACTGTAACTCAGGCTGTAATTCAGACTGTACTTCAGACTGTAAAGGTACTGTAATTCAGACTGTAAGGCCACTGTAACTCAGACTGTAACTCAGATTGTAAGGCTACTGTAATTCAGACCGTACTTCAGACTGTAACTCAGACTGTAAGGCTACTGTAACTCAGACCGTAATTCAGACTGTAACTCAGACTGTAAAGCTACTGTAACTCAGGCTGTAACTCGGAGTGTAACTCAGACTGTAACTCAGGCTGTAATTCAGACTGTAATTCAGACTGTAAAGGTACTGTCATTCAGACTGTAAGGCCACTGTAACTCAGACTGTAACTCAGACTGTAAGGCTACTGTAACTCAGGCTGTAACTCAGACTGTAAGGCTACTGTAACTCAGGCTGTAAGGCTACTGTAACTCAGACCGTAACTCAGACTGTAACTCAGACTGTAAGGCTACTGTAACTCAGACTGTAAGGCCACTGTAACTCCGACTGTAACTCAGACTGTAAGGCTACTGTAATTCAGACCGTAATTCAGACTGTAACTCAGGCAGTAATTCAGACTGTACTTCAGACTGTAAAGGTACTGTCATTCAGACTGTAAGGCCACTCTAACTCAGACTGTAACTCAGACTGTAAGGCTACTGTAACTCAGGCTGTAACTCAGACTGTAAGGCTACTGTAACTCAGGCTGTAAGGCTACTGTAACTCAGACCGTAACTCAGACTGTAACTCAGACTGTAAGGATACTGTAACTCAGGCTGTAATTCAGACTGTAACTCAGACTGTAAAGCTACTGTAACTCAGGCTGTAAGGCTACTGTAACTCAGACCGTAACTCAGGCTGTAACTCAGGCTGTAACTCAGACTGTAACTCAGACTGTAAGGCTACTGTAACTCAGGCTGTAATTCAGACTGTAACTCAGACTGTAATTCACATGAGGCTGAACAACGCTTTAGCGCTCTGCCTCCATCTGTAACTTCCTTCCTCCATCTCTCTCGCTTCTCACTAGCGGTTTCACATGTTTGCCACAAGTGTAAACTACTTACACAACATCAAGAAAAGGTTGTCCGTGCATGTCAAAGACAACCTCCACCATCAGAGCTCTGCTGCTTCTCTCTCTATCTTAGGGAATAGTTACAGTCTGAAGTACAGCCTACAGTTCTTCTTCAAAGGTTCCCAGGGGAACCGGTAGACCAGCATCAGAGAGGAGAGAGAGAGAGAGAGAGAGAGAGAGAGAGAGAGAGAGAGAGAGAGAGAGAGAGAGCGAGAGAGAGAGAGAGAGAGAGAGAGAGAGAGAGAGAGAGAGAGAGAGAGAGAGAGAGAGAGAGAGAGAGAGAGAGAAAGAGCAGACACAGAGAGAGAGCTGAAGAGGAAGAGACAGACAGAGAGAGAGCAAAGAGAGGAGAGAAGAGAGATAGAGAGAGCAAGTAGAGAGAGAAAAATAGACAGAGAAAGAGAGAGAAAAATAGACAGAAAGAGAAAGAGAGAGAGAGAGAGAGAGAGAGAGAGAGAGAGAGAGTGGTTGGATCACACGGGTCCTGAGATAACAGCCAACGAGCCGCCCATCAATGGAGCGCTCCTTTTCAAAGGCCAAGTGTGGTAATTAGCCGACGGCCCTGGTAGACCCCCCCCACCCCCCCCCAAAACGAGACGAGCCAAACCAGAAACGGGCAAAGCGTCGGCCAGGGGGAGAGCATGGCCAGCCCACTTGAACCCCAGCAGTGGGGCCCGGCCCCCGTCTCGGGCCTTGGCACCGGGGTTGGCTCGGTAGGCACAGCCCCTGGGGCGAGCCGGTGCCCGTCCCCCATCCCCAGTGTTCTCTGGAGGGAGGGAGGGAGGGGGGGGGGGGGGGGGGGTGGAGCCAAACTGGAGGCCAAGACTCGCCGTTTGGCCGTTCATTAAATTGGGGAGCACTTCTTTCCAAAAGCTCCACCAGAGTGATTTGGGTAGGGTGAGGGGACCTACCCGGTTCAAGTAGACAGGTTTGGTGGTTTTGGAACGAGGTGGTTCCCAATTCAATAAATGTGTAGAGTGGGTTAGTGAGACTGTTGGGGTGGGGGTGGGGTGGGGGGGTGTTTCAGGTCAATGGACAGGGGAGTGCCTCATCCACTTCCAATTCATTCAATTAATGTTAATGTTTATGGATTTAATAACTGTTCGTTAGCTTAATGGTGCAATTCTGGCGAAAAAGTGCTATTATTTTTATTATTATTATTTATTTATACAATTACGGAACCTCACCGTATGACTTCATTTAAAGGTGAGCATTGTTAAATTAAAACATACTCTTTTTAAAGACTTTGAAGAAGGAGAGAGAGAGAGAGAGAGAGAGAGAGAGAGAGAGAGAGAGAGAGAGAGAGAGAGAGAGAGAGAGAGAGAGAGAGAGAGAGAGAGAGAAGGGGGGTTGAGAAAGAGGGGAGAGTGAGAATGAGAGAGATGGAAACACAGACGTGTATCTCTCATCCTTTCCTCATTAGTGAATGAAAACACCCCATTCATCAGGGGAAATGTAGTTAATAATCGCACTCAATCACCTAATGACTACAAAGTCTGGAGAGAGAGAGAGAGAGTGAGAGAGTGAGAGAGAGAGAGAGAGAGAGAGAGAGAGAGAGAGAGAGAGAGAGAGAGAGAGAGATTGTCTTTATGATAATGAAGCCTAAATATCAGATCTCAAAGCAGACGGTGAGCACAGTATGACCTCCCAGAGAAGTTCCTACAGAACGTTCCCTCCATGTAAGTGTGTCGACCTACAGAACATTCCCTCCAACGTCAACATTTGCATAAACAAACACAAAGTTCACATCTTACACTTTCTTGAGTTATCCATTTCATCGTTTTTAAGGGAATGTTCTCTCTAAAAAAGGTATTTCATCAAAAACACTTGATATAGATCAGCCAATGGACAAAAAGTCTGCTGGTGAATTGCATTTAAATTGTTCCATTGCTGTTTCCTTCCCTTTTGAGAGGCAGAGAGTGGGAGTAATCATTAGTCCCACCAATCAACACGTTGGGGTTCACACTGTGTGTGCGTGTGTGCCAGTGATCCTCTGCTCGGGCTAGTACGTGCTGGAGAACTCCCCCTGCATTACAACGCAGTGGTGTGATGGCGTGAAGAGAACAGGAGAAAAGGAGGAGAGGAGATGAGAAGGAGAAGAGAGCAAGTGGAGAGAGGTTGATAGCAGCGTTGGAGGCAACAACAACGAAAAAAACAACAGCCCCCTCCACCCCTCCATCCCTCCATCTCTCCGTCCATCCTCTATTCCCTTTTCCTGCACCCAGCTGAGACCTCTCTGGTGGGCCAAGACGCAGAGTAAACCATCGCACCCCCCCTCCCTTGCCTCACACACCCCCCGCCCTGGGCAGTGCAGTACACACGCACACACACGCACACACACACACACACACACACACACACACACACACACTTCCTCTGCTGCATAATTAACACATGCCCCCCACAATCACATCTACCATGCCCCAACAGAACCTACCAACCCCCTATAGACCTATGCCCAGCTTCAACACACACACTCTCACACACACTCTCTCACACACACACACACACACACACACACCGTGCACTCCCATCCGGTGGACCCACTGTGTCTGGATAATTAAACCGCATGGAGCTCCCACCAAATGCATCTCTTTAATGAGAGATGAGCATATAGACCCTTCCCCATGCAGCTTGTATGAAGCCCACTATCAAGACAGCGTGTAACAGAACACCATGTTTCCTCCTGTTGGAGAACGGGGTGTCGACAACTTCAGAATCTGGACAAAAAGTGGAACATTGAAATGTTTTACTAAACCTACATTCCCTTTTCATTCATACGTTCTTTATTGTGTATTCCTGTGCTGTCAGATGTTGTATTCTGTTGATGGTCAAATATTTAAAGAACAAAATGTCCACCTCATCACTCCTATTGTTACAGAGTGACCTGAAAGGCTTGTTTTGATGTGAGGAGACCAGTGGTAGGATCAGCCCAGGCATATTATGGGATGTAGTTTACCTGCACATGATCTCGTGGGTGAGGAGGACCCGGCACATCTCTGGATTCTTATCCTGGCCTTCGTACAAGATGGCCTGCGAGGCAGAGACAGACAGAGACAGGGAGAGAGAGAGAGAGAGAGAGAGAGAGAGAGAGAGAGAGAGAGAGAGAGAGAGAAGGAGGGAGGGAGGGAGGGAGAGAGAGAGAGGGAGAGAGGGAGAGAAAGAGAGAGAGAGAGAGAGAGAGAGAGGGAGAGAGGGAAAAAAGAGGACAGCATTATTAGTCCAGCTACAATGTCTCCTCTTAAAGCCTGTATCAACTTGATCAAGTCTAGAGTAAGTTTGGTTGTAATCCCAGGTAGTTGAGAGATGAAACAGGAGGACGGCACAATAGAGAGGGAGCAGGGTCTGTTCCAGACCCCCATCTCAAGCTCCAGAGGGTGGGGTGAGGGGAACAAAGGAGAGGGACCCGGGTCTGCTACAGACCTCCAGCCCCACCATCTCCAGTTCCAGCATGGAGGCCCCACCAAATGCATCTCTTTCAAGAGAAAAGAGCACATAGACTCTAATTTATACAGTAGGTATGTGTATGCCAATTATCTCCAGCTCCAGCTTCGGACCTCCAGCCCAGCGGCCCTAGGATATCCCCCGAACAGCCCCAGAATAGCTCCAGAACACCCCCAGCCCCGGACGTCCAGCCCAGCAGCCCCAGCCAGATGGTCAGAGCCTGGGTCTATCGGAGAGGCGGGTCGACCCCCCCTGGCATCCTTCAACCAGCCTGTCATGTCACACACAGGATGACGGATCACCAAGGAGAGCAGAGTGGCCGCCCTGGTTAGCTAGCTGGGTGTATGTGTGTGAGTGTGTGTGTGTGCGTGTGCGTGTGTGCGTGTGTATGTGTGTGTGTGTGCTGATAGGTGTGTGTGTGAATGTGAGCATAAGGGTGTGTGTGTGTGTGTGTGTGTGTGTGTGTGTGTGTGTGCTCTCGAACAAGGCTACAAAATATACTGATGAAGCTTTGAAAGAACACTGTTACTGTAGGCAAACCGTGTTGCTTGCACATGCATACACACACATGCACACACACGCACACGCATACACACACACACACACACACACACACCTCTTAATGCCGTACCTTCCCCATTGACCTAGCACTACCTCATCCACCTTTATGGTCAGTCTGCCTCTAAACACACACAAACACTCACACACACACACACACACACACACACAGACACACATAGTAGCCTACACACACCCCAAGGGGACAATACTTTTAGGATAACGACCACTTCTGCATTATTGATTCGTGCCTGCCTCCCTTCCTCTATATTAAAATCCTCCAATTTGGCCAGAAGGGGTGGGGCTGGGGGGGCTGGGGGGGTACACAGGGGGTGATGGGTGGCGTAGCCAGGGAGGCGGAGAGGGTGGGGACCAGGTCGATATTTATACCTCATCATTTCTGATTCAAGTAGCCCCCACTTGAGCCCCCTAAAGAGCGAGGAAGTGGGGGGTGGGGGGGGGTTAAAGGGTGAAGGGGTTTGTGTAGGAGCCTATGAGACTGCTAAAGAGCTGTGAGGAGGGGAGGGGGGGGAGGGGGGGTCTGATGACAGTAGCAGCATGGCGTCAAACAGGATCTGAGAGGCCATGGTGGACGTGGAGCTGCCATCTCTCCAGCCTCACAGACAATACATACTGGATAATACCTCCGTCTGACGGCCCACCACTAAGTCTAAACAAAGAGCTACTTCCATTCCAACTAGGGGGACTCTGCAATGCTAACACACACACACACACACACACACACACACACACTGTTTCACACAACACACAACAAACACACACAGTCAACAGGCCGATCGGTGCAGACAGGCACCCCTCAGACTCTGCCATGGCCTGTCTGTCTGTCAGGCTGCCTGTCTGTAGGGGGAGGCATTTGAGTGTCGCGCAAGCAGGGCGGTACTGTAGAGCCCGTGTGTGTTGCTGTCAGGATTATTGTCTCCAGCACGCGGCGGCTACAGCACATTAAGGGCTATTGATTGGTTTCCGTGGCTGCCGCTTTGTCGAGGACCCGCTTGGTGCATCGATCCCTGACAGGCTGACATGGTGACACAGCCAGGGAGGACAGGGCGGAGGGAGGGGAGCGAAGACAGGGCGAGGGGCGGGGGAGGGCCAAAGATAAAACAGGAGGAGGGAGAAGCGCAAAGTGTTAAGCAGAGTTTGTGTGTGTGTGTGTGTGTGTGGGGGGGGGGGGGGGGGGATTGTTAGATAGCAGAGAGGTAAAGAGTTAAGTAGTGTGTGTGTGTGTGTGTGTGTGTGTGTGTGTGTGTGTGTGTGTGTGTGTGTGTGTGTGATCGTTGGGTAGTAGGGAGGTAAAGAGTTAAGTAGTGTGTGTGTGATAGTTGGGTAGCTGGGAGGTAAAGTGCTAAGCAGTGTGTGTGTGATTGTTGGGTAGCAGGGAGGTAGAGTACAGTGTTAAGCAATGTGTGTGTGTGTTGGATTGTTGGGTAGCAAGGAAGTAAAGTGTTAAGTAGTGTATTGTGTGTGTGATTGATGGATAGTTGGGAGGTAGAGTAAAGAGTTAAATAATGTGTGTGTGTGTGTGTGTGTGTGTGTGTGTGATATATGAAATATGTACCATTTTCATGTATTTTTTTCATTTCCATGCATGTATACAATGAGGTACGTTGGTTGTGACTTGTGAAATAAAGATAGTCGACTGGTTTCTGAAAGTCGTAACATCTGACTGTTGTTCTTACCTGTTTGGTCATGGAGTCTATTAAGCGCACAAACAGGTCCTGCTCTGTCCGGATGCCTGGAAAACACAACACAACACACACACACACACACACACACACACACACACACACACACACACACACACACACACACACACACACACAGACACACAATGAGAAAGAACACGTTTACAGCTTTACCAGAGACACAACTATTCAAACAAACACAGCCCACAGGGGTGTTATTTACAGGAGGGACACAGGGGACATGACACACATGACACTTGACCTCTGTAGGCATCGAAAAAGTTGACAAAACAATCTACAATACAAGATGCAATGTAGACAAATTAAGTGTAGAGTGACAACAGTCTACACTGTTATTATTTTTAAATGATAATTCATTTTCCGCACCCCTCCAGAAAACACATAAGAAATTCTAATAATGTTCTCTAAATAAATCTGGTTGTTATTTATGTTCTTATGTGTATTTATGTTTTCTGTCATGTAGGCTGAGCTATTCCAAACCCCTTAAGCAAAAACAAACATTAGCGTGCTCGGGAGTTTTGTATTATTTATGGGGGGAACCGGCTTCAGGAGCGTAGCTTTTCCCAGCACCCCTGGCTGCCTTCTTCCTCAAGGACACCGTGGAACTCTCATTCACCGACAAATTAAATATCAATCACGACTCCTTGTCTTTTATTAGCTGTGCGACCGAGCGTAGATATGGCACCAAGGCGGCGTGGGGTATTTGGGAGCAAATTGGAAGAAATACCTGTTAGTTGGGCGGAATGAGGCTGGCGTTATTGTGTTAGAGGATCTTGTTTTCTGTCCGCC
This sequence comes from Aplochiton taeniatus, assembly GCA_017639675.1. NCBI lineage: Eukaryota > Metazoa > Chordata > Actinopteri > Galaxiiformes > Galaxiidae > Aplochiton > Aplochiton taeniatus. The sequence continues at coordinate 37,087,987 of CM030173.1, forward strand.
TCTCTTTGTCTCTCTATCTGTCCTAATTGCAGTGATTTACTTCCCGGTTTGCCGGTGTAACAGCCTATTATATGAGGGGTGAGCGTCCTGGAATAGAATGTCGGCCATTTTGGGGGGTGGTGGTCAACTCACAGGGCTTTGAAAACGTCCTACTGGGATTTAAATTATTGCTATTTTTCTATCTGTTACTTTATCTACTTCCCTGCGAGAGTGGAGGCTTAGGTCTTGCAAATAAAAATCCATGACAACTGAAATTTCCGTTGTGTGTTTTAAATCAACATAAATCTCATACTCAGATTCCAGACAAAACTCAAATGGACAAAACAGAGTTGAAGATTTGTTGTTGGTCAAATGTTATTCCAGATGCCAGAGGGAGTAACTATTTTCCTTTACGGGGGTGTGTGCCTTTCTCGGGAAAAAAAAGAATTAATCTTTTTCACCCCTTGAGAATTATGCAGGGGTCAAGAGAAACTTACTTCTGAAATGATTGTATAATCTTTTTTTTTTTTGTTGTAAACAGATAAGCGTGTGTGCAATGATTCTTGGTCTCCCGTAACATAGTACACAAAGTGTTTTCATCATAGTTTCCCAAGTGCTTAGTGTGGTCTTACCGTTACTATAGAGGAGCTGTAGTCTGTAGTGGATTCCATTGTTAGTTTTCTCTCCGTTGTACTCCTGAAACAAAGAAAGCAAACAGACACCTTGAGGGTTGAGGTTCTGGTTTGGTGGGTTCCTGAGTCCTATAGTGGTGACAGCAACTTCATGCCACCTCTGAATCGGTGTGGTCAGCACACAAATCACAAAAACACTTCGCGTCTGTTCCGGTCAAGTCTGACCCACTTAACTTTGTAACCTTCAAAAAAAAGACCAGTTTCGGCATACATTTCCAAACAAGCCCTCGTCCTGTAATCTCTCCTCATCCTCATCTGCTTCAATCTTCCATATCACTGACAGACTCCATAAGGGACCTGTCGTCCCAGTGTTAAACCCAGGGTTAATCCCACTGTTAATCCCAGGGTAAATCCCAGCAGATGTTGAGGCAACACAGCAGGATATTTATTTGGGCCCTGGCACCTACTAGGGGCCATATAACACAGTATCCACTATTAACTATTATAAACTAGAAACTAGAAACTGTTATAATTTAGTCACACGCTGCAAAAATGATTCCTTTGTAACAGGTGGTTTTTAAAGATACCTTGGAGATGTGAATTAAGGGTTTTCAAATACTAGAATGCTCTTTTTCCCATAAGAGACGGTATTATTATCGTATTTGAATACCTCTATTCATAAAAAAAAGAATTCCTCCATAATGAAACCAAAAAATATTTATACATATATATGTGTTCCAGTGTTAAAAGATCAGGCCATGGAAGAGAAGTACGTGTTCAGACCAATAACTTTTTCTTGAAAACTAATATCAGAGGTTGTCTAATTTATTAAACTCTTAATCGAGCTTCTCCCAGGGTATTTGACATGCCCCAAAATTCCATCAGCGCAGGCTCCTAGAAATGGATATGCAATGTGGAATCTCCATCTTTTCACTCCCCTTTCTCTGCATGTAAGAAAAGTAGCAACTTAATCTCATAACAACCCTGGCGCGACAAAATCGATTATAAAAAATTGGCAAAAGGGACAAAATATTTCAGTGTATGAACCACTAAACCTGTTCTGGGGCTTGCTACTGTAAAACCCTGCCTCTCTTTGAATAACAGAACCTGATATAGCTTTCCCTTCCTGCTCACACAAGCATAGAGTCACACACACACACACACACACACACACATACACACACACACACACACACACACACACACACATTTGGTGTTTGTATGTAGCTGATTAAAAAGAAAAGGAACGGTGAGACTATTTAAAGTGGTCGTCGTGGTTGCAGCGGAGTGGGCCTGGTCGTTAGCCAATAGGCTGTAACTGGTTGCCAGTGACAGATGTGACCTCTGAACTGTGCGCCTCCACGGCCCTCAGCCCCGGGTGCCCACGACCCCCTCCCGGGCCTCACCCGATCTCACCCGACCTCTTCCACCCTCACCCTGCTCTCCTGTCACCCTCTCTGGACGGCTACTGGGACAGAGCCATGCAGCCACTCCTCCACCACCAGCCTCTCTCTCTCTCCCTCCCTCCCTCTCCCTCCCTCTCTCTCTCTCTCTCTCTCTCTCTCTCTTTACTTTATTGCTATCTCTTTCTTTCTTCCATTCCTCCATCTATTTTCTTGTCTTAATCTCAGGACGGGTAAACAGCCGCTCATCCCCCTCTACCTCTCCCTATCCATCACACTTTAATTTTTTACCCCTCTCCTCCATATTTCCACGCTCTCCATGTATCTCTCCCTCTCCCTCCATGTCTCTGCCCTTTTCTCCCTCTCTCCGTCTCTCCAACCCACTCTGCCACTCGTGTGCCAACTGTGCCGTGGAGCGTTGGCACACTCCCAGGGCCAGGCAGCGGGCATGGAGCTGTGGACTGGAGGTCGAGACAGAGGTGAACGAGCAGGCAGGAGAGAGGAAGTGTGTGTGTGTGTGTGTGTGTGTGTGAGAGAGAGAGTGTCTGAATGTGTGTGTGTGTATGTGTGCGTGCGTGAGGGAGTGTGTGTGTGCGCGTGCGGGGCAGTATGTGTGTTTGTGTGTGTGTGTGCCAGCTGGCCCTCGTCCCTGCTGACCGCGGGTAGGAGGAGCCGTTCTCTGTAACCTTTTACTGAGAACAACCCCTCGACAGCAGGAGAGCAGGTACTGGCACCGAGACGCCTCCATGCAGACACAGAGAGACACAGAGTCAGGTGAACAGGCAGGTAGGCACTGCCGCTGGACGTTATTGGATATCTGTGTGTTTGGTGAATATACAGGATATACTATTGAACACTGGGTCCAACAGCTGTAATAAGACATAGCATGAGTAGGTCTTAGTTTGAGGAACCGTTAATTAGGTTTGTGACGCCTGATCCTCAACACTGCCCCCTAACAGAGGCGAGGTGAACTGCAGGTCTGTGAGCTCAGCTCTCATCCCCTCTGGCTGGGGATACGATGCTTTGCCTTTTATCTATAATAATTTGATGTTCTGTAAAAAGTCAATTCCACATTTGAAATCTTTGAATCTGATTGCAAAGCTTTTTGGATTTGACCTTTTTGTCAATATGATCTGCATATTACTATTTAATTGCGATTTAGGCACACTATATAATGATGCTTACAACTTTCATAATAAAAATATAAAATATGAATCAGTAACTAAAACCTAGTATGTGATCTCAAGAAAAGTCCACACCCAATTATTGAGTCATTTAAAATATTAAATAAACCTTTCTCACACACACGCACCTTCTCTCTCTCTCTCTCTCTCTCTCTCTCTCTCTCTCTCTCTCTCTCTCTCTCTGTCTCTCTCTCTCTCTCTCTCTCTCCAACCCTGGTGAGTGTATATTTTTGTGTGTGTTTCCTGGGCATTAGCGTGTGTGAATATGAATGCATTTCTACAAGGATACATATGTGTGTGTGTATGTGTGTGTGTGTGTGCGCGTGTGTGTGTGTGTGGGTGTGTGTTGGCCTTACTTTGTCCTTCTCCACAAAGTCGACGTAGGAGGTCCTCTCGATCTCCACGGGCTGGCCCTGTCGGTCGTACAGCGCCAGGACGAAGTGGAAGAAGTTGGACTTGCGGAGGTTGGAGGGCGGCTGCTTCTCATAGTGGGCTCTGGCCAAGCCCACACCGCTGGAGAGAGACAGAGAGAGAAAGAAAATGATTTAAGCCCAAATTCCTTCTCCAAAAAAAACCCACTTTGTATGCATAGTCTTACATTACGTATATAGCACCATAACAGTGAGCAGGTTAGGAGCATTTCATTGAGATAAATCTTTTAATGGAAGTGCTTCAAACACCAAATAAATACAAAACATTTACAAAATGATATTCTATTTGACCTCTTGCAGGAGAAAATCTCGCTCTAATGAAACCCACAGAGCCAGAATGCTAACTGGACAGGGACCTCAGTGTGCAGTTTGTAATTTACACACCGAACACACCAGCACTACGTCACAAATGAATAAACACAATCATGACATTTGGGCCACGCGCGCCTTTTGTCTTGTTTCGCCTCCTCGACCACCTCCACGACTGGAATCTGGCAGAGGAGGAGGAGGAAGAGGAGGAGGAGGAAGAGGAGGAGAGGGGGGCTGGCAGGGTGGAACCGAGGGGAGGAGGGAGGGGGCACCCAGAAGACAACAGCTGCAGCGGCGTCTGCCCGGGCGTCTGCCAAGCGCTGTGAGTACCAGTGAGGGCTGGCCCACTCCTCACCCTGGAAACCCCTCTGACCTGTCAGTCAAACTCACACACACACACACACACACACACACACACACACACACACACACACACACACACACACACACAGAAACGAACCGCACGCACATGCCTCTGTCCCCTGGGGATGCAGAAGAAAAGGCCTACGACACATGCGTGCCCATGTGCACACAAATGCAGATGGACGACTTCAGATACAGAAAAACACAACACACACACACACACACACACACACACACACACACACACACACACACAGGGGCCATGACAGCATGAAGACACTTTGTCCAGTCCTACCGTGCATACAAACACACAAACACAGATGAACCCTCTTTCAATTAAATAAAAGAACACAGAGACACTGCACAATCCCATTCAGTGCCTACTTATTCTTACGACCACACGCACTCACTCTCTCACACACACGCACACACACACACACGCCTCATCAACGCCTTCTCATCAACGGTGAAACGATTGAAAGATGCAATGCTCCATCAACATGCCGGCAATCCTGATAACTAATGTTGGACTTCGAGCCAGATTGAAAACCTTGCTCTAATGATGAATAAAAGAGCAAGGTCTGGAAAGGTCTGTGTGGGAAGAAAGCAGCTTTCAGAATATATTAGATTTTTTTAATGAAAGTTAAGGAATCCATTCAAACCTCAAGTAGTCATTTAAATCGTCCAGATTGAGCATTGCTAAAAAAAATAATAATAATAATCTATATACTAACACAAAACGTAAGACATTTCAAACCAGATAAAATAAAAAAAATACTACAATCTAAAAAATCTAACTGGATTTAAAAATAAAAGAGCAACTATTCTTAGAAGAACAGGGTGGGGTAATCCCTGTCAAGCGATTGGCGCAGTGAATTACTGGATCTGAATTTCATATCGAATTGATTTTGTTGCGAAGGGTGGAATACATAAAGAGAGGGAGCGGAACAGGGAGCTATTGACCTACACTCGGCTGCTTGACCTTTTCATGAACGTAGGAAAATTACAGTGACAGTGGAAATCCCTTGGGATTGGCATCCAGTGTATCTTTGAGACGCGGCCATCAATATCCCCTATAAATATTAACAAAGAAAAGTCGCTGAAACGCCGTGGCAAACATACCAATGCCAACGTGACAAAATAGCACTGGAGGGAGAAAGCCGAAACAAAACGGTCGGCAAAGTAGCACTGGTATGAGTGAAAATCAGAAAGATATTTATGACATTGAAGAGTGTTGTGTTATAAAAAGAAGGCAAAATTATTTATTATAAGGAACCGTATATGATAATTGCTAAGTCTGTATGAGTCGAAAAAAACTCTTCTCCAGACCTAGACACTTCTACTAAGTGATCGCTTTTTATATAATTATTTTCTAAACATAGTGAGATTCTAACAATTAAAATGTCTACAAAGCCATCCGTCAGCTTTTCTGTTACAAATAATCAAGAACATAAATCTGGCTGTTCATCAATCTTCTTCCAACCCCCCTAACCCCACCATCCCCACCCCCCATGACATTATAATATCTATTTTTATTTTCTATTATTATAATACAAAAATTCGGAGCTGACAGGAACCTCATTATGATCGATACTAGATTTATTTTTTTCATTTTTCGTGGAGCATTTGTCTTCTGAGGGAGGAGAGGTTGCTTTTTGGAACCTTGCCCTCTCTCTTTCCTGGAGCCTCTGGCCGTGCTGGTGGTGGCTTCGATTCCCTAGACGCTGCATTAATACAGCTCTGACCTTTCTGCACCCCTATTACCCAGACCTAATGCCTCATTTGTTGCCCTGTTTGTTGAGCGCGCGTTCTCCCACACACCTCGGGCTGGACGGACACCAAAGACTAAAGGTTGCCGCAGCGACGACGGCCGCGTTCGGGGAGAGGAAGTCCTCTGTGCTCTGGGACCTCGCCGGCAGGACTGGGGCATTGCAGCCACAGACGTCTCTACAGGAAAAGGGCTAAGCTTAGGATGTGTCCGTAGGGTGTAAGGTTCTTTGCGCTCTTTGACCTCTGAGAAGAAGCTGCAGGACGGGCCATTCTACCCAGAGACGTCTCTACAAGAGAGCAGGGTTAGGCTTAGGAGGACTCTAAGGTGTGACCTTAGGGTGTAAGGTTCCTCGCACTTTTTGACCTCTCTTAGAGGAAGCTGCAGGAGGGGACCCTGAAATGAGTTTGGTTTTGTGACGCAGTTACGACTTCTTTGTTGCGTTTTTTTCGTCGTTTTTAAAGTAAACTATTCCCACACACAAAACAAGGTGTAAACGTGAAATTTAAATGGGTGGCAAGATTTGTTTTTCTCCAAAGCTGTACTTCAGTGGCTGTTAAATTTCCCTGAAGTTCACACTTGACGAGTGTTATGTGTCCCATCCAACACAGGAAAGGACCACTGTGTCAACCCAGTAACAAGCTGAGAAACAAAGTCAGCGTTTTGTAAATGGCCATTACTGTTCCAAACCACCACTCTGCGTCAGAGCTGACTGTCTGGCACACGAGAGGGAGAGAGACTCTTCGACAATGCCACAGGGAGAACTTCCTCCTTCCTTCCTCTTCCTCTACTTATTTATATCTTTCTCTGTCTCTCTCTCGCTCTGTTATCCCTTCTTCTATCTCTCTCTCTCTCTCTCTCTGTTATTTCTTTTTCTCTCTCTCTCTCCCTCTGTTATTTCTATTTCTCTCTCTTATTCTCTCTCAATATACTATAACTGTATATATTTATTTCTCTTCATTTCTTTCTCTCTGTGTTATTTCTCTCTCTCTCTCTCTCTCTCTCTCTCTCTCTCTCTCTCTCTCTCTCTCTCTCTCTCTCTCTCTCTCTCTCTCTCTCTCTCTCTCTCTTTCTTTCCACACCATTATCACAATTACCTAGCCTGCTAGCATATTTACCATACAGAGAGACTGCAAACCACAGCGGTGACAAACCCAGTCTAGGCTCAGCCAGATCTCCCAGCCCTCCATCGACTCTGAAAGCTTGTTAGCATTATTATTTCAATTATGCTAATTGCAGCAGCATCCACTTACGGCTGGGTGCGTATCCGCCTGTTAGCTACTTGGCAGTTGCTGTAATAAAAACACTATCGATGGCACATGGCTGAGGCTGACTCTCTCTCTACGTTTCTCTCTCCCTGTTTTTCTCTCTCTCTCTCTGTTTCTCTCCTCTTTCTCTCCTCTCCCTTTCTATCCCCCTCTCTCTCTCTCTCTCTTTCTTCTTTCTCTCTCTGTCACGTTCTCTTTTTTTTCATCCCTCCCAGTCTCTCTTTGGGTCTCTCTCTCTCGCTTGCATGGTCGGTGTGTAAATTTACAAACCAACAGAGACGGGCCGACCGACCGACAGAGAGACAGAGAGACAGCGAGCACAGCCAGGCCAGAAACCTGACGGCCGGGCTCTGCTCCTCTGACATGTTTCCAGTGTAGAACGTGAAGGGAAAGGTCAGGGAACAAGTAAACACGGCTCTCAGCTACAAAAACACAATTACTCAATGTACGCCTGGGTTCCCTAGGATGTAGTTAGTTGGAGAGCGGAGTGGAGTAGTAGTCAGGGT
>CM030173.1:37100829-37150829 GCA_017639675.1 Aplochiton taeniatus
ATCAATGCCACCCGGCTCAAATATGCCTGGGACTACAAATGACCCCCCCTCCTCCTCCTCCTCCTCCTCCTCCTCCACCACTCCCACCCCCCTCCCCCCCCCCGCCACCCCCGCCCCCCCGCTCTACTCCCACGTTGCCATCGGGGAGCGCCGGCCTCCTTGGTCTACTGCTGGTGATGGGGGCGATGACGGACGGCGTGGAGGACACAGAATCCCTGGTTAGCTATCACTCACCTTCCTCCCCCCCGTTGGGCTCTCTGGAGCAGACCCTTTATTAAAGTCTGCCTTCCACCCTCTCCCCTTTAGCACCACCTTCCTTTTCCCTCGCTCCCCTCCGCTCTCTCCCCCCTCACTCCCCTGTCTCTTTCCCTTCACCCACCCCCCCACCCCCCCTCTCCCCCCTCCCCTCCTTCCATCTCTCTCCCTTCGATGCCGCCTCACCCCCCTGATCTCTCTCTCCCCTCTCTCCTGACCCCCCCCCCCCCCCAACCTCAGGGGGCTAAGCATAACTCACTCTGCAGGGTTTTTTACTGTGTCAAAGTGAGAAACATGGAGGGTCAAGTGAAATCAGTTCCACCAGTTGGGAGGCCCACTCCCCCTTGCATGGGCGGCGTGAGGAAGGAGTGGGCACACACACACACAAAGGACAGGTGGATAAACACACACACACATACACAGACACACACACACACACACACACACACACACACACACACAGAGAGAGAAACGGGATCATCCAGTCACCACAGCCGCATCCTGTACATGCATTTAAAACAGGGAGACACTTATGCATGCATCCTAACAATTGTGTGCATAAAGTCATACTACAGATACACACACACACACACACAGAGACATGCTGTGGCTATAATTAATGTCAAACATTGGTCAAACTCTACCAGGGGCTGTCTGGATTGTGCCTCAAGCCAAACTTTTGTTTAACGCTGAATTAAAAAAAGAAAACTTCACATCAATATCCGACACCCAAAATGGGGGCATCAAGACAGTAATCAACCTATCCAGCTCTATATTTTAATATCACAACGGAGAGCTGGAAGTGTAAAGGAGGCTACAGTTAGCTGTCCAGTGGCCTCTGTCAGACCCGGGCTTGTTTTAACGTATTCCATCACCCAAATCCCCCTGAAAACCAACACGAACTACAGGTAATGGAACTCTACACAGAACCACAGGTAATGGACCTCTACACAGAACCACAGGTGCTGGAGTTCTACACAAAACCACAAGTACTGGAGCTCTAAACAGAACCACAGGTACTGGACCTATGGCATTGGACCACCTGGTAGACAGAAGTGTGCAACAAATAGCAGAAAAGCAATTAGTCACTTCTTTCAGTCCACCTCATACTGTACATTGGGAAAAGTGAACATGTGATAGTTTGAAACCACAACTAAACTATAAATAAGTGAATTATTATTCAGTAAGAGAGATCACAATATTGTTTTCTATTCAACAGACAGGTTGAAACGCATTTTCTGTTCAAAGACAAACACACCAAGCATTCTGGTTGAAAACGCTATAGTAATTGATCTTAGTTTGTGTGAATAAAGAGTAATATTTATTAAATTTAAACTGGCAAACTCACACTTTTTTCACTTGTAGATTTGGCTGTTAGATGGCCTATTTTAAACATAGTCCACACTTCAAACTTTTTTTTTAACTATTGCATTCAAATAATGACTACATCAATTACTTTGATTGATAGCTTATATTTATCAGTTAATTATAATGTTCTCACCCATCAAATTCTTACAACCCGCCCGTTCAACTCTATCATCTACACGACAATATATCGATCAATTGCCATACGGACGCCACAGGTGAGCCCACGTTGTCTTTAATAGATTACTAACATTTGAAAATCATTCGAGAAGACGAATAGCGCCACTAATAAAGAGTGTATGCACATCCGTTTTCTGGTATTTTTGTGGGCAGTCACTGCACTTGCAAACTAACGTCGCTTACATAAAGATAACCTGCAGTATATTTCTTGTTGAATAAAAATAACAATAATAGTTGCGGAATAAGAGAGCGATGCAATTTACTTCGTTTATTTATATAGACCTACAGCTTGACCTTTCGACCGCGCGTAAATTGCGCCAACTCCTTAGCGAACGGGATGTGTCAATTGACCCGATTATCGAACTTGATCTCCCGGTAGAGTGAATGTCTGAAGGCACCGAAGTGACAACCCACACTAACCTACGGTTCATTAAATGCTTAATCTTCGGACCTCTTTCTGTAGAAACACGATTTAGTCTGACATGACAGTGAATTCTGCGCTTAGAAAGACATAACAGTTTGAATTCATGTATTGCACATGATTGTTGTTATAAACCTATATATATTTGCGCTGTCTTGTTGTTTAGACATATTTACTGTTGTACTTTTGATAATCCTCGGAAAGAACAAAGCTTTTGTCTGCATGAATAAAGTAAGATATTTTGGAAAAGTTGGAAAGTGTCCTTTGCAAGTGCTACTTGCCTTTAACGTTTAATAGTTATTTTATGCAGCAGACAAACTCGCCAACATTAAAGGGGTCTTAAAATAATGGATTTTAAATTAAGAATATTTAGTTTTTGTCTGTTTTCCCTTGATCAAGGCCTACTACATTTACAACTCGTATTTGATAAAATCCATGTGGAAAAGTCTTTGTATTTTCCTATTTAAGTTTTCCAACAGGTCTTGTAGAACTCCAACAGCAAGAAAATGTAAATATTTAATAACAATAAATAGCCTAACACATCGCCTTCAATTTAATAATAATAAAAAAAAAATGAATGTGGACATTTTGTCGTAGCATATTAATATGATATGTACGCTATATATAAGTTAGAGAACACAGTGTCGAATATGATGATATTCATTTTGTATTGATTTAATAAGATAGTAAGTTGGTTGTTAGTTAAAAAGATACATATTTGTGAAAGCATCATTTGGTATAATAAGCTACTATACTATACTTGCAAGTATATTGTTGATCATTTTCCCCACACAACCGATGAAAAAGATCAATTTCCTCCTTGTGCCAAAAAAAGAAAGAAAATCATTCTCGTTATTATTCATAAACTGCTAAAGTAAGGCATAGAGTCAATAGGCCACACACGTTTGTATAATTTTATAAAATTGTATACCATGGAGAAGTTAACACTTTTTTTGTCGTGGGTATACTAGATATTAATCAATGTTGTTAATTATTTTATTATTGTAACTTATGTTTCACCACATCACTTATGCAGCTGTGAGCGTGCACATAAGAAAGTTTGGGTTTGGCGCTGCGAACTCGAACGTAAAGAGTTCTTGCAATGAGAACACCAAGTAGGACATAATGTTGCTGCTTTCGAAATGTTCACATTTAAGTGTTTAAGCATTGCTTTGTAAATAAAGGGTCAGAGGTAGGCTATTAAACGTGGGATAATCCATGTATTCAATTGTTAAAATGCAATACTAGACAATTTGCAGTACAAGCAGAGAGAACCCTTCAAAAAACTCATTGTTCATAAAAAATTATTTGGTATACAAGTTAACTTATTAAGTGCATAACAATTTCGTGTAAAGTAAATGCGCTGCTGATCAAATAAGTTAGCATAATACATCCTATAGCCTACATGTTCACGTTATGTACCCGCATTTAAAAGCGTATTTTTTTTTATTTTTTTTTTCCTTCTCAGAATAGCGGATTTGGCCAAAATTCGGACTCAACTCGCAGAGTACTCGAGTGATTGTCATATTATCTCACTTTCTAGTTAATGTTTACCTTTGTGCAGCTGTGTTCGCGTCCAAAATCCCCGCGCTTTGCATCCACGATCGGACCGGTGTCATGCCGCTGGTGAGCGGTTCCTCTTTCATGGTCAAGGCTCCCCGAGGGAGGCTGTCTTGGATGGAAAACATGAAAGTAACCTTCGGGGATCTCTCTTCACCAAACCGCGCAGAAATAATCCCGTCGCAACACTCAAAAGCAAGGCCACCTGGATTAACAACGAGCAAGTGAAAGGGGAAGAGTCTTCCCCAAAGTGTAACAAGGGGGGGAAACGCGATAGCGGTCCTTATCCAAAGACGAGCGCCCGTGTATCCCTTTGGGTTTTCCGCTTTATTTTAAATTCCAGCCCCAGTTCAGTTCGCTCGGGCTTAACCGGTCTCTCAAGTTAAAAGAGGGTGGAGAGAGGGCGAGTGTTGGAACAGTTAAGCATCTCAAAGGAGGAGAATCAACCGGGATCTAGGAGACCTATTCGTCGGGAGGAAGGAGAAGGGAGATACCGAGCTTGATCAGAAGAAGTCGAACATACGCGCACGGGATTGAGGAATGAAAAGTGGGATAAAACAAGCGACTGCTTCAAAACGGAGTAAAATTAAATGATTACCAAACAAGAGGGAGGGACGGACCATGGAAGGCTTGCTTTCCCAGGGGAAAAGGGGGATTGGGTAGCAAGAAATCTCATTCCCTCCCTCCCCGTCTCTTTATGCTTCCTCTGTCCCAACGGAGCGCACCTTCTCTCGGGTTCGAAAGCTCTAGTGCTCTCGGGGGGGACAAGCATGGACTTGACATGGGCGGGGTTTAGTCCTTAAAAGGAAAAACGATTTAAATATAATTCACTGTTCTTCCCTCTTATTGGTCGAAGACAATGATTACGTCATTTTTTGAATTCGCCGCAAAAAGGTTTCCGCGTGCTTATTCATTTTGCAAATACTGGACTAGAGCGTGCGCACGGACACAATATATGTATTTCCTTTACAAACTAATCTGACTGCAAATTGACCTCAGTTCAGAAAAGTCCCATTACTGTGTAGGTGACGCCTTATTGAAGCTATCAATCACCCAGATACAGGACAATAATGAACTTGTAGGCCTAGATTAGACCTAAAAGCTCATCTTGACCCGTTAACTAAAAAGTATCTCCCCACATGGGCCATATTGAGTAGCAATAAAGTCCATATATTAACTCACACAAAGATTGTTGCGACATATTAGTGCATGTTTCAAATGCAGGCAACCAGTTGTTCTCAAGAGTTGATATCAGCGTCTGCATTGTTTTGATCTTCACACCTTTTAAAACATGCAAGCAGGTCAATGGCATCTTAATCACCGTTTCTCCCAAACGTTTTTTGCTATATAAGAATCGCATTTGAATATATTAGACTCTTATAATATGAGGGTGCTTGTAGAAGACGAAACGTCAGGAGCTTCACTGGGTGCATTTATTTTGTTTGTTTTTTTGCCGTTATCAGGAACCCTTTTCATAGTGTAAGTGGAATTTCGTTAATTAGGAATACCCCAAAGCAACCCTGATTAAATATTTATACAACTTTAGCATCTTCGACTTCGTAGACCGAAAACCATCCCATGGGAATAGAAAGCATCTGATTGGAAAAGAAAACATTTATATAAAAAGTAAATGCTATTATCCGTCAAAAACTTTTGAGTAAGTGTTTTCCAATATCGCATTGAACATTAGTTTATTTGCGTTGGCCCGTCTTACTCTAAATCAGTGGCATGAGACTTCAATTAAATTAATCCAACAATCTTCTCACTGCAAATAATGATGATCATGACATTTATGGCAATAGGCCCAAAATTATAACATGAATTATATTGCTACGATTAGAATAATTGTACAACTTTGTGATGTTTAAAGAAAACATGAATGTAGTCTACGTTTATCGTTGTTCGGGCTTTATGCCACAGATAATGTTTAAATCATGTAAATGTTTTAGATTAGGACTATTATACAAAATAGTCTACGGACTTTAATCACACTATGCTCTTGGCAAAAACAATCTTGACTTTCCTTAGGCATTCGCTCTTCCTTTTCAGGGCGATGAGAGACTAAGGCCGCCCATTCTCAAGGGAGTGATGGGTAAGTCTGTAATCTCGTAAATGTAGAGCCTTCTGGTGTTTAAACTTGGACAGAGTGAAAACAACATTTCAAATCCTCCAGAGACGTTTTACCAAATGTAAAAAAAAAACAATAGCTCGACATGGGACGATCAAATAAATCTGCAACACACGCACGGGAGTTTGCCAAATATCCCTGTCTGTCATCACAAGCACATGCCAAACTTTAGTCCAAAAAACAAAACCCTTTTAATCTAAATTGTTTCTAATACGATTTATCAGGAAGGGGTCTCTACTATAGCCTTAACGTGAAAAATGCTATTTTTCGACAGCGTCCTAAACAGCAACAAATAAAAATAAAAAGGCCCACCATAAACACAACATAACCTAAAATTCGTTAGTAGACATAATAGTTGATACATTTCTATCTTATAGGCAAAGTTGCATATTAGCGTGCTTTAATAAACTGCAGGGGCTAGCCGATATATTCATGAAATATGTCTAATTATTAGAAAACAGTTGAACAAAATCCGCTACTGGTTAACGGAATAAGTTCAATCAATTATTTCACCATAAATCAAACGAAGGATTTAACCTAGGCTTTTATCAGATACAGGATAAACAGCTTATTCAAATAATCGATTAAAATATTAAGGGCCATTGGAAGGCCCTACTGAAAATAGATTTAACACGCATGTCGCCATCCAGTGGTGTAAATCTGTAACCGTTTTTATCATAGGTTGTGAAACAAGAAATGCCCTGATTTTTATGATCAAAATAATTTGATCCAAATTTGGTATAATTTCAAAGGCAAATTGACATCTTAGTTGAAGCCGTACGTGTCTGATGCTGCAGAAAATGATGCAACACTCATTCCCCTTAAATAATTAAGACTGGGGTAATATTTAACAATATCGACAGTCTTAACGGCATTAAACATCACATTAAACTTATATTCCTTACAAATCCTCCCCTTTCATTCTCTTCTCATAAAAAGCATTACAACTGAACGGTTCCTTGATCAGAGGATCCCGCTGTAAAGCCGTTTGTTTCCTCTGCGGGTTCGCGGAACTACTCTGGCCCCCTGCAACGCGCGGTCCTGAACCCACTTCTGACATCAGAAGAGAGCTTTAACCTCTGAGCAATTTCTCATTAGGAAAACCTCAAATTTTCTCGTTTGGTCTCACTGTCAATGGCATTAAACGTCACTTGTTCTGCACAGCCTACGCATTTTCCATTTTATTCATTTAATCATTGAATTATAAAAATAAATAATCAAATTACTTGAATCTTTCCGTTTGAGAGATTGAACAAAGAGTGTTTACAAGATTGGACACCTACAGTGTCAAGAGTGTAAAAGTATAATTATGGAGCGGAAATGGGACAATATTCTTGTTTAATGTAAGGTTTACACTGATAAACTTGGCTAAGAATTTCTGGAATTAGAAATAAATTAGTTAGTCGTCCACTGATCTTTTTATGTAAAGGGCAGGGTAAAAATCATCTTTGAGGGTTTACCACCACCTAGTGGACATATAAAAAAGTCACAAACACATGTCCCAAGTCTATTACCGCACTACCATAAGCCTTTTTGTCAGATGAGGATGACACCTATATACATTGTAGCTTCAAACTTAAGTTTCCTACAAAGGGCTGGAATAGTTCAACTATATGGACAATTGGAACACTCTCTATACTGGCCACAACAACTTTACTTTGCATTATCTTCCATTACTCTTTCATGGTAATGTCCACCTGCTCTTAAGGTTTGTTATATGTGGGTCTTCTTCTGTTAAATGTGATAGCATTGTGTTGGTGGTCTTGTGCACTCGTGTGTTTAAAACAAAGTCAAAACTGATTCTGTAGTAATTTGCTGATCGGTGTATTCCTGCATCTTAAAATACCGTTATGGAGCCAGGGATGGATGAATATGATTTCCACTCCACCACACCAAGTCACCTGGTAACATGGTACCTTGACAAAGGATCTTTGGCAAAATGCGACTTGTTTCATGTTATCAGTAACCAACTAGATTTTAATCCATGAAGGAAATCGTCATGAGTCCATTAGTCCATGTAGGCTCTACTTGCTAGAGAACTCACAGATATCAAACTTCTCCCAGGTCAGCGTCATGTTCTAGGCCAACAAAGATAGATAGATACTATAAAACTATCTATGATGTAGAGTAACTTGGTGGGGTTGCAAAGACCAAAATGGCAAATTTCCATGCGAGTCAGCCTTTTCTAGAAGCGTTACCATGTTCATGTATGCACTGTATGTGTGTGTGTGTGTGTGTGTGTGTGTGTATTCCACTCTGGCCAGTCGCATGCAGACCCAGAGAAACAGAAGCTAATGTGGATGTTGATGGAGATCATATTTATATTCAATCTATACTGTGTTTCATTCCTTTACCTTTGTGCAGGGAATCTTGTTGAGACTAGCCATATGATTAAGGCCTAGACCTATTTGAAAATGATTCTTGTATACAGTCCAGTCAGATGAGGGTTCCACAATGAAAAGCAAAAGGTACCAACAGGCTGCAAAGCAAATTCATATACAGTATACATTAAGTGGCTATTGTAACAAAAAGTCAACACCTAAAACAGATTGTGGAAATTTGTCCCTGATAGTTACTGGGGATGAAACAACAGGAGCCTAGGGACACCTTTTAGAGCGGATTTCACAATGGCACACATTATCACCTACTTAAGAAGGCTTAAAAGGGGAAACAAAATACACCTACCTGTACTTTAAATTAAATAGAAAATATAGTGGTATGTCTAAGCACGACAGATTATTCTGATTCTAATCTTGACATGTCAATGCATATTTTAATTGCTGAATATGGCTCAGTGCTTGTGTGAGAGTGAGTGAGCAGGCCAGTAAAACATATACTGTAATGAGTGATGTTGTGTGTGCGGGCTCTCTACCTGTGTCCATCCAAGGCAAGATTTATTACAATACTATTGCACAAGAATTTAATATTTGTATTTGTCTGGCAGTTTTTCTTGCTGTCATAGCCTGTATGTATAATTTTCACGTATAATTAGCACGAACTATTTTTTTGTAGGCCTCCTTTGTCCAGAGCTATGCCAGAAACACCTGCATGATGACATTTTGCAAAATAATAAGGGAGTGGTAGCTTAAATAGCTTTTATTTACAGCAAAAAGTGTGCATCCGTTATCAAAAAGTCAAAAACCAAACCGCACAACTGCCCAAATCATATCAAATGAGTCTGCATGGCTTTACCCTGATTTGAAAAGGTCAAAGCCAAGTGATGTAGGCCTACCTGAAATAGGCTGAAAACAGGCTTCCTAAACATAATCAGAGGCTTCATTTGGTTTGCAGCCTATAATAGCAATGAGGGTATGGGAAATGTTCGATATGAGCGTGCTTAATTATCAAACTGGAGTGCCAGCGCATGCTTTACATGCACGCATCCAGTTTTCATCGCGCGCAATCCAGTGTTCCTTTATTGGCTGAGTGACACAATTTGGCTCATTTGCACGGGTGGACTTTCTGCTACGGAAGACATTTTGAGCAGTCCGTGTGGTCCGTTGTCTAAAGATACAGAGCTCGTTCGTGTGCTTGGTTGTGGAATTCAAGTAACAACCAACGTTTGGACAAAACAGGACAATTTGAAACTATTTGAATTGCTATCGCTTATTAAACAAAAGAAAACGAGTACAAGTCGCTAGCCTTCGTCGTTTTATCAGCGTATGTGTAGCCTCACACCAGCTAGCCAGCTCGTCAAGCCATCCATAAAAGCTAGCTCATTGCTAGATGCTAACATTAGCAAGTTAGCACCACCTAGCTGGCCTGCCCTCTTGCTCCTCGACGAACCGGTCCCAACATATTGACAGAATGGCTTTAAAACGAATCCATAAGGTACATTTTGTTTGTCATTTCATATTCAGACAATGTACCATGACTACTCTTGCTTTATGTGTGTAGCTGTACCTTGCTGGCTGATTAGCATGAGAAAAGATAACCAACGGAAAACAAGCATGCGTTGTTTTCCAATCAGATTCAAGGCAACTTGCTGGCAAATTACGTTAGCTCGCTAGCAATTTATAGCAAGGTCTACATTTTGCTGTTAGCCCATCTTTGGCTATGTAAGCCTTTCTTTTATAATTACTATAATCTACTGGGTTGTCAATTTAACACTATTAATTGACGTTTCGTGGGTAGTGGTTTAAACTATTTTATTATCTAAAAAGGACGGGCAAGACTGAATGACAGCTCGGCACTGTCGCATTGGCCAATGCTACTACTAGCAAATCTGGAATGGAGGTGGCGTAGATAACGTTAGCAGTCTGAGTTAGCGTTAGTAGATTACTGGAGTTTTATTACAAGACGTCATTTGTTTAGGTTCACATAACGTCATCTAGCTAGCTATACCACTATCCAAAATAAAATAATACTTGGACCATCCATCCATATTCCCATTAGAAGTTTGACTTTGCCCTCTCTGTTCTTGAAAATGTAACGTTACGGTAGCTAACGTTAGCTAGTTAGCTACCGTTTCTTTCTGTTTAACGTTATTTGTGGTTTGGCCTATTGGAAAGCTAACGTTATCTAAAAGGCATTTGCCAAATTTAAAGGGTGTACATCAGTGGAGATCCATTTCTCAGCATAATGCAGATGAATTTAACGAGAACAAGGTCGGGTAGCTTTAGTAATCTCTTGAAAACACTCAATCTTGTGTAATATCTTAATTCCATATACTGGTATGGCTGGTATAATGCTTGTACTCATCAGTTTGACAATTAAGATTATATTTATCTGCTGTCCGCAAATCTGTATGATGTCGAAACGACGCATTTAACGTTTCTCTTTCAGTTTGTGTTATTGTTTCTATGGCTCAATGTCTGAGGAAGTAGTTTGACTTTGACTTAGTAGGCTTTGGCTTTCCAGTTAAACCAGAAATATGAGATGACAGTATGAGGACTGCTTGTTGCATTCCAGCAAACATGACAGCCTCTGGATTAGGATTCCCCATTGCATTGGTAACACTGAACCTGTCACGCAGAAGAGAATGGGATAGCTATGTAGCAGTTTCTTGCCCTCTTGTCTCTTTTCTCTATAGAAAACTGGCGTTTAAATAGACCCTGCTGCTGCAGGGCTTACCTTACTATAAAGATCTGGGATTTTAGTGTGTGCCATAGCCCAATTCAACACATGCATCAGCATCTCTTTTTACATGATTGCTTTGCGTGTCACCCTGATGAGGCCATTTTTCTTCTTTCAAAGATTTGTGTACATTGAGAGACATGGTAGTGCATGTTTAAACCCCTTATAGGCAACATACAAGTAAATACACTACCTAATTCTTCTGATGACAAAACAATTCACAAATTCAAATGTTTGCGTGCCTGCCTATGGTTTTTCCTGTTTTAAAACAGCCTGTAGCGTATTGCCAATACCCAAAATAGGGTGTCTTCTATTCAAGCGTTACTTTAATGAAATGCCTTGAAAGCAGAGCTGGCACAGTAAGCAACTTTGACAATATCGATTGTTGCAGAAAGGTGTTAAGATGTTCTGTTACCAGTCCTTTCTTTATTCGGATTGGTAATGTTTATTCTTAATGTGAGAGAAGTACAGTCAGAGTTAGAGAATTATTGACAATGGTGAAGACTGTTCAGCATACAAGTCATGGCCTTTAGACCAAACGCTGTGGTTTCAACTTTCAATCAGTGAGTGTGTAGGCTAACCCCTGTTTAACTTGTTTGTCTTTACTATGACTTGTTGTCATATAATATGTTGATCTACTCTTGTTCATTGACTGCTCTGATGTGTTTTGAGAGCAGCACCTGAACCGCCGCATTTGACATTTTAAAACAGGAAACACGTAAACAAACCAAGGCTGCAATGCAAAAACAGTTCCTAGCAGCAATGAAGTCACATGATTATGTAAAAGATTGAACAGAAGGTTGAGTCAATAATTTGCTAAGGCAAGCCAATCACGGTTAGGTCTTGTAGGCCTTTTGTGGTGTGAACGTGTTAATCATAATTTGTCTTAATGGGGTTACTAAGGATTGTTTTGTAGCCTATGCAGCCAGCCTGTGATTTAACTTGGGTGGGAATATGTTCTAATCTGTGCGTGCGTACGCAGGAGCTGAATGACCTGGCCAGGGACCCTCCTGCTCAGTGTTCCGCTGGTCCCGTTGGAGATGACAGTAAGTCTAGTAAAACTAACAAGTGAATACAGAAACAGCATTATAACTACGCAGAGGTCTGCCTACATTATAACTACGCAGAGGTCTGCCTACATTATAACTACACAGAGGTCTGCCTACATTAGAACTGCACAGAGGTCTGCCTACACCATTAGAACTACACAGAGGTCTGTCTACAGCATTAGAATTACACAGAGGTCTGTCTACAGCGTTAGAACTACACAGAGGTCTGTCTACAGCTTAAGAATTACATAGAGGTTTGTGTACTTTATAACTACATAGAGGTCTGCCTACAGCATTATAACTACATAGAGGTCTTCCTACAGCATTTTAAGTGTATATAATACCTGCACATTAAAACGGTAACCACTTACTAATCAGTGTTTTTTCTGTCTTTCAGTGTTTCATTGGCAAGCCACTATAATGGGGCCTGTAAGTACAATGAAATGGCTTCCAATGTAGGCCTTTGTAAAAATGTTTTTCATTAGCTTGTCCGTTTGGTTTCTCAAACAATCTGCTGTCTGCTCCCCCTCTGTACAAGTCATTGTAGCATTTTGTATCTCTAATCAGCCTGTTGAAGTTTTTTTTGCTCCTCTCCCTTTTAGAATGACAGTCCATACCAAGGAGGTGTTTTTTTCCTGACGATTCATTTCCCAACAGATTATCCCTTCAAACCTCCTAAGGTAAAGTCTATTCCGCTAGTTTAGCGATTCTTTCTTGTTACATAATGGGGAAAAAGGGACAAAAACCAACAACAAAACGTCTCTCCAACTCTTAAAGTATGTATTTCCCTGTCTGTTATATAAATTGTTAGCTGGGTCTAATCACCCCAACTCCTCTCTTGCAGGTCGCCTTCACCACAAGAATCTACCACCCAAATATTAACAGCAACGGCAGCATCTGCCTGGATATTTTGAGATCGCAGTGGTCTCCTGCATTAACTATCTCTAAAGGTACGAGCTATAGATTTCATACTGTCATGGGACCATTGATGGTTGTGGCTTTCACGCTGTAGATTTAGCTTTTTGTAACACAGTGTGTTTGTGTGTGCAAGCTTTCAAATATTGGACTCTTTTAAATATGTTCTACCTTTTTCTAAGTGTATAGCGCGTGGGAAAGCATGGTCCTCTTTGTTTGAGTAAATATGCTTCCTTCACTGTAAACAGACAATGCACACATAACTACGTAGAGTTTGACG
This sequence comes from Aplochiton taeniatus, assembly GCA_017639675.1. Lineage (NCBI taxonomy): Eukaryota > Metazoa > Chordata > Actinopteri > Galaxiiformes > Galaxiidae > Aplochiton > Aplochiton taeniatus. The sequence goes on from CM030173.1 coordinate 37,114,059, forward strand.
GCTCTTTGCTACACCTTGCATAAGTGCATCAGAGTTTAACAGTAACAACTTAACAGTAACATGTGACATCAAATAAGTTGTCAATGCTTTGATTTGGTCTAAGCTACAGTAACTATAATTATATATAACCTTAATTTCATACTCAACTTTTTACTGAACATAGATTTGCATGTTATGAAACTCTGGACATTGCTTATTGCATTCACATTAGTTATGACATGCATTGGTTATGGACGGTTGTTAGGCAGCTTGTTGACCTACAGCCTGTTGGACACAGCTTCAGCAAAACCCCAGCTAACTTGTCTCGGGGGTTTCTCTGTGTGTAGCTGCAGCACTACCGCCACAGTGCATTCAAGTTGAAGAACCAGCCTGAGAATGTCAACCCGTCTGGGTGTGCTGGTCATGGTTCGGTGCAGTAACAAAAGCGTTCCTCCGTTGTGTTTTCTCCACAGTACTGTTGTCCATCTGTTCCCTGTTATGTGACCCGAACCCCGACGACCCACTAGTGCCAGAGATCGCCCGCATCTACAAAACAGACACCAATAAGTGAGTGGACTCAGCCTCTACCGCTCCACCCTCCATCTCACCTGGATGTCAATGTATTCACTTTAAATGGTGGGGGCGTTCCGTTGTTGATCAATGTATCCAACGGGCCGAGTGAGTGTCTGTTGAACAAAGTTAACAACCTATCAACATGCTGCCATTTCTATTCATTTTGATAACTTGAAGAGTTAAGGCACACATGATTCTTCGTTTGTTTCATCATGCTGTAATGTCAGTCTCCTTTTGAGATTTTTTGTTTGAATGAAATAGGATTGTGATGGTTGGTCATAGCCCTGGAGCCTTAGCCCAGACAGGTATCATTTGTAAAACTGGAAAAGGGATTGCAGACCGTCCAGATCTCTGATCAAGGTCAATTCCCCCTTATCCCTCAGGTATAATAAGTTAGCCAGGGAGTGGACAGAGAAGTATGCCATGCTTTAGGGGTAAGAACACATGCATCGAGTGAGTGAGTGAGTGAGTTGCTGTTTGTTGAAGACATACTGTATTTATATTTGTGCTGTAAATGCAACTAATGTCGCAGCTCAAGACAAATAAAAGCCACGCCTATTGAAGTGCTTGTAAATTTGCCTGAAAGTCTTGTGTTGACACAATATACATTTTAGTTCTTTACTTTGATAGAATAATGGGTCCTACGCCCTGGATGTAGATAGTTTAGCCTACATGGTGTTCACCTCATTATTTCATTGCTTTCACCAAAGCAGTTTAGGCAATTGCAGGGTGTAGATTATTAATTATGAATGGGAGAACACTTGACATAGTTTTGAGGGGTGACTTGGCACGGTTCAAGTTCATAATGCAAGTGGAAGCAAGTGGCGTTTTTTGTGAAGAAAGTCCAGCTTGTGGTTCAAGTTAGGTTGCCGTTGACGATGCAAAACGAGCGAATGATGCGCTGTATGAGGACATTTAGATCAAGCTTTTAGTGTGGTTTGAGTGCGTGCATTGTGAATCTTTAGTTTGTGTGAATAATTGCCTATGTGTATTACAGGCCATACTGTATGCATTCAGCACAACACGCTTAGCTAACGTGCATGACGTAGGCTGATTGTTTGCTTTAGTGAGGGACAGGTGGGGCGAGTCGGGGACGTGTTCTGGGGCAACTCCTGCAGGTAAAAGGCAGTTCTATTTTGTTCCTGACTTTCATTTGTCTGTCCTGATAGGTACAACAAAACGGCACGGGAATGGACTTCAAAGTACGCCATGTGATACCAGACTACAGAACCATCTACTTCATTCTAGCTGGAAAGAAACTCTCAATTACTGTTTATTTTGCCCCTGTCGGCCACAGCTCCTCACATCAGCCAATAAGTCATTTTTTTTTTTATCATTTTTGCACCACAACCCCCCTCCCCTCCCCTCCCCTCCCTCCAACACAAACGCTTTTTTTGTTTTGTTGAAATGTCTAACTGCCCTTAACTCGCTTTCCAAAAGATGCCAAGGGCTGAGAATTTTCTCAATGGAGCATGTAACTGTATAAAAGCGTCTACCAACAGCCACTTAGTTTAGGGCCGAGCGAGAGCTCTGAACTGACAGGTGCCAACTACTTAATAAAAAAGAGACGGGTGAAGGAGGAGTCTCCTCACGCCGCCGTTTCTGCATCGGAGATCCTACATGGTGCGATCACGCGTCTCAGCTTTTTCCAACTAGCATTAGGGAACTTGAGGTCTGTGAAATACTATACGCTCACTCTTAAAAACTGACTGTTTGACTGGAGAGTTGAAAGAAATATGTAAAAGTAAAAAAGATGTATCTGCAGGTGAATAAGTAAAATAACAAACATATTTTATGCATGTTGATCATAGAAATAATTGGTATATGTGCTGCTGAGAATGGATGGAGGGAGTGAGGGACTAATGTGCCCAACTTTTTAAAGTCCGATTTTTTTTCTTTCTTTTCTGGGGTTTTTATTTCAAGAACAGAGAGCCATTAGTTTACCCATCATCCACCACATTGTTCTCCTTTTTGCACTGAATACATTATTCAAAGCTCTCAATGGCTGATCGATCAACTAATAGCTCTGCTATGTAATGGTTACTTTATTTTATTTTTCTCAATAAAGGTTAACAAATTGCGATTTGATGTCTTGTCTATTTTCTTTGTAGAGAAATTTGTATTGATTGTCTAGTTAATTTTTTTTCTCCCATTAAGTTATCAAACTACATAATTATTGCTGTTATAGTTATTAGTATTGTACATAATTCAATTCAGTTGCTTTTACCCAACAATACACCTCTTAGAAGTCTTCCACAACTGGGCTATTGTTTTTAGGCTCTGGCTAACGGCTCAAAACTTCGGCACCAATAAGCCCTGTCCAGCTGAGTTGGAGATACATTATATATGTATATACAGTAAACACATTTGTCATCCTATTGTGTGCTATAAATATGTTTAATTAACAGCGAATCTGATATAGGTCCTCTGGACTCAGGATTAAATGTTTAATGAATGTTTTCCTTTCATGGTGTTATGTGCAGATAATACTTGTGGGCTAACACATTTACTTTAATAACAGCCATATTCTGACGTTTAATGAATTTTGGATGGTTTTTAAAAGCTTCAGTCATGACAAGTTTTCTTAGTGATCACACAAACACAACCAGCCAAACTTATGATTTTATTTAAAAAAAATGGCAGTACAAGAAATTCAATGTAGCACCTTTTTGACTGTACATCATTTGACAGTACATAAATATGTTAGCTCACACAGGAAGTGATGCGGTTTCATTCAAAGCCCCCGTTTTGGGATCAAAACTACAAGCCTCTTGGAGGATTACAGTTTGAGCTTGTAAGCGGATGCTTCTCTCCAGATTAACCTGCTTATGCCGAAGCCACATGGCTTGAGTGGGTATTTTATTTTCATCATCAAGGATTCACAGGTTCAAATACAGAACATTGCATTACAGATACAAATACAGAACATAAAAAAACAATGATACTGCTTTGGAAAATAACACACACCAAACAGATGAACAGCCATTAAAGTAATAATTTGACATCGGTTATGTACAAATTATACCCAAAATTACATTGTGCCATGATAAACAAAAATATAAATCTTTATACAAAAACACAGGACAGTCATAATGTGGTTAGCCTATGGTTAACAATTCCAAACGTTACATCAATGGAAACATGGAGGGGTGTAATGTAATGTAAAGCTGTAGAGTACAGCTGGAACCTACAATGCAGATAGTCATAGGTTTGAGTCCCACTCCTGGAAATTATTACTCAATGACATTTTAGGTACATTCTGATTGGAATGCACAGCGTAACCTCCACTACATAACCACTGTTAAGATGGCCAGAGACTTTAAATTGATGCACATTATATAACACCTTTTTTCACAATTAAAGATAAAGCAAATAAAAAAAAATGAATTAAACAATTGTATAACAATGTGTGGATATCTAAGCTGGCATGTTTCGACTTTCGCACATAGACCTTTAGAATAGATACTTTGTTTGTCTGTGTACTGTGTGGGTTTACGGACATAGGGCATTCTTGGGTTGATCATCTCTGAGGCTTAGTCTAACAATGTCTTGCTATTTTCATTCAATGCCTTTGTAGCACTGTATCCTTTGAAAATACATATTTGTGATAAAGATAATTTTGCAACAGAAAGCTCCCCAGGATGTTTTTTGTAGATATGTTGATTTGAGGCCTTGGACAGATACATTAGTATTGTATGTTGGACTTCAGTAATATGACGTATGGATTGCCTCTATGTGTGACATAAGTAATATGACAATTTGAATTGCACGTCAGCAAACACAGTTTGGTGAACTGTAGTGTGGGTAGAAAACAATTAAATATCTCAATTGTTGCAAACCTTTGATTTTCAAATCTCATTGGATAAATAATCCTGTTTAGCCGTCGCAAACATGTTTCTTTGAATTGAAAAGTAAGGACTTACAAGAAACATATCTAGCAAACTGTATCGTCTCCAGTAATACTACAATGCCAACCATTACAAAAAGCCCAAAGTATGTTTTCATTCACACATAATAACTAAAAGACCAAAAGATTTAGACTACCAAACAATTAAAAACACATTCTTAAAATGCCAAATATGATGTCTGAAGAGAGCCTGTGGATTCGGCCCCTCTGGCAAAAGGCTGGTTGAAAAGTCTTTGAAACTTGATGCTGATTGGAGACAGAGGCTCACAAACTTCCTGAAAAGGGCGGAGCCCAAGGTCAGATCAACCAATCCGGTGGTCACGCCGTAGAAAGTTCCACCCCACTGTCACATACTCCGCTGTCAATCTGCAGGTCGAGCTTCAGGTCTGGAGGAGAAAGGAGTGATTATAACAGAAGAATGAAAAGACAAACAAGGATGAGAACGTGTCAGAGAAGTGATGCTGAATAAGCAAAGGACAGAATTACAAACAAAGGTCACCACACTTATTACAAACGTGCACACACACTCAAATATGTTTATTTATTCATTCCGTCCTTTATTTGTTGTACAGATTATTGATTCCTTTCAGCTCTTACAGCGATACCGTGAGATATACATTTGAGTAGTCTCTATTGTATCCTGTTTGGACAAAAGCCAACTACCACCGCATGCACACTGAATCACATAGAAGCTTCTTTGGGTAAAAGCTACTGCTGAAGGACTGTGGGATAATGATAATGACTGTAATACCAACTAACTCCTTAGTGAAGTTGTGTCACAGTGTTACAAACAGGGCTTTTTGTACCCAGTTGATCTGTGGGGCTGCGTGGAGCGTATTCAAAAAGTTATGTCAGAAACAGGGTCTTTCTTACCCAGTTGATCTGTGGGGCTGTGTGGAGCGTATTCAAAAAGTTATGTCAGAAACAGGGTCTTTCTTACCCAGTTGATCTGTGGGGCTGTGTGGAGCGTATTAAAAACGTTATGTCAGAAACAGGGTCTTTCTTACCCAGTTGATCTGTGGGGCTGTGTGGAGCGGCATCCTCTTGTTCCGTACGGCACAGCGCCTCCTGAAGGAGGGACAGAGCGGTGTGGTTTCCTAAGGTCCTCAGGCCAGCCTCCAGGTCCTTCACTGTTCCCCCGGACACCTGGAGCACACACACAAACACACACAATACGCGCACACACAAACATACCCACAATGTAGATTTTGTTTACATGAATAAGGTAATTTAGGACAGTGTTCACATTGATTAAGGGTAACCTCTTTAAGGATGCTATGAGTACTTTCATATAAAACTAAAACATAATGTGGATCATTTGGATATCATCTCTCATGCAGTAGAAAAATTCTATTCTCAGAAGGTGAGCCATTCCTGAAATGTCGCCTAGTGACATTTTTCGTTTTGAGTTGAACAAGTTAGTGTATCAAAGTGAAACATCACACAGAATAATAGGATACAGATAATAGGGCAGTGATTCATTGCCAAAGCTGCTGTAGGTAAGCGTGACTCATTGACTCCATGTATTTCCTCCTATGACTAGTACATAATACTACAGCTCCCAATGAATCACTAGACACAGCACTAGAGATCCCCAGGTCTGATGAGACTAATGATTTTAACCCCACACTGGGGCAATGCAAGGGAAACCTAGAGGTTAGGTTCTTCTTCTCACCGCATTAGGCTCTGATCAAATGAATTTACCAGCAGTGTAAATAAAATGGAACTAATAGAAGAGCCAGTCTGTGTGGGAGTCTGTCAGTCACTGTTTGTCTATCACTGTCTGTCTTTTACTGTCTTTGTGTGTGTGTGTGTGTCTGTGTGAGAGAAACCGTGTGTGTGTGTGTGTGTGTGTGTGTGTGTGTGTATGTGCACGTGTGTGAATCAGGGTGTGAATCTCTGTGTGTGTGTGTGTGTGTGTGTGTGTGTGTGTGTGTGTGTGTGTGTGTACCTCGTAGCTGTCCAGCAGCGTCCCAGCTGGTGAGGGGCTGAGTTGGAAGGCGCTGTTGAGGATGCCCAGCCCCAGGGTGTGTGCCAGGCTCTGCCACCCCCCAAGGGGGCCCTCCAGGGCCAGGCAGAGGGCCCGCTTGGTGTCTGCTCCCAGGCTGGACATGTCTCCTGCACGGGACACCACGCAGATTGGATCCCAACCAGACACAATGGAGCACAACACATCACACAATGTTACACAACCCATCACAGTGCAACACAAAACACAACACATCACAGTGCAACACAAAACACAACGTTACACAACCCATCACAGTGCAACACAAAACACAACGTTACACAACACATCACATTTACGTTACGTAGGTATCAAACCAATCACATTATAGTCACAATGCACATTTAAGAAAAATGTAAATGTCTTTGTAGTTGTGAACAAATAAAGTGCCAGAATGAAGGTGTTGTGTCATGTTGTGCTATACTGCACTGTGATGTGTTGTTTTGTGTTATGTAATGGGTGATGTTTTGTGTTGTGTAGCGTGTGATGTGTGCTCCGTTGTGCAACATGACAACACTTTCATTTAGGGCACTTCATTTGTTCACAACTAAAAAGACATTTGAATTTCTCCTACATTTGCATTGCATTGCACATACATTGATTGGTTTGATATTCCTTTATGTCCTAATGGTGCATTAAAGAGATTGTAGTTCTATTCTTCCAGCTACAGACCTTGAGGAGAGATGAAGACTTTAGCTGGGGTTACAGGCTCATACTCTTTGCCCTTCAGAATCTCCAAAACCTGCACACAAGGAGCACTTGATGGTCATGTGACTTACAATATATCATATAACTTAAAAAAAAAGACAGTCCATCAGTCCAGAGAAAACCTTCTCTCATTGGACAATCGTCAAAAGGATTTAAATGTAGAGCAAACATTCGAGCGTGGCTATTTATTTATTTATTCGTTTCATCCAGTTCTCTAACAACAGGTGTGTCCTGCGGTATGAATGGACCAATGTCATGGTGTTTATTTTCCTGCCACTTCCTGGTTCCTGTGTCATGACTGCAGACCAGGGCGGGAGGGTTTCGACTGACATTCCTCCCCGTTGCAAAGCCAGCTGCTTGCCACGGGAGCTGTGAGAGCGAGCCCAGCCTCTACCAGGAAGTGTGATTCAGGAAGTCAAGAATGATGCCCAAAGGAACTTCCCTTTCAGGTCTGCTCTCTTTCAGCTGAGTCAGAGCGCGCAGGGTGGCACTCAGCCATGTCAGCGCCGGATGCCTACCTCGGGCGTCGAGGCCAAGTTAAACGGGGTGGTTCCTGGGATGTAGCCTTCATCCTCCTCCTCCTCCCCCCCACATCGGTCTTCTGGGAAGAAGAGCGGCTCAAAGTTCTCTTTGTGAGGGTCCGCCCCTGAGGAGGTCAATGAGACATGAGGAGGATGTAACACTGTGCCCCCCCCCGACTGGAGAAATGTGAGGGACCAGAACCTGAACCATCCAGTCTGCATGACTTTAATAAACACACAATGATGGATGTCATTTACTCCCAGACACACAACATAGCATTGTCAATGGTCTTACACACTGTAATTTGTTTACATCATACATATTCACATTGTTTGAGTGTTTATAATGCAAAACACTCGCTAATTAGGCATTTGTGTAATAAATAGTCATCCAATATGATATTAAGACTATATACCACAGAGCTGAATGTACCGGAGCACCAGGGAGGCCCAGGCGGGCTAAAAGAGCGCTCCTCTGAACACAGAAGCTCACCTGCAGCCATGAGGAGCGCTGTGAGCTTGACAGAGCCCCGCCCTGCGGCTATGTGGAGAGGGGTGGAGCCATCGTAGGTGCAGCAGTCCACCGTGGCGTTACCCTGACGATAGGACAGGTCAGAGAGCAACACAGGGCTAACATTCAAACCAATGACAAGGCCCAGAGTAAGGGTCCTTTACACATTGAGAATACTGTTTCCAATGGCTTTAAACATCACAGTATTGACCAACATAGGCTAGGCAGCACACATGCTGTACTTTTCGAGATTACTAAAGTACCCATTTTTGCGAAAGATAAGTATTTTAATTTTATTTCAGACTATTAGAGATTGAATACGTACAAAAGACACAAGTCCTATTCTCTTTTTACACAAAACAACAACAAGCCCTACGAAGAGCAAGCTCAGTTGGTGTCTCCATAGAGCCCAGACCTCCAGACCTCCAGCAGCAGTACCTCCAGCAGAAGACATCCAGCCAGGGACACATTGTCCATCTCCGTGGCCAGGTGGAGGGCAGTGCGCCCCCAGCTCCTCTCCTGCACCTCCACCCTGCCCTGGTGGGGTGCTCCCTTGGGGGGGGCGGTGGTCCAGCAGGGCTCGGAGGGAACGCAGGCTGTTGGCCAGCACGGCCAGGTGGAGCGCACACACACCTGGAGAGAGAGAGAGAGAGAGAGAGAGAGAGAGAGAGAGAGAGAGAGAGAGACATTGAAATAATAATAAATAAATTAACTTTGAAATAAAATAAATGCAAATAAACTACACATCACAGAAACAGCTTGAGGGAGAGAGACGGGGTTAAGATACTGTACACACACACACACACACACACACACACACACACACCTGGAGAGAGAGAGATTTAAAATAAAATTGCTGTGAGACAACAAGAAAACTCACACATTGCAAGAGTGATGCAGCCGTGGTGAGTAAAGACTCACGCAACCAAAAAACAAACAAACAACAGAGTTGTCAGCGTATGTGTGCGTGTGTGTGTGTACCTGCGGCGTTAGGGAGGTCCACCAGAGGAGCCACCTGTCTGTGTTGCAGCAGGAGCTCCATCATGTCCCCGCCTTCTTTCTGCTGAGCTGCCAAGTGCAAGGCTGTGTTGCCATAGCGATCCCTCAGAGTGACATCTGCCCCGGCCAATAGCAGGGCCTCGACCGCTTCCTTCTGCTGCGTGATCACAGCCAGGTGCAAAGGAGTCTGGGAAGGAGCCACAAGACAAAGAAGCCACAGATTGAACTCTGTGATCATTAGGTGTGTTTACAATGTGTTTCCCTGTAGAATCAAAAGGTTGGAGATCTTAAGAGATCAAGGGAGGTTCTGCTTCAGAGACTAAGCTATCAGGAGAAGAGTGAGTGCGTGATTGTCCACACCTTCAGAGAATAAGGAGTGTGTGGTTACCCGCTGGGACAGAGAGAGTTAGGGGAGACAGGGTGTGTGCGTGTGTGTGTGTGTGTGTGTGTGAGTGTGTGTCATTACCTGGTGAGACAGAGAAAGTTAGTGGAGACGGGCCGAGTGTGTGTGTGTGTGTGTGTGTGTGTGTGCGTGTGTGTGTGTGTGTGGTTACCTGGTAAAGGTAGTTCCTGATGTCCAGACCCTCCTCCCCAGACCAGGCACACAGCACCTGGGCCAGACTCCTCACAGCCTCCGACTGGCTGTGGATCACACCAAGGTGGAGACCACTGGACACACACACACAGTTAGACAAGGAGAAACACTAGCTGAATAAGACACCTCGACTGCTTTACCAGGTTACAAGAGAACCTTTAAAGAGCCCAGCTAGCTCTGTTGGTACATGTTACAGACGTCATTATGAGTGGCATGGCAATGGAGCTGTAACCAAATATTAGAGTTAGTGTGTGTGCGTGTGTGTGGACCTACGTGTCTCCGTCCTCGTCCTGGGCCGTGATGAGGTGTGTGTGTGGGACCAGGAGGTAACGTGCGTCTCCCGTCACCGCATACTGGAACAGAGCCTCGACCTGTCGTTTTGCAACCTCCGCAAGCCTGTCCTCACACACACACGCTGTGGAGGAACACACACACACACACACACACACACACACACACACACACCATGTATAAGCCTGATAATTGTGTCCTGTTGTCAATATAACGTAATCACCAGAGGACAAAATCTACCCAGTGAAACTCACCAGTGTCTGGTGCTGGCTCCACACCAGGCCCTGCCACCTCCCCAGTCTCCCCGTCTTCCTGAGCCTGTGGCTGGGCAGCGCCCCGCAGCCCTGACTCCTGGTGTGGGTCACTGTGGTCGGAAAGACCCTCCTCTCCACTCCCCCCGGCTGGGTACACACACACACACACACACACACACACACACACACACACACACACACACACACACACACACACACACACACAAAAATGTATTGTGCTCTCAGTTTGCAGTCTATATTCATAACTACGATGTGACAGGTTGCTGACATTGTTGCTCATGTCTGTAATATTAAGTGTTGCTTATGAATTTCAATCTAGGAATAAATATTAGTTGGGCTATGCAATGGTATGGTTTTTGTCATTTAAAACGTGCGCTCGTGCTCGTGCTCGTGCGCACACACACACAAACACACACACACACACACACACACACACACACACACACACACAGTACTTACTGTGTTTGATGCCTGTTCCTCCTCCACCTCCCATGCCAGAGGAGAAGCCATAGCTGCTGTTTCCATAGTTGTTGTAGCCAGGGTAACCCTGGAAGAAATTTCCTGTGCAAAGAAAAACCAAAAAAAAACAGTCATGCTTTGATTCCTTCCTCTAGGATCATCTGTCAATAGTGGTGCCTCTGTGAGTCTGTACCTCCTCCTACTCCTACTCCTCCTCCTCCTCCTCCTCCTCCTCCCCCAGTGCTGGATCCTCCCCCTCCTCCAGCTCCTCCTCCCCCTCCTCCTCCACCTCCTCGGTACATGCCTCCTCCCGATCCACCGCTGAAGTCATGGAAGTTAGGCAGCGTCTTCTGTCTCTTTCTCTGTACCTCCTCTTTGTCTACGCAGCAAACACAGACACACACACACAACACACACACACACAACACCACAACAAGGTGAGCCTTTCAAAACTAACTGTTCAAAAGCATTACTGAATAAAATTAAGGGGAAAGTATGATTTATTTGAATAATTCACTATTTGTAGCCAAACACATATATGTCCAGTAGGGGGCAGCATGATGTCTGTACACGTTTTTTTTTTTTTTTTTTTTTTAAATGGGACCATCAAGTTAATTTAACACCAGGGGCATATTAAACCTTAGTATATGCAATCAATCAGATTTTTTATATTTATACAAAATATGTTTGGCAAACAGAAACATCTATACATTCTGGTTTAAATGCTTTGGGTGAGAGAGAGAGAGCACCAATGATCTGAGGGTGGTAGGTGAAGGGTTTCGGGTCGCTGGTCTCGTTGTCAGACTTCCTCTTTAGTTGGACTAACACTGAGGTGGGCTTCTGGAGGTGCAGGTTCCTGTATTTAGGGGTCTTGAAGACGATGGCAAACTGGGAGAGATGGGGAATAGGGTGACACGTTAAGTGGCTTGTTTCGAAAAAAGACAATTAAAGCTTTTGTGTCTGGAGCTTTTCACACGGTGCGGTGGTAAGTAGCCAGTCAAAACATTTAGGTGTGTATGAATGGAACTTTTGCTGTCATCTCAGCGACTATAGAGGTACAATCCTTTGTAATGAGCAGAGCTTATCAACCCAAACCCAGCTATCACAGGTATCAAATGCTGAGCACACCAACTGAGGCTATTAACCCACCATGCATTGGACACAGTTAAAAAACAGAGCGACCACAAATACAGCAGTAGCCGTGGCGACATGGGAGGGCTGCCGTGGAGACGGGCCCTGCCCCTCCCAGCTGCATGGTGCTTCCTACCTGTCTGTGGACGTCTGTGGGTGAGAAGTCCCCCAGCGCCTCCCACGACGCCCCCGAACCGTCGTCCTCCTCGTAGAAACGCACCTGGATGTCATCTGGGACCACGACGACCACATCAACAGTTAGAAACACAATCCAACCCAGGGCATAAGTCAGAGAGATTACACACATCATAATGTAACACTGGAGAAATAGCCACTCACTCGCACTCGCACTCGCACTCGCACTCGCACTGCGTAGCAGGAAAACACTAACTAAAACATGAACACATAATTGCATAGCACAAAACAGACTACAACATTACAAAACACAGGAAAATATCCATAACATAGTCCTCAAAACACCATAAACATTATAAACAAGAACAGGTCCATTTTAAGCGATCTTAGTATTAGTATTAGTATTCATCATTAGACACTTCTATTTCTATAAGGCACAAATGTGCAGGGTCAATCAATAAAGAAAACAATCAGAGAACTAAGAGCTAAACGGCTCGTCACCAGTCAGTCCAGGGTCACTGTACGAACACTAGCGGAAACAGACAGGACATGAACCCGGGTGTGGTTGTAGTGGCAGAGAGACAGACGGGACATTAACCCAGCTGTGGCTGCGCTAACAGAGAGACAGACAGGACATTAACCCAGCTGTGGCTGCACTAACAGAGAGACAGACAGGACATTAACCCAGCTGTGGCTGCATTAACAGAGAGACAGACAGGATATTAACCCAGCTGTGGCTGCACTAACAGAGAGACAGACATGACATTAACCCAGCTGTGGCTGCACTAACCGAGAGACAGACAGGACATTAACCCAGCTGTGGCTGCACTAACCGAGAGACAGACAGGACATTAATCCAGCTGTGGCTGCACTAACAGAGAGACAGACAGGACAGTAACCCAGCTTTCCTTCCTCCTGCTGAATTTGCATACCAGCCTGGGAATTCCCCGTGGTTGGAAAAGCCGCAAAAACTTAAGGCTCTGAAGATGTCAGTCTGAACGAGCTAGCTAGCTAGGTGCCATTTACCTGTCAATAAATAGAGAACTTCCTTCTCTGAATATGCCAAAATGAATGAGTTAGCTAGCGGCTGTTCACTTTGACCAATAGATAGGGAAGCTTACTAATACTGAGCATTTAAACTATGATGAAAGACTTGATGCTGCTTTGTCAAACGGGACTAGGGTTTCATTACATAAGGTGTCTAAATCTATAGCACTTACACTACTCACAAACACAGCAGGACAAACAAATTGTACCCAACATGACAATCTAAATCACAAGTGTACACCATATCCCCAAAGTTTAGAATGGCAAGGCAAATACAAATAAAAAATTACTTTACCAGTAAAATATGTGTTCTTCTGGAATCATTTTATTAGTAGCTGAACACCGGCAATCCTCCCCTGACTAAACAATGCTCAACATTCTGGGAGTTCAATTCAAGTAACAGATTCCATTGTTCTAAAAAAAGGGTAGCTATAAACAGGACTTTACTGACTCTGTTTTCGATGGTAGGTGAGCATTAAGAAACACCATTGCTTCTCTGTTCTATGCCAGTATTACCATGGCAAGACTGTGTGTGTGTGTGTGTGTGTTACCCTGAAGACAGACTAGGTTTTGACTGTGTGTGTGTTACCCTGAAGACAGACAAAGCTATGACTGTGTGTGTGTGTGTGTGTGTTTGTACCTTTCTGGACTTTGTCACAGAGCAGGTACACCTCCTCTCCTCCAGTCCACACAGCCTGCCTGTCCTGGTCAATTCGCACAATCTTCAGGTTGGACGCATTAGGGGCCTCTGTGAGAACAACACACACCACACACACACACACACACACACACACACGGGTTCAATACTGTAGTCTGTTTGCAGCTTATCTAGTCCAGTAGACTTCAGTGAAACACTGACCACAATTCACTTCTAGTAACACATCAATCACAGCATTGCATCACATATTGTCATAGATACAAACATATATATATTGTATATATATATATATATATATATATATATATATTATATATATATATTATATATATATATATATATACACACTGCTCAAAAAAATTGAAGGAACACTTTGAAACCACATCAGATCTCAATGGGGAAAAAAATCATGCTGGATATCTATACTGATATGGACTGGGTAATGAGTGAGGAACGAAAGGATGCCACATCGTTTGATGGAAATGAAAATGATCAACCTACAGAGGGCTGAATTCAAAGACACCCCGAAAATCAAAGTGAAAAAATGATGCGGCAGGCTAGTCGATTTTGCTGAAATTCCATTGCAGCAACTCAAAATGGTACTCACTACTGTGTATTGCCCCCACGTGCTTGTATGCATGCCTGACAATGTCGGGGCATGTTCCTAATGAGGATGGTGTCCTGGGGTATCTCCTCCCAGATCTGGAACAGGGCATCACTGAGCTCTTAGACAGTCTGAGGTGCAACCTGGCGGCAGCAGATGGACCGAAACATGTCCCAGAGGTGTTCTATTGGATTTAGGTCAGGCGAGCGTGGGGGCCAGTCAACGGTATCAATTCCTTCATCCTCCAGGAACTGCCTGCATACTTTCGCCACATGAGGCCGGGCATTGTCGTGCACCAGGAGGAACCCAGGGCCCACTGCACCAGCGTAGGGGCTGACAATGGGTCCAAGGATTTCATCCCGATACCTAACGGCAGTCAGGGTGCCGTTGTCTAGCCTGTAGAGGTCTGTGCGTCCCTCCATGGATATGCCTCCCCAGACCATCACGGACCCACCACCAAACCGGTCATGCTGAACGATGTTACAGGCAGCGTAACGTTCTCCACAGCTTCTCCAGACTCTTTCACGTCTGTCACATGCTCAGAGTGAACCTGCCCTCATCTGTGAAAAGCACAGGGTGCCAGTGGCAGACCTGCCAAATCTAGTGTTCTATGGCAAATGCCAATCGAGCTCCACGGTGCCGGGCAGTGAGCACAGGGCCCACTAGAGGACGTCGGGCCCTCAGGCCACCCTCATGAAGTCTGTTTCTGATTGTTTGGTCAGAGACATTCACACCAGTGGCCTGCAGGCGGTCATTTTGTAGGGCTCATCCTGTTCCTCCATGCACAAAGGAGCAGATACCGGTCCTGCTGATGGGTTAAGGACCTTCTACGGCCCTGTCCAGCTCTCCTAGAGTAACTGCCGGTCTCCTGGAATCTCCTCCATACTCTTGAGACTGTTCTGGGAGACACAGCAAACCTTCTGGCAATGGCACGTATTGATGTGCCATCCTGGAGGAGTTGGACTGCCTGTGCAGCCTCTGTGGGGTCCAGGTATCGCCTCATGCTACCAGTAGCGACACTGACCCTAGCCAAATGCGAAACTAGTGAAAAACAGTCAGAAAAGATGAGGAGGGAAACAATTTCATTGGCCTCTACCTGGAAAACCATTCCTGTTTTGGGGGTCATCTCATTGTAGCCCCTCTAGTGCACCTGTTGTCAATTTCATGAACACCAAAGCAGCTGAAACTGATTAACAACCCCCTCTGCTACTTAACTGATCAGATCAATAGCCCAGAAGATTAATTGACTTCATGCAATACTCTGATTAAAAAGTTTTCCTTAAATTTTTTGAGCAGTGTATATGATATAAAATATGCAAATAAAGGTTTGTTCCTTTTCTGAGCTATGTATGGAGAAAGCCTACAGGAGACACTGAGTAAGATAGACCCACTGCAGCAGGGCCTGCTAGAGGAAACCTACAGGAGACACTGAGTAAGATAGACACACTGGGGTCGCAATTGGAAACTTTACCATTTTATAAAACTTTGTTCGGTAAGTGGACCCCACACTTCACAACAATAGAGAACAATTGGTTTAATTATTTGGGGGAGAATTTAGAGCCATGGTCTAACTGGTATGTCTCACTCTCTGTGTGTGTGGTTGTGTGTGTGTGTGTGTGTGTGTGTGTGTGTGTGTGTGTGTGTGTCTGTCTCTCTCTCTCTCTCTCGGCTCCAGAGGAAATGAAACCTAAGCACAGTTCTCATGTAATGTAGTATTTATTTAGGCTACTTAAACTACGATTTCTGCCGGCAGTGACAGAATCAACAGAGATATCTATTAATAGTTCACTTCCTGGAGTCAAGTTGAATTGTGTGGTTTGGACAGAAGCCTCTGCTGTCTAGTTTGTTTGGTTGTTGTTTTGTTTTGCTTGGACCCACACCAGTCTGAGTGTGAGGCTGAAGCACAGTATGAAAACAGACGAGACATTTCTTAACACTGTCTGATCTTGGGATTCCACGCTGCTCTGGATCGGTCTAAGCCCTGACACTCGCCCCTTCCTCCTTTCACACTGAACTGAGCGGAACATTTCTTAACGTGTCGGAAGGCCCGCTTCCTTGGCTGGGGCTGAAAAGTGCGAGGGGAATGTGTGGTGTGTGTGTGTGTGTGTGTGTGTGTGTGTGTGTGTGTGTGTGTGTGTGTGTGTGTGTGTGTGTGTGTATGAGACTCACTGCTGTCGAAGATGCAGTCTGAGATGACGGGGTCCAGGCGGCGAGAGAAGCCCCCGTCACTGTCCAGTAGGAAGGCTGTGAACATCAGACGCACCACGCTCAGGTCCATCTCTTTGGACTGGCTGGCAGCGGCTCGGACGATGGCGTTACGCTGGTGGTCTGGGGTTACAACACACACACACACAAATAATACATAAATAAACGGTAGACATTTTTTTGTGTAAAACGTGTTTGTCTGTCAGGGCTCTGAACTGTGAGCTCCCTGGGGATGCATAGTTTGCATCAGTGGTGGCCAATACACCAAGCACTGTGATCCATTTTGGTGGATCTCAACTGTCTCCGTGATCCACCAATGTATTATAATTAAGTTTTCACGTCGGGCAACCAAAATTTAACAACACCCTGTCCAACGAGCTATAAGAAATGATCTCCTAAGTGACATAAAACTATCTCCTTTATCTTATTTGCCTTTTCTGCTCTTCTGCTATTTGTAGGAAAAACTTTGACCACCGAACTAACGAGTTGTTGATTACTAGGGCTTGCCCAGCTACGAAGTGTACGCGTTAATTGGCATCTGCGAACATTCACATTTGCACACTGGTTGTGCCTGTATGTAGCCTATATGCTTTTAGTCAGTGTTGAGTTACAGCCCTTTCAGCAGACCCAAGTGGAAATGTATCATTGAAATCAGCATGGATTGTGGGGATATGACACTTTGGATTAGCAGCGTGAGCAATCTCCAAATGTGTGTTGCAGAGTAAACAGAAAGGCTTGCCATGTCAACATCTACTACCCCATATTAAAAGATCCACCTTAGAAGGTTATTGCATGCACAAACTGCTGTGATGTTACAACTAACGTTACAGATCGTTTTGACATGGCCCTGCGCTAAATCGCTGTCAAATCTCTGTGCGCTTCGATTTGAGGTTTCCAAATGTTTTTTTGGATCCGCAAAAAAAAAGACATAGGCCTATGCTGAAAGTAGTACACAGCTCTACAAGAAAGTTGTACAACACCGCAACTCTACACATTCCCTTCAGGGGATTTACAACACCATGTAGGTCTACAACTCTGCAAATCTTTGTCCAATGCCTTGAGTTTTGACATGGATTTATCTCCATACACCCCAGCCCCCATCTATCGAAACTCACCCCAAACCAAATCCATTTTATAACTTCGACACTGTTACAGACATGGAGGTGTGTCCTCGTACTGTTGGGCTGTTCCCTCTGCTTCTGTCTCCCCTCTCACTATCACTCCATTCAGGTCCCGCTGCTGTCAATTCCTCATTCCATCATCATCACCATCCCAGCCAAGGGGACCCGCTTGAGTCCTACACCAACGCCACCTGTGATTCCGTTCGGGAAAGCAGCTCAGACTTGCACTCAAGCTGTCGCTGAACGCAACCTGGTATTTTGCACCTCCAGTCGCTTAGCGCATGATCTGTGTACTTGTGTCCAAACCCGTTGTGAGAGCTTGTTTATTGTTCGTTAGTGGTCAAACAGTCCAGTTGTTCTTATGTTTGTATGTTGACCCGTGCTAATCCTTCATAACGTCTCGCTCTCGTATCAGTCTGTTTGTCCGCTGTGTGGCAGCGATAGTTAGTTTCTTTTGTAACCCATCTGTGTGCTGTTTTTGCCGGCGGTTGTTGTCAAACCTTACACCCTCCTTAGTTCTTTATCCTGCACCCTGTGCAGAGTTTACGTTTAACGTTTTTGGGTCTTCATTGAGGAGCAAGGGGACATGTAAGATACCCCGGGTATACACGGTAACCACATAGGTAACTTCCCTCAGTAGTTTAGGAGCGTGTGCCACCCGCTGTATTTCTTGTTTGGAAGTTTTGTGTTAGGCAGTTAGCCCTGTTTTATTTATTACTTTTGATTTGGCACCGTTTGTAATCCTCTTGACTCTCTGGTGAAACATTATAAATAAAACCTGCTTTTTATAAACGTATCCCAACCTCCACTGCTTCACTTGTTACCACTTAACATCCAGCACATTAACAGCACGTTGTCACGAATTCTTTATGCTCACTCTACCAGCAGGGTTTGTAACAGACACAGTCAACGCACACGATTACACGATTGTGTGTGTGTTTTCTCCAAGGCTGTTTGTGTGTGTATGTTTGTGTCGATGTCTGTGTGTGTGCATGTGTGTGTGTGTTGTGTGTGTGTTTGTGCGCATGCGTGTCTCTGTGTTTCTGAGGACTGTTTGTGTAGGATACATGTGTTTGCGGGTGTATGTGTATGCATGTGTGTGTGTTTCTCAGGACTGTCTGTGCGTGTGTTTGTGTGTGTTTGTCAGGGCACGGACCTGTGAGCTCTCTGGGGCTGCGGACCTCCCCTTGATAGGAGTCGATCTCGGGGTCGATGACCAGGCCACAGTTGTAGCCCATCCTGTAAGCCTCCGTCATGCGCTCCTCCAGTGTCCTACTCACGTTCTTCTTGGTCACGTGGAGGATTCCCAGATTAGGAAAACTAAACGGGAGGAGAATTCAACGGGAATGGTTAGGATTCCCAGATTAGGAAAACTAAATGGGGTCAAGAAGAGGACCTCATGGCTAGCTAAAATAAAAATAGTATACAATGATAAGTAAACAATTTCCTAAGGTATAGTAAGAATACACACACTCTCTTAATTCAGCCAACCCTCTAGATATTCTACAGTCCTATAGTCTGAGCAGCAAGGGTGTCCTCTGTCAAGCCAGAGTGCTGCTGACTAAGTAGGGGTTCCACCAGTGTAACATTTCACTGGCTGGAAGAAAGCCACCTTAGAAGATCATCCTGGACTTCTGAGCCGGTGCCAGTGTGTGGTGTGTGTGTGTGTGTGTGTGTGTGTCAGCTGGTGAGAGAGCCAGTGATGGAGAGAAGAGAGTCAAAGCAAAAGAATGAAGATTAGTCAGTAAGTGAGTAAACAGAAACAGTTAGAAACGTCATAGAACTAAATGATACATAGTTTATTTGTGCCCCAAAGACGTGTGTGGGTGCGTGTCTAAACCCACCTGATGGTGGAGTCCTTGGGCTGGAGGTCAGCAATGCAAATGCCCTTGTCACACGTGCTTCCCCACAGACTGTGAGCGTGGAGGTGGGTGTGGGTGGTGTTAGTGACAGCTGCACCACCACCCTCGCCATGCCCTGGTAGTTACAGATCTACAAAACACACACGCCTGGTTAACACTTAACGATCAACATAGAACCCCATCGAACACCTCATCAATGGGCTGACATTACATCAGCACAGAACTTCTTTTATGTTGATTGTAGAGTGAACTAACTTAGGCGCTGCTTTATTGACACCATGCACCTGCTATAAACGTCTTGACCAGGAGTTGAGAATGAGAAAACATTAGGGTGACACAGGATGGAAAGACCGTGGTGGAAGCACACCGAAGCCCTGAGGGTTCGCTGTGCTGAATCATAACCTCTACTTACTACATGAGCCCTACTAAAATAACAAAGGGGCCTGGAAATACATATGAAAACTGGGAAGTTGGAAGAAACTGAAAATAAAAGAAATGGTGAAGCGGAGTTTCTTGGTGACGTCGCGATGCCATCACCACAACCTTAAACACAACCACCTATCAGTTTGTCCTTTTTTTCCTAAAAGATTTGAATCAAGTTTTATATTAAGCAAATACTGTAAATTGACCTCTGCTAACATCAGAGGGCGTTACATTTTTTATTAATAGGCCAATTACAGATGACCAACTTGTCAATAGAGTGAAGCTGTCCCCACTGTTTCTGGTCAGTGATTTACTGTTCTGAGAAAAAATAACCATAAAACTCCAATCAAAAGAATACATTGATCCTAGCTGACCCACCCAATAGACTTCACGTAGAATTCCAGTAAGACCTGAATGAAATGAATTGGACGCCCAACAAAACACACAACAGATGGAACTGATTTGTCGTAGGGCAACACCCCAAGATGCTAATCATAAAAACGGAACAGTAATTTGAATAGAGCTGGGGTTCTGTTTGGGGAAGCCATTATGGGTGAAATCCTAAGTTGCTTATATTCTGAACTAGTGAAGTGAGTCACAAAGACTTAGTTAGACTAGCGGGGCCAGATGGGAGATATGCTTTGCTGTCGTCTAATGCTGCTTTCTCTGGTGTGGTTGGTTTACTCAGACACTTTCTTCTGAGGAAAAATGAGTCACACTTCAATAAGCAATTTGCAATATTCTTTAGCTGTGCAGGCATGAATGCACGCAAACACAAAGACGAACATCACAAGCCACCAGCGGACAGAAAAAAAGTAGCTAGACCAAAAAGATCACGAATTGTAACTGAACAGAAAAAGATAAAGATGCACAGGTTTCAAATCATATATTAAACACTAAATGATGCATATATATTATGTAAATCTGTGAGTGGAGGAAAACAGGTCAGACAAAAATCCTCTATAAACAGTTTTTGTAGTTAGGAACAACCTAATGAACACTCACTTTAAGACCATTTAAAACAATGTGAACATACATGTGGTTCTACTATTTCTGAACAAAAATAGAAATCAAGACAAGACATCTCCTCTCTGTATGATAATTAGTTATAATAGCCTTATCAGGAGAATATAAGCTAACCCTGGATTCAACCCGGAGTCAATAGATCCAGACAAACAACTGAGCCCTGTGTGTGTGTGTGTGTGTTTGCACGCTCGAGTGTGTCCTGATATTAAACCCAATGTTTCACTAATCTATGAGATGGAACAGCTGAATCCTCCCTTACAACCCTTCTCCTGGTTCTTGGTACTAAGATCAACCTGCAGACTAAACCACTTCCTGGATATGGCTGAACAACTTCCTGGAAACGGCAGGAGTGGGTTGTATAGGCACAGACTGATGCATGGACTATGGCAAATAATACATTATTCACACAAGATATTTAATCTGCAGCAAAAAACACGAACTAAATTGACGCTGCAGATTCACAGATTTACTAAATATATAACGTCAGTCTATATAGTAAGGCGTGAGGTAGGTCTTAGGGAATTGTATTGAAGTCTACTGTCCAAAGTTTGAAGTGTGGGTGCAGCTGAAGTAGATCCTCACTAAGGTCTGCTGTCCAAGGTTAGGAGTGTGTGTGCGTGTGTGCGTGCGCGTGTGTGTGTGTGTGTATTTGTGTGCGCATACGTGTGTCTGTATTTCTCAGGACTGTTTGTGTAGGATACATGTGTTTCTGTGTGTGTATGCATGTGTGTGTGTTTCTCAGGACTGTCTGTGCGTCTGTGTGTGTGTCAGGGCACGGACCTGTGAGCTCCCTGGGGCTGCGGACCTCGCCTTGGTAGGAGTCCCAGGTCAGGAGTGTGTATATGTGCAGCTGAGGTAGATCCTCACTAAGGTCTAGGTTCCAGGTTAGGAGTGTGTGTGTGTGTGTGTGTGTGTGTGTGTGTGTGTGTGTGTGTGTGTTACAGCTGAATTAGATCTGGACTGAGGTGTGCTGGCCCCAGGTCAGGAGTGTGTATATATGCAGCTGCATACAATCTGGACCTAGGTCTGTTGCCCCAAGGTTAGAAGTGTGTGTGTGTGTGTGTGTGTGTGCAGTTGAAGTAGATCCTCACTGAGGTCTGCTGTCCAGTTAGGAGTGTGTGTGTGTGTGCAGCTGACTTAGATCTGTGCTGAGGTCTACTGTCCCCAGGGTAGGAGTGTGGGTGTGCATCTGAAGTAGATCCTTCCTGGGGTCTGCTGTCCCTAGGTTAGGTGTGTGTGTGTGTGTGTGTGTGTGTGTGGCTGCTGAAGCGTGAGTGACGTCACCTGACACTTCTGCCTAATGACGCTGAGCTGACAGGGGAGGAAATTCCCAGCAGACTTGAAACAAAGTGAAGAGTTCAAGAGAAGAGGTGGGAGCACGGACTCATTGAATTAACTACGGTTAATCATGTCTCCTCTCCCTTGACTTGGAGAGCGATTAGTTGGTACAACTACCGTCATTAACGTCTCCACTCTGGTTGTATAATAAGCTGGTTCTAACCTGTTTAGATTTAGTACTTAAAAGATGTAGCAATAATTAGTTATGTCTGCTAAGGATGACTGCATTTGAACCAATGATAAACACAAACAGTGTTCTTCTTTCATAATTAATTAAATTAATCTTCATATGTTGTAGATATATATATTTTTTTGTACTTGTTCTTAAACAGTCTGTTCATATTGTAGAATTATTTACTTCCTATTAATTAGGACTATGACTCAAAATGTTTCAGGGAAAACCCCTATAAATGTAGGCTCCTAAAGGTTTTCAAAAACACATAGAATCCAAGTGTGAGCAACAAGAGAGAAAGGTGAGAGTGGAGAGAGTGACTCAATCTGAAGACGCCTACTCGAACTACTCTCACTACATTATGGCCTTTGGGGATTTCCCAGGTTGAAGATCTGAACGTACTTCAAATCAATGCAAATCGATGAAAACTGCGGTGTATGTGTGGGATGGGGGGGATGAAAGCAAGAAATAGACACAGCAGGGGAGAGAGAGAAAGAGATAAATGGAAAGAAAAGTACAAAGGGAGAGGCATAATGTCTCCATTTGCAAGGAATTTTGTTTACTGTTGTGTGAGCACAAACATTAACCTAATATGAAGTCCCAAATACTGCAGTAAACGGCCTTGGAATTAAGGGGAATTCCTGCTTCTGTTTCTGCCTGTTCAGTTGGAACATGTGAGTGCTTCCAGATTCGATGTAAAAAAACAATGTTCGGAAAAACGCTACTGAAATGAGAAAGCAAAGTAATTGACTGACACGAAGGTAATAGAAAATAAACAAATGAATTAAAGAAAAACAGGGAACAAAGGTAGGGCAGAACTGCAGGAAGATGAAAGTTAGGAAACGAAAAGCAATTATCGGATTAAGAAATCAATGTTGACAGTGTCAGAATCAAAAGAGAAAAAAAGAAGAAAGAAAGAAAGTAAGTGAGGAGAAAGAAAGAAAGAAAGAAGAAAGAAAGAAAGAAGAAGAAAGAAAGAAAGAAAGAAAGAAAGAAGAAAGAATGAAAGAAAGAAAGAAAGAAGAGAGAAAGAAAGAAAGAAATAGAAAGAAAGAAAGAAAAGAAAGAAAGAAAGAAAGAAAGAAAGAAAGAAAGAAAGAAAGAAAGAAAGAAAGAAAAAGAGAGAAAGAAAGAAAGAAAGAAAGAAAGAAAGAAAGCTAGAAATCAACAAAAAAAAGAAGAAAAAAAAGCATTTAAAGAAAAGAAAGACAACATTTTAAAGAAACTGCAGGAAAAACACCAGAGGGCTAAGTAGTCTACCTTGACTGTTGGGAAGGACTTCCTGTTCTTCTCACTGTAGGCTCCAGGTAAGCCGCCGTGGGACGGGCCCTCACAGCCATACCGGAACCTGAATCCCCTCTGGAGGAAGACAAACACTATTAACCACCATCAACGCCTCTCAACTATTAACCACTATCAACACCTCCCAAAGATGAAACACTATCAACAACTCTCAAAGATTAACCACCATCAACACCTCTCAACTATTAGCCACCATCAATGCCTCTCGACTGTTGATCACAATCAATGCCTCTCAAAGATTAAACACCATCATGCCTCTCAAAGATTAAACATCATTCAACACCTCTCAACTATTAAGCACACCTCTCAACTATTAACCACCACCCCCACAACTCAACTATTAACCCCCACCCCCACAACTCAACTATAAACCCCCACCTCTCAACTATTTACCACCACCCCCACCTCTCAACTTTTAACCCCCCACACACATAACTTGACTTAATTTATGTACCCCATGCGAATACAAAAAAACTGTTAACCAGGCCCTGCCTCAACTAAGTAGATAAGTGTATTCGACTCAAAGAATACAAAACAAAAACCAGAGAGAGACAGTACAATTTCAGCAGTCAGTGTTTTTTCAATGTCATACCCTTACTCCTAAATTATTTATCTAACCAAAACTTTTTTTTTAAATCCAACTCGGAGCGTTGCAGCACCCATTTCATAAGTATAAGTAGAGACAGGGGATTTAATGTAAAAAAGATATTTTAGCAATAATTCAAGGTGAGCAATTTAAAGACCAATAGTTTCATGAAACTAAAGATGCTAAAAGTATTGGGTTAAGATAAGATAGGTCAAAAGGGTTTTTAAGTGGGCAATGTCCTTCTCTGATGTTTCGTCTCCAGCAGACTCATCTGCCAACTCTGACATCCACAGTTTGTTGGGTGTTTTTTTCATGTTGTTAAAACTACTTTAATCAGGCTGGCTACTTTTGCTTATTCAGCTGCTCTATTTCATGTACATAGTTATCGAAAAAACAACGACAACCAAAAGAAAACCGGATGTTTAGAATAACCTGGAGTGTTCATTGCTGTAATAACCCAGTGTGCCACAAAATTAACTAGCAGTCCCTGGTTAGCTGAACTGCCGTACACACCTGTTTGGGCTGCTCGGTAATCTGAAGGTATGGTCCATCCGCTGCAACAAAAAGATGGTGAGATATTCTCAGAAGAAAAAGTAAACACAATGAAATTCATAATCAGCAGATAATATTAACAGATGTGTCAGCATCTGTCAGTCGTGGGAAGATATTTGGAGCAGGGGGTGAGGTGGGTGAAGGTGAAACATTCTGAAAGGCTGTGCAGTGGTAAGCAACTGCAAGCGAAGTCGATACATTCTATCGGTTACTCTTGGTTGGGTTCTCAGCTGTGATTGGTTAAGTCAAAGGATAATACAGTTTCTGATAATAACATGTTTCTGGATAATAAGGGTTTCATATGTTAAAAACTTTTGAATATCTCAAACCCTTATTACCCTACCAAAAACGGTATTATCCTTTGACTTAACCAATCACAGCTGAGAACCAAAAAAGAGTATTATGTATTATCTACACGGATCTCATGGTGACCTATTTCAGCTCAAAACGGCAAATTTTGCCCGAAAGGTGAGGAGTTTGCATCTCTGAAAAAGACAGCGTATGTGGGCCAAGTAAAACATTTTCATGTGCTTAAAAACTTGGAACGGAGGGGGGGGGGGGGGGGGGGGGGGAGGGGGGGGGGGGGGGGGGTGATGGGCTTTAGCACCCTCAGCACCGCTACTTCATGCGGCTGTCACTGGCTGTGCTTGCTTTCAACGTCACAAACAAGAGGGGAAAAGTTTTTTTTATAAAGTAGTTTACAATTAGTCAAAAGGGCAACACAACATCTTCTTTGACTGTGTGTTTTAGACTTTTTTGGCTAGCTTGTTCCATAATCTGTATCTGAAACCACAACACGCCATAATAAATTACAACATCACCGGAGACACTCAAAAACAGCACTAACAATGTGTCCTGCAACGTTCTGGAGTGACAACAAAATGACTTTTTTAATTTGAACACTACTTCTGTAGTGCCTTGTTGGAGTGAGGCCTAAACATGTCTCACCCTCCGTCAAGTGCTTCTCACCCTGTAGCACTCCTTCCTCTCTTATAGAATGACTACCGTGGCCACATCCTCCCACATAGAGCCACGCATTTGCTGTGCATCATGCCAAGTCGAAAAGGTTTGATCGTCACCTTCAGTGGCAAGAATAAAATCCTTCAAGAAAGACTAGGCTTCTGCTTTTGTAGTTTGTGGAGCGTAGCTGTCATTAGCGTTGTGACTACAACTTATTTGAGTAACTACTGTGAACAGTGGCAGAGCCAAAGATTTTCTTATTAAACCACCTCCATTGTAACAGCAAAGACTCTCCACTTATCCCCCTGTTACACAGGCGCTGTACTCGCCAGTACAAGATTACAACGCGTTGCAGCAAAGAAAACTCTCCTACACCCTTGATACCAGTGATAGTCGATAGTAAAACGGTGTTGCAGTAGAATGCTGTGAGTTTTGGTTTTAAAATGAAACTATCGTCCAACCTGACTAAGAAAATTAGACCATGGTTTGACCAAGAGGAGTTCAGATGAGAATTACACTGCAGGCCCTGTTAGTCAAAGCCAAAAGAACAGCAAGGCGCAAAACTGATTTAGCAAATAAACTATCAACACCAATGACACAGTTTGGACAAACCAGCCATGGTAAGAAAGTAACCAACTAGCTTATAACAGTTATTAAAAGATTAGCTCCTTTTCGTCAAGATATTTTGTAGTTCTGACCAGCACTCCCCTGGGTCCAATTCAAACCAGACAAATTATATCTATGACGGGTATGTGTAAAGTGTAACAGTTTTGTGAGTGCGTATTTATTAGCGTTTCACAAGGTGGACAGGTTATCAAATAATCTTGATGACCATGTACACCCATTTTATCAGCGTGAAATTGATGAGTGAAAGAGAGCATGTGTGAGAGAGAGGAAGGAAAGAAAGAGAGTGGAGACACTGAAAAAGGAAAGGAAACATAGTAAAGGTTTCTCTGTCAAATCAGCCTGGTTGTCAAGAACATCCCTTCAAGGAACATTAGAGAAGTGAGAAATAACAGAAACATTTTATCTTCAGCTCACCTAGCACGCTGTGATGTCACGAAACTAACGTTCTCTTTTTCAGTTTCCATTATTATGGAAAAAAGAGAGTTGGTTTGGACCACAAACCTCTTGTAGTGAACTTGTATGAATCCTAGCACTGAAACTAAATTGCACGCTGTGTTTGCCTGACATCCCTTCCTAGTCCATATGTGCTTGATCCCAGTGTCTTAACTATGGAGGGAAAATTCTTACCTGTTCGGATCGAAGCAGATGATGGCATCTGGTAGTTTTGGAAGGTATCCCACAAAGGATCAATCCCATCAAAGTACTAAAATTAAATAAGAACAATTGAATTGCTGGTTGATATAGTAACATAGCCATTAAATAGGTAGGCCTATCTATCAAACTGAGTCTGTCAACATTCAATTTAGGTACATTGTGAGGTGTCAGGTGTTTTTTTTATAGGAGTGTATTATATTTACCTATTGTATTACCTCTTTTTTACCTTCCTCTCTCCCTGACTGGTGATCTCAGGCAGGCTACCTCAGTTTCCACTTTTAAATCACGGCTTAAAACTTTTAAAGCTTTTTCTTAACTGCTGCCTTTTATTTTATCTTATTTATGGTCTTATTATTATTGTATTATTTTTATTATGTGTATATTTTATTCTTATTGTAAAGCACCTTGTAATAGTTTATTATTTGGAAGTAGGGCTGGCAACAAGATGCTACAGCAAAACCAAAAAGAATGCCCCCCTGGCTTCCTTACTATTAATGGTGTAACCATTCAAGCAGACATAAGTGTTTTCTACAACACAGTTTTGTTGGCAGTTAGCAAAGCTAATTTAAGTTTACAGTTGGGGGAAAACATAACAGAAAGACATTGAAGTGGGGATGTGGTCTATCTGGTAGAAATGTATGGGTACAGTAGTACAGAAAGCAATGAACAAATGTGTACCTGACCAGGACCCGGAAGGTAGGGATCCTCTCCTGCCATGGTGTATCTGAGAAGGGGGGAAAAATGTTGAGTCTGTGAAGGGTGGACATTTTAATTTAATGATACAATGGTTCACACTGTTACTACGCGAAATTCTTGTGGTAAAGGCTTTTTTTTATACGGATAAGGCAAACGATTAGTTAGATATATTTGTACCATTTGTTGCTGACTGGCTCAGGCATCCCTGCTCCTGCTATGATCGCTCACGCTTTTGAAGAATTCCAGTGGTAGTAAAGTAGCCGTGCGTTAGCGCGCTCTAACACTATTAGTCACATGTTACAATATTGTGTATAAAACATGTCCTCACTGAACTTTAACAACAAAGTAAAAGTTGATGTAACCAATAACTCATCGGTATCTGATGACTGACTTGTTCTGTTGGCGCAAACTTGACTTGTCATTGCAGAGGTTACCCATGCAGTTATATGGTGTTAGCTCTATCCTTGTTAGCTCACATGCTACAAGGAAGTGTCCAGCACAACAAAGCAGACAGGCAATCGCTCTTAAACCACTAATAGCTGTTTGGTGCCAAAGAAGGGGGACTCCGTTTACTACTATTGTTAATGTGCCACTGCTAAATACGTCTCCCCCAACAACCAGTGTTATTTGCTTACCTAAAGTTATACAAGTTGAGTCAAGTTCGTCGGCATGAAGTGACAGTCCCCAGTCCAATTTAGTACAGTTGACTTTTGCACATTATTGCGCCATGCTGCTTGCGTGAGCTTACTAGCTTGAGCGTCATCACTTAATACAATGGAAATGTTTACACGACGACAATTTGCTTTAGCTAACAAAGTCCATATTTGTCCAAGTGTAGCAAACAAAAGACAGCTGGCGACAACAACTTGAGACAGTTGTACAGAAAATTTACTTCCCCACTGGAAATTCCCAGTGACGTAGCTGGAGAGTGCAGCCCGTTGATTAGTGAGCACCATCTGCACCCTTGCGTTTACTTTGTGAAATTTACATTAGTCTTAAATATCGTCTTTACGTGCGTTGTACAGACTTATTCACGATTCAAAATATTTGCGATATAGATTTATTTTGATTATACATTTGTTAAATTTGAACTTTAATATATTTCGATTGAGTTATTCCAACATTTATGGTAAACCAAATATAACACCTAGCTTTTCATAAACAATACAATTAGTGCAATTTACAGTTAAAACTTAAAAATTGAAACTGCCTTTTTCAGCAAAAATATACATAGAAGTTTCAACAGTGGGCATTATTACTCAGGTAAAAAAAAAATCATACATAGCAAATCAGAGACAGAAACATAAGTCTTCTATTGGCACATTAGCTTAACATGGTCTAAAAAACGCTAAGATTAACATATTAAAATCACGGCACCAGCAGATGTGTCATCTGTACAAATGTGTACACTCCAATATGTTAGACATTTATTTTGTTTGTTTTTAACAGAGGTCATACCACTGGATTTCTATAGAAGCACTTAAATGAGGCACTAAGTGGAGGTCTAGTGGTCCTAAAGAAGGACGCACTTGGCCCATTGGACAGCTACAGGCACGACTGACAAGGGGGAAGAGCACTAAACTGGTACACACATTAGAAACATTTCACACCAACAAATAGTACCTTGTGGTATATGTTTTCAATGCTGTTAAGCAGTTTCCTGTGCAGCAACATTGAAAGAAAATGTTATGAAATAAGCCTCATTCCTTTTTAAATGGCACTTGAAAGGGCATACATAGTGATTCTCTCTGTTAGGGTAAGTGCTCACCAGAGCCAGTGCTGTCTGTCGAATTTGTCGGCAAACTTACTAAAATCTATTTTCTTTCAAAGTCAGTAATGATGTGGAAACTGTGGTTTTATGGTCAAAGAGAAGAAGGGTGTCGGGGTATCTTCTTTGGATTGGATGGCATATCAGCTTCTACACTAACAATCAATTGCTGGCATAACTCTTTAAAAAACATTTTTTGTTTTTTATAGTTTGGGGGAGAGGGGGGGGGGACCACAAGGCTACATCATTACAACAATGATCGAGTTAGAAAAAATATATAGATATACTGCATCTTAAGATGGCAACAGCAGAACTGAACTGGCCTCTCACATACATACACGACAGACGCTTATAGATACACACTGTTGTAAATACATAATAATACTCGTCTCGACATGTCTGCAGAAATACAGTACGTCATGTTTTTCAACATGAATGAACATTATTGTGATGGTATCCCATATCTACAAGTGAAAAATACTAGCATGTTGTGCGCATTTTGTAACCTGTACGTGTGTAACACAACTGCATACCGACGGTCTCGAAAACCAAATTCCTGTCTACATCTCCTACCTAAAACCACCGAAGGAAACCCTGTCAAAAAAATAATTTAGACCGTACGCAGGGTGCTTACTGCCTGACAAGCCGTAGGCCTACACCCTTTAACAGCAACTGCCCAAACCCTTTGTGCTGTTTTCTCATCCTTTTTGTTCGTCGTATTAATGTTCATAATGGCCCGCTACAATAGTACCAGTGCGTTAGTCTATCACAATTTAGCAAGACTAGTTGGGAGAAGCTTTGTGCCATCACCGACCTTGCCTAAAGGGTTTTATTTTAAGTCCCATCCAACCATCCGTTGAATAGACACCTGTTTGGCATGGCCTGCGATCAGTGGTCAGATAAGGACAGGACACAGGACAGGACACATCATTTAAATAGGAAACAGCCTATAAAAACTATAGGTGAAAACACCTCAGCAAATCAAAAATGGGCCACCAAGACCCGTCTCAGGCCTCTGTCACACCTGAACGTTTAATCCAACGTTTGAGAGTAAACAAATCTCTTTGCTCAAGCCCTGTTTTCCGACTTTTATGAACCAGTATGTCATGTTCCATTTCATTCATCCTCTTTTTAGGATCATTCTAGTACTGCAGCAGTGAGAGCCTGCAACGTTGAAATTAACAGGACCTTTTAGGCTACAGTCTTATAATGGAAACTGGCGATCATTCTAACGACTCTTTGCTCAAAGCATAGGTTTTATGCACAACACAATATTCACAAAAAGGTCGGGTTTTTTTAGTGCCCTGTGACCATGGTAACGTGTGGATTCTGTCAGGCTTGAGCTACGCCAACGATTCCACTCCAGTCAGTGGTTACTAGTAGCACATTGGAAAAGTTAAGCTCACCTAAATCACCTTTGTTTTTTAAATGAACTTATTAGGTATAACCAACTCAACGAACTTTAAGAAACCCATCCAGACTTGGGCAAGTGGTTCTGACAAAATCGGGACTCATAAACGGCACCACCAAAGTACTCCACAATGCCTACGATACGCTAGCACCAATGAACAGGGCAAATCTACGGCAAAAGGACAACAGCCTGATATCGCTCACAACACTGTTGCAGCTACCAGTACAGCAAAGACCTAACAACCATCCTTCCTTAGACAATTAACGAGTCATAGCATGATTGCATTTGACTATTCTGCATCAGTAGGAATGTGGGCGAAGTCTTCAGTTATTAATGACGTTAGTAGTCTCCCATTTGTTTCCTGGTCACACTAGAACGCCTAGACTAGTGAGACGAAATAAAACACAGTGGCAAAGACGTGTTCTCACACATTTCTTAACTGTCTTCCCGGCCAAATGCACACGGGTCTACAAGTACTGACTTCCAAGAAGTGTCATTCGATTCTATCTCTATCTCTATGTGGGAATGTCTGGACTGTTTATCTTACTAAGGCAGTCCATAAGAAAGCTACTGAGAACCTCAACAGCAAAATAATCAGAGAGAAAAAAAGGACACAGTTAAACATTGAAATCAAGACTCTACTGCCTGGGTTGAAGTTAGAGTAGTTTCGGTTACTAACGTTTAGCTTTTGTTTTCACATCCTGTGGTTGGCAAAACTGCTACCGAGCATGGTGATGTGTGTATATTAAAGGTACGTATTTACAGAGAATGATACTGTGAGCAAAACACAAGATACTTATCTATAGATAATAGTACTGAGTGTACAACACAAGATACTTATCTTTAGACAATAGTATTGTGCATAAAACACAAAGTGCATATCTATAGAGAATAGTACTGTGGATACAACCCAAGGTACATATCTAAAGAGAAAAGTGAGCGCCGAAATTACTCCTAAATAGGACTGTTAGCGTTGTGTGTTTGGGTGATTATTTTGTACACCATCTACTAGGTACATCCAACCTAAAAGGCTGCTGTTCTCTCTCCTCTCAAACCTTGTGATGGACCATTCTGCTGAGCGGTTGTCAACCGCTGAGCTGCTAAAAACTGAACTAAGAGAGCTGTTTAAATAATGTTGCGCTTTTACACCAGATAGAAAAACTGTTACAAATTTAGGCAAAATTTTGCAACTACTTGATTGAATCTTTGATGCTGATTACAGAAGGAGAAAGGTGCTTGTATCCCAGTGTTTTGCTAAATTGAACAGTGAAAATCTAGGGACACCAGTCCTGGTTTCTGAGGAGTGAAATGTTTGAGAATGAAGCTTTTAAACGGCCCCTGTTTGGTAACTGAGAGGCTGTGAGTCTTTCCTCAGATTACACCAGGGCATTAAATGTTTGACAACGTTTGACAAACATTATCCTCTGCGTGAGTGGGTCTTAAAATGTTACTAAAGGATTTAACTAAGGACCCTAAACTGCTCTCATATTACAAAGATATTGTGTGACGCTTTATCCCAGACTGGCAGATGATGTAACCCAATAATTATCTACACAATAATATAATTAAATATTCCCTAACCTCAATTCCAGCAGTCTCGTATGAATCGTTACCAGGTGTATTCCAGTTTAAATTGTAAATAGTACCAAGGATTAATATGTATTGTTTCTTTGACAACGACTGCTGACCTACAGATTAAACCACAATCCTGCAAACTATCCTATAAGTCTCTCAGCTGACCCTGACTAAACCAAGGGTTTAAATCTGTGCTAATCCTAAACCATGGGTTCAATCTGTGCTAATCCTAAACCAAGGGTTCAATCTGTGCTAATCCTAAACCAAGGGTTCAATCTGTGCTAATCCTAAACCAAGGGTTCCACCTGTGCTCATCTTAATCTAAGGGTTCAACCTGTGCTAAAACCTAAAACCAAGGCGTAACATTGAAAGTGAACTGTGAGAGACTGCTGAGCTGCTTTATGAAACCACCTCCTCCTCAAAGTGTGGGCAGTGCAGGCTACGTAAACCATCTGAGAATCCAGACAGGGCCCGTTGGGGGGCCCCTTCGTCACGCCTCTGGGTGAGAGCCAAAATGGCTTCCTGGTGACACCAGGAAGCAGGTCGAATAGAGCCACTGGGAACCATCAGTGGCCTCCGTCGCTGGAGCAAGGGCTCTCGGAGCGTCCATCTTTCAAGTTGGCAGACTGCTTCTTCTGCTTGTGTTTGGACTTCTTCAGCATCCGTACCTATACACACACGCAAACATTGCCATGACTGAAGACTGGAGTACAACCCCGACAGAAAGCAAACTTAAGACTGACGTTGGCACATCAGTGTATGCCAGTTGAATTACAACATCATATCATATACCATACTATTAAGCACAATTAAACAATAGGAAAGTATAGGCGTTGAGGGGATAACATACAGGTCAACTCCCACAGACAGTAGTTACCCTACACGACCAGCAGGTGTCGCCCTTCTCACCTTGGGTCCAGCAGCAGAGATGATGATGTGACCCGGTGACTGTATCCAAGGTTCCCCGTCCACCTGGACCGGGATGGGCTTGGTGACCGTGATCCTTACGTAGTTGCCCTGGGCGATGCGGATTCCGCAGCGCAGCCCGCTCTGCACCTGGCCCTGTTTCACAAAACAGACGCTTGCCCTTCTGCTATGGTAACCAGCGCTGTTCTACTTTACCCTCATTATCCATCTTTGATTTCCTACTCTTCAAAATGTAGGAGTATGCTTTTCAATGAATATATTATTCATAGTGACAAATCATGCACTAGTGCTCATTTGAACTCCCATTTTAAAATGAAGTTGACATTTTCAGACAGAATTCTGAATGATTATGTACAATAGTAGATGTTGAGATTTTAATGAGCTTGAGTTGTAATAATTTCTACATCTTACATTGTACAGCGTTTAATCTGTAGGTCCTATTCATGGTTTTCATTTATAGGACCAATCAGGAGAGAAATGTAGCCACTACCAAGAACACTGCAGCCTGGAGATTCATGTATTCATGTATACGTACTGTACCTCATTAAACTAACCAGGAAATTTATGAATATATTTAATGGAATTAAAATGAACTAACCAGAACATTCATATGTTCATTATAAGCAGCTTTATCCAAATAACCATAGGATGTATTTATTACTACTGTAGACCATATAAAGTGTGTGTGTGTGTGTGTGTGTGTGTGTGTGTGTGTGTTAAACCTCTCACCATGTGCACCACTCCTGTGACCCCCACCACTTCCAACATGCCATCGTCGATACGGGGTTTGGCGTAACGCGAGTCTGCCTCAGAACCCCACAGGTCTGCCCCCGAGCCCCAGCTACACACACACACACACACACACACACACACACACACGCACACACACACACACACACACACACACACACCATTTTACCATTTTGGTAAAACCAAAACTGATAAGTAATATGTGCATCTTTAAATGATCATCTCCTGTGAATAGGGGGTATATTGAGAAATATGACACACACTCTGCTTAGTGTGTGTGTGTGTGTGTGTGTGTGTGTGTGTGTGTGTGTGTGTGTGTGTGTTCTACCTGGGAATATTGAGGAAGATGAGGCCCTCTATACTGGGCAGCTCCACATCCTGTTTGTCCACCTGCAGCTTCAGGTCCTTGTGGAGGTTCCTGGTGTGGCTCAGCTTCTGCAGGCCCACCTTCACGTACACTCCCTTGTTGTGGAGCCTGCATGAGAAATGACAGACAAACTCCCGTTCACATCCAACAAATTACAGAGAAAGGATGGGGAGCTCTGTATCAGCCATTCAGGAGAGAGAACGAGCACATCTGTCTCATATAAGCTGTCTACCTGCTGTTAATTTAGGGTGTTACCATGGTACCCACAGTGTGTGGTGTGTTTGGTGAAGGGACAATTCCTACCTGTTATTGAATTAGGGTTAGTGTTACCATGGTACCTACAGTATAGGGTGTGTTTGGTGAAGGGACCATTCCTAATACCTGCTATTGAATTAGGGTTAGTGTTACCATGGTACCTATAGTATATGGTGTGTAGGGTTAAGGGACCGTTCCTACCTGCTGTTGAATTTCCCCGGCTCCTCTTCGCGAGCATGATGGAAGTCGAGGCTGAGCTCAGCGTCGATCCCCAGGCCAAAGTAGTTGTTCATCTGGACTATCTGAACAGACCGGGACCAGAACCACTAGCTTAGCGCCTCACTCACACGTCTAGATCTAGACCCTCTGAACAGACCTATCTAAATCTGGGGCGTAAAAAGGTTCTCTAAAGTCATGCAAACTCTTTAAACATAACAAAAAAGGATGTGAATTTCTCAGGCAGGGCTCTATATTATCAAAAGGCAGTTAGGTTCGTCTGTCGACACGTTTCAGAGCCAGACCTTGGGGGGTTCTAAGAAGCCGTTGTCCTGCGCGTCTTCGCTGAGGTCCTGGGCGTCCAGCAGGATGGTCCAGCGGTCCATTTGGACCTCCTCTGCCTCGTCCACCGACAGCAGGATGTGGTGGGGATCTTCGCCGCTGTAGCCCCCTCCCCAGCGCAGCACACGGGCCAGGTCGTTACCTAGACAACGCACAGAGGAGTGGGGGGGGGGGGCAATCAGGGGGAAAAAAACCTCTAACGCAATGAATGAATGGCCTCTTGCATTCCATCTACCGTAAATTTCTCCCTATGTAAAGCTCCGGAGGAGTGCTAGTGGGCGTTGATCATACCTGTGCCCAGGGGGACGATAGCGATCGGGGGCTCAGGACAGGCCAGTTTGTGCCTGATGGCCTCCAGGACCCCCAGCACCCAGCCCACTGTGCCGTCCCCCCCCACACACCAGCACACGGAAGCGGGGCACCTGGAGGAATGTGTGGAGGCTGGAGGGGAGAGGGGGTCCGACACAAACAGAGACCACCACATTAGCTCATTTAGGCCTTTGTGGGAGCAGCAAGCATGTACTTGATGGTGCAATTATTTTTTTTAATCGCAATCGTTACGTTTATTATTAGGTTCTTCTTTTTTTCTCTCTCTCTCTCTCTCTTTAAATTCAACTGGGTTTGCATTGCTTAAACTTCGTATGTCACCAGACTTCCGGTCGGCCTTCCATTTCCAAATCCACAGCTTTGAACACTGTCAGTCCGTCAGTCAGTCTCTTTTGTTTAAAACACGCTCTAAAAAATGGTAGCATAACGCGGCAGCTTCTGTTTTAAAACCACCGATTTCACATTTCTGACTGCAACATCCACAGCCACCATTTCCCCCTCACCCGGCCAGAGGTCCACCATTGGTCATGTCGAACACTTGGTGAGGGTTGAGAAGCTTCCGGAAACCGTACAGGAGTTCTCTCCCCTTCAGCCCGCCACTCTTAGGGTTGACAAACACCAGCAGCGTGGAGGCTTCGTCTCTCGCCAGCTTGTCGTGCTGCAGACACATTAATACTGTAATGTGTAATACTGCAGACACATTAATACTGTAATGTGTAATACTGCAGACACATTAATACTGTAATCTGTAATACTGCAGACACATTAATACTGTAATGTGTAATACTGCAGACACATTAATACTGTAATCTGTAATACTAAAGACACGTTAATACTGTAATCTGTAATACTGCAGACACATTAATACTGTAATCTGTAATACTGCAGACACATTAATACTGTAATCT
>CM030173.1:37153329-37278329 GCA_017639675.1 Aplochiton taeniatus
TGAAGCGTGAGGCGTCTTCTTCCTGAGGTCAAAGGTCAAACAAAGAGTGGACAAACACGATATCATATTTATCCTGGTGACACTGAGCTAGGAGAGACTTCGAACCCAGGAGGGGGTTGCCATTTAAAAACTAGTGGGCCTATATACTGTTTGAGAAGAGGAACATAAAGAAATCACTTTATTCTTCCTATAAATTGTATAAGAAGAGAGGAACTTATAGAAATTACTTTCTTATTCCTATATATTGTATAAGAGAGGAACTTATAGACATCACTTTCTTCTTCCTGTATACTGTATAAGGAGAGAGGAACATGGAGTCAAGCAAACCTGTCTCCCCAACTGAGTGAGCACCTCCTGGATGATTGAATCTACTGTGCTAGTCCTGGAGACGGAGATGGAGATGTAGGCCACGCCAACCCTACACACACAGGAACAGACAGAAAGACAGACAGACAGACAGACAGACAGACAGACAGACAGACAGACAGACAGACAGACAGACAGACAGACAGACACACACACACACACACACACACACACACACACACACACACAGAGTGAGAGGTTTCCAAAGAGCATAAAGATACAATACTTATCAGTAAAATAGAGGGAGTATCAAGATACTGTGGGTACTCACTTCAGCCAGCCAGCATAGACCTTGAGGTTCTCCGTTTCCTGTAGCTTTGCTCTGATCAGCCAGGCCTCTGGGGGGCACTCTTTAAAGATGCTCTTGTTGTCCGTCGGCGTGCCGTTGCGGTTAAGGATGTCGTCTGTGTGGAGTGTCGGCTGGCTGCCGGCCTCCACCAGTTCGTACCTCTGTGGCTCGTCAGGCAGGTAGAACGCCCTTAACGCTGCCTCCTGCAGGACAGTGCCGGAAACGCACCACAGAACTCCATTAGCTCCGGGTTGGCATGATTAAGTAATAATAATAATAATAATAAAAATGATTGTATTTGTATAACCCGTTTCTTAACAATGCTACAAAGTGCTTTACATTTTTTTATTTATTATTATAAATAATTAATAAAAATGTATAAATAAATAAATAAATAAAAAGAAAAATGACAAAATAAGTGGTTTAACTCCTGGTTGAATGAAGATGGTGACAGTTATTATATAATAATAATAATATGCGGATGCCTAGATGAACTATCCAAATGTTGGTCATAAATGCCCTCGAGGATGGTTGACAGTTGGCTCCAATGCATCATTCAACTGTTGGCATACACGTGTTTTTTACGTTGTAGAACTAGTAGTAGCAGCACAGGCATACAAAGCAGCAGTGACCTGGATTGCAACCAAAGTGAGACAGCAGATGAATGGATTGGTGTGGTTTTCACTAGTGGGTGCGGTGCTGGAGGTTGGCAGCGGTCCCAGTAGTAGCTCTATTGCAACACTACTGAGCTGGAGTTAGAGGAGAGAGGAAGCAGGCTGTTGTTTTCATTACTTCGGCAGCTCTGAGGTCAGCCGTTAAGAGACTCTCACCACCACTTCCTCGTTCTTGGTTATTCGGGGGATGGAGAGGAGACGGAAGGTGCCGCGCTTGACGGCGTCGTCGCCATCAAACACCCGGAGAGTCTGCTTCCCTGAGGCACGGGAACAGCAACACACACACACACACACACACACACACACACACACACACACACATACACACATACACACACACACACACACACACACACACACACACACACACACACACACACACACACACACACACACACCCACCCACTTAGCTTTGTTGTAGCAGTGGTGGTGGGTGAAAGTAATTGGCCTTGGCTGGTCAGCGTTATCATTAAGCAATACATCAAGCATACAGGAATAGACCCGAGGCACTTCAAAGGCTCCATGGTTGGCTATTGCAGGGGGGGGGAGGGGGGAGCTGCTACCCGGGTCTGGAGGGGTGGGGGAGTGCTGCTACCTGAGTCTGGAGGGGTGGGGGGGTGGGTGCTGCTACCTGAGTCTGGAGGGGTGGGGGGTGAGGTCTCCTTGGCTGTCCCTGGGCTGGATGTATCCACCTCATCAGAGTTATCTGAAAGATGAAAACACGAGTCAGCTTCTGTGCAGACAGCAGAGTGCACTGTGATGACATCTTCATGATGTAGCCTAGCACATTCGAATATGAAATCTATATTAGTCTTCTTTGTTTACGGGAGGCTTGGATCTAAATATTTAATAACTTTTGTTTCCGTAAGGGTACTTAGTGCTACTGCTTATTGCTTTTTAACAGCAGATCTAAAGCCGGACAGAAATGAGACGTTGGCGTTTCGTCTTCAGATCCCTGTGTTCATCCTTTGTAACTCTAAACCCCAGGTTGAGGCCAGAGGCACACCCACGTGAGACTCAGGGAAACCCCAGGGAGAGGCCAGGGTCTGTGGGGCCTGGCTGGGATAGGCTCCTGAAGGCCAATTCACACCCACAGTAAACACAGGCTTTCCTCGGGGCATTGCGTCCGTGTGAAAGGGGTTGGAGTGTGACTGAGTGGGGCTTACAACCGTCACACACACAAAACAATGTAAATGTCAGGAGTGACTATGAGGATGTGGCTTTGAGGTCTTCCTTTGTGTGTATTTGTGTGTGTGTGTGTTAATGTAGGAGTGTGTTTGTTTCTGAAAGAAGTGTGGTCTAGTAGGCGTTGTGGCAGGCCTGTGTGTGAGTTAGTGTCGGTATTTTGTGTATTTGTGTACACTGTTTATGTGTGTGTGTGTGTGTGTGTGTGTGTGTGTGTGTGTGTGTGTGTGTGTGTGTGTGTGTGTGTGTGTGTGTGTGTGTGTGTGTGTGTGTGTGTGTGTATTGCACACCCACCCAGGTCGTTGGGGCAGCTCTCTGAGATGCGGTAGCAGTGCATCTTGCTGAAGTTCCTGGAGCAGAGTCGCACGGCGGCCGGGTGCAGCATCATGCCCTGCAGCCTCCCCAGATCACACTCTGGAGGAACTATCACGTAGCATGCTGCATGGGCCTGAGGAGGACAGTGTCACCACATTATAAACCCTAACCCTGGAGACCACACCAACATGCCTGAGGAGGACAGTGTCTCCACATTATAAACCCTAACCCTGGAGACAACACCATCATGCCTGAGGAGGACAGTGTCCCCACATTATAAACCCTAACCCTGGAAACCACACCATCATGCCTGAGGAGGACAGTGTCTCCACATTATAAACCGTAACCCTGGAGACCACACGATCATGCCTGAGGAGGACAGTGTCACTACATTATAAACCCTAACCCTGGAGACCACACCATCCTGCCTGAGGAGGACAGTGTCTCCACATTATAAACTGTAACCCTGGAGACCACACGATCATGCCTGAGGAGGACAGTGTCACTACATTATAAACCCTAACCCTGGAGACCACACCATCATGCCTGAGGAGGACAGTGTCTCCACATTATAAACCCTAATACTGGAGCCTCTTCAGACCACACCATTACGTAGCATGCTGCATGGGCCTGAGGAGGACAGTGCCACCACATTATAAAACCTAACCAACACAGACAAATCTGTCTGGAGGTAAAGTGTTCTTAAGAGAGGGACATAGACAGTGTTATATAAAATACACATGATGTCACCACACTGTAAACCCTAACCAACACAGACAAATCTGTCTGGAGGTAAACGTCTTTTAACCAGAGTGCTGCTGTGCCTCTCTTCCCCGGACTACGAATACTGGAACGGCATGATACTGTCATTCCTGCTCTTCCGCCTTGGCAGGGGAAGGAAAAGACAGGCAGCCTCGTGAGCCCAAACACGACTTCCCCGCACGTGGAGCCGGTTACCCAGTCAGACACATGGCCCCTTTGAGTGCACACAGAGAACACAGCCCTTAGAGGCCAGGGAGCTCTGAGGAGATAGAGTCCAGACAGGGCATTGCCAAAATAGCTTTACGGATGTACAATAAATTAGTACGCACACACAGGCAGTATTCACACACATACACGCACACACACGCGCACACACACACACACGCGTGCACACACACACGCGCACACACCCCCTAACCTCTAAACAAAAAGTGAAAAGTAACAAACGAATATGCCACAGAGAACCTAAATGTATCATGAATACCCACTGTTGGGTGAAGAGTTAAACGCCCCTGGACGTCTTACCGTGAGGCCGCACCACTCACACCTCATCCCCGCCAGGACGTCGGAGGAGCCACAGGTCCGTCGGCAAACCTCGCAGCGCGCCCCCGACGCAATGTTGCCCTCTCGCCAGTGGTGGTGAAACGTATCCTGCAGCGAGAGGAAGTAGTGCCGGGAAAAAGAACACTTGACGTCACAGTCTTCTCCAAGGGCAAACAGCTGCCAGATTTTCTTTCGAAACTTTAAACTACGAGCACATGTATAACTAACCGTTTCCTAAAAGATGTGGAAAAACAGGCAGGTTTGTTGTTCAAATGTTAAACGTTGTGTCAGTGAAGCACTTTATGGCGTTTGTTTTGAAAAGTTCTCCTAAATTAAAGATGTATTATGATGTACTGTACATTAAAATAATATGTACCTTTAACTAGTTATACTAGTTATACATTGATTGATAAAAGGGAATGGGTGTGTTAGAACACTGATGGCTTCGATTCAAAATGTTGTCTTGTTTTAAATAAGATTTTCACTTTTGTGAGGCGCCCGCGAGGGCTACTCTGTAATACAGGGTCTGTCCGTGCAGCTGTTTAATGGAACACGGCTCTGAGGCAGCTTCCAACCTAATGTTATTGATCAGAATCTATGGCCGACAAGGATCAATGTCTCACAGTGTGGATCAATAGCGCAGCTCAATTTAAACATACACCGGCACAGAGCAGGGGGGACATAAAAAACAGAGCAGAAATAAACATTTACATACATATATACATACAGTATATTTGTGTACGTATGTACAGTGTATCGAGACATTGCTGGTTTGATGAGAATTTGAGTATTGTTAGCTGATTTCGCAAAGATGTTCAACCACTACTTAGCAAGCTCTTCAGCCTGGGTAAAGAGTGAGACAGCTAGCCCTGGGAATGTCTTATTAGGAGTCTTTACAGAGCACAGGCCACTCCTGAGTGGCAGGTATTGAGCGCTAAAGCTGTGTATCCAGGAGTCTCAAGTCAACACTGTGTCTTCCTCCACTGTGTCAGTCAAAGAATCCCAGCTAAGCGTTCGCTGAAGATGTGTGTATTTGTGGGTTATTCTATTAGCCAGCTGACCCCTTGTTTCACGTTGACACGTTTTGAGGATGTGAGTTGTGACTGAGAATAAAAAATCAAGGAAGTGTCCCTTTAAGGATGGTGGAACTTACGATATCTTGAGTGCCGTCGTGGTGGCAAAGGCGACAGTCCCCGCAGCTGAACATGGCACAGTCCGAGTGGACGTGAAGCTCACACACTGAAATACACACACACACACACACACACACACACACACGCACGCACGCACGCACGCGCACGCACACGCGCACAAGCACACACACACACACAAATGTACTTTTCCCGTCCAAATCACCATCATTTATCATCGCCCCGCTAGCTTTCAAGGAAACAGGCCTTGCGGCAGCCATGTGGGTGTTAAACAAACACGTAAAGAGCTGACTGATTTCCTCAACAAACAGGATTCCTCTATACAGAATTTACAAACCTACTTTGTTTATTCAAAAGTATTCACAGCTCGAGCTGCCAATGTTGTAATCCCTTTGCTTCCACCTGTGTCAATAAGGTAGTGAGACAGTGACGTGAATAATTTCAAAAGCTGCATTGTAGCTCGCACACATGGGAATGTGTCTATTCTGCCCATACAAGCTTTATGAGTCTCACAGCATAACTCCTCCTCCTCAACAGGGTCAACAGGTCAAAGGACACCGTGGTCAGAGCAGACTGCACATAGTGATGGATGGGAGGGT
Organism: Aplochiton taeniatus; assembly: GCA_017639675.1. NCBI lineage: Eukaryota > Metazoa > Chordata > Actinopteri > Galaxiiformes > Galaxiidae > Aplochiton > Aplochiton taeniatus. The sequence goes on from CM030173.1 coordinate 37,159,214, forward strand.
CCTGGTAGGAGACTGAGTGTGTGGCCTGTTAGTAGTGTGTGTGTTTGTGTGTGTGTGTGTGTTTATGCAAGAGTCCTTAGAGAGAGGCTCACCTTCACAGCGCAGCGCTGCATTCCCCTCAGTGTGTTTCCGGCACACACAGCAGAACCTCTTCTTCTGACCCGCCGGTCCAAAACAATGGGCCACGGGAACCTGAAACAGAGCCCAGAAGAGACAGACAGTGGACGCGGTCACACTCTGTTAGATGTGTCCGTGTTAGCGGCTGATAAAGCGCTTAGTCATGTTTCTTCAGTTGTTAGGCTGTTAATCTTAAGGCAAGTGGTTTGAGTCAGCATATCTTAATGGTGTGTGTGTGTGTGTGTGTGTGTGTGTGTGTGTGTGTGTGTACTGCGGGGGACAGTCGATGTGTGTTGTTTAGGGGCAGCGATACGCGCCAAGTTGACAGGCGGTATTTCTGCCATTAGAGCTGGCACTACAGCAGGGAACCCTGATGTTTATCCTTACAGATAAACCTGAAATATAGGGTCAACACCAATCGGGTTCAAGTTGTCCGGTTTTACGACATTGGACCTATCAGTGTTGTCACAACTTTCCACTGAAGTTCGAGAGGGGCTGTTTTCAAAAGGGCCGTGTGTTCCAACACAAAGCATGGCAGTGTTCTAAAGATTCAGTAGCAGCTGACCGCATTAAGCCTACGTTAGGCCTACTAGACTGGGATGAGCCCGCTCCGCTTGGGGAGAAGCACTGTAGTGCGTTAGGCAGTCGGCATTAGGCCTACTGGAAGACTGTGATATAACCTAGACTCTGCAGTCTACGTTAGGCCTACTTACCCGCACCAGTGACGGAGCCATACAGGAGCAGACTGTCCTGACGGTCTTTAGGCACTTCTCATGGCACATGAAGTTACACACTGTGAGGGAGAGGACAGAGGGAGATGGGAGTCAACTGGGATAGCCAGACACAGACACAGACATACACACACGCTACTGACACGGAAGCCGTACACACACACACACACACACACACACACACACACACACGCTACTGACATGGTAGCCGTGTACACACACACACACACACACACACACACACACACATGCTACAGACACGGTAGCCACACACACGCGTGCGCACGCACACGCACACGCGCACGCACACACACACACACACACACACACACACACACACACACACACGCTATTGACACGGTAGCTGTACACACATCTTTGACATGGCGGGTTGGTGGCTCCCATTAACTACGAGTCAATCTTCAGATTAGACCACCGCAACACCACTATGTTCCGTAAAAAAGCGAACTATACATTCTTACTTATGAATCTTCAATTAGGGCTCCAGCTAAAAAAAAACAGAGACCCTATCGACTGAACTTAAGGTCATGGGGGCTTGTGATGTTATCGAAAAAAGCAGCTGTTTGATAAGTCAACTCAAAAAGGCTTTGAGAGGAATCTCTCGGATTTTCTATTCTCCCCCGTAAAGCAATCAGTCAGCCAGTCAGTTGGTCAGGGCTAGTAGCCAGCCTCACTGGCTGCAGCCCTTTGAAGACACATCAAAAAGACCTGTATGTTACTGATGGCTCCATTACTATGGATGGACCAGGGGTGTGCTAGCTAGCTGCAGACCAGCCCCCCAGCCCACTGGTCAGCGTGAGGGGCTGGGTTAGGAACACACTGTGCAGGAGGTGGGCCTAGGGTTGGGTTAGGAACACACTGTGCAGGAGGTGGGCCTAGGGTTGGGTAAGGAACACACTGTGCAGGAGGTGGGCCTAGGGTTGGGTTAGGAACACACTGTGCAGGGGGTGGGCCTAGGGTTGGATTAGGAACACACTGTGCAGGGGGTGGGCCCAGGGTTGGGTAAGGAACACACTGTGCAGGGGGTGGGCCTAGGGTTGGGTAAGGAACACACTGTGCAGGAGGTGGGCCTAGGGTTGGGTTAGGATCACACTGTGCAGGGGGTGGGCCTAGGGTTGGGTTAGGAACACACTGTGCAGGGGGTGGGCCTAGGGTTGGGTGAGGAACACACTGTGCAGGAGGTGGGCCTAGGGTTGGAGTAGGAACCCACTGTGCAAGGGGTGGGCCTCGCATTGGGTTAGGAACACACGGTGCAGGGGGTGGGCCTCACGTTGGGTTAGGAACACACGGTGCAGGGGGTGGGCCTAGGGTTGGGTTAGGAACACACTGTGCAGGGGTGGGCCTAGCATTGGGTTAGTAACACACGGTGCAGGGGGTGGGCCTAGGGTTGGGTTAGGAACACAGTGCAGGGGGTGGGCCTAGGGTTGGGTTAAGAACACATTGTGCAGGGGGTGGGCCTAGGGTTGGGTTAGGATCACACTGTGCAGGGGGTGGGCCTAGTGTTGGGTTAGGAACACACGGTGCAGGGGGTGGGACTAGCGTTGGATTAGGAACACACTGTGCAGGGGGTCGGCCTAGCGTTGGGCTAGGAACACACTGTGCAGGGGGTGGGCCTAGCGTTGGGCTAGGAACACACTGTGCAGGGGGTGGGCCTTGGGTTGGGTTAGGTTAGGAACACACTGTGCAGGGGGTGGGCCTTGGGTTGGGTTAGGAACACACTGTGCAGGGGTGGGCCTAGCATTGGGTAAGGAACACACTGTGCAGGGGGTGGGCCTAGGGTTGGGTTAGGAACACTGTGCAGAGGTGGGCTTAGCGTTGGGTTAGGAACACACTGTGCAGGGGTGGGCCTAGGGTTGGGTTAGGAACACAGTGCAGGGGGTGGGACTAGGGTTGGGTTTCCTGCCTTCATATTACGTGGCGGTGGACAGCTGTTATGGGATTTGCATCGACTAGGGCTTCTTTGGATTAAGTCTGAACACACCGTTCTGGGGTTATATTATGTAGCCTGTGTATTTCTCGTGATGCAGGTTGTGTGTGTGGTTGTGTGTGTGTGTGTGTGTGTGTGTGTGTGTGTGTGTGTGTGTGTGTGTGTAGCAGATCTCCAACAGCAAGCATCCCAGACTGTCTCCTGTTGCCATGCCGACCAGGAGAAGTAAATCACGACTTGACTGCAGCTGATTGCGCAACAGAGGCTTTAGATCCCCCCCTCTCACTCTGCCCAGTAACACTGAGGCTGTCAGTCATGTTTTCCTGTGTGTGTGTGTGTGTGTGTGTGTGTGTGTGTGTGTGTGTGTACTGTGCACAACTCTTTACTTCAGTGTTATTATGTGCCTATATTATATAGTATGGCTGCCTTGCAAGATAAACCTTTGACAAGATGTATGAGTTGGTGGGTGTCCGTGATCTGTTCGTTCTAGATTTTCGAGTTGTTACAGGAATATGGCCAACTAGTCTTGGCTACTCAATGTTTCATTAACACAACGTATTTTATTCAATTACGATTAGTTGTGAGTTCTAGGCATCATTACATGTGACATATTTTACCCAAAACTGTAAAGAAAGATAAAACACGCACACTCCTCTACACCTGAGCATCCCTGATCGCTATGCAAGTGCACAACCGAAACGCACACGTAACACTGCTGGCTAGATAAAAGCTTTTTACGCATATTCGCGTTCATGTCATCAACTGGGATTGCTATGTAAACTGGAATGTTAGCCTTATCACATAGCCATTCTAATCTAGTCAAGAATGCTCCAAGTCGGAAGGGTTCAGTGATGCTAATTCAATCGGAGTGGATTAATTGAAATCCACGGGACCAAGTTGATTAGCAGTAAACTTGGCTAGCTGTAACGTTATGTTTTCTGTGTGGGCTATAACTGGTGTACTGCAAACATAGCAAATAATCAAAACAAACCGGTATCTGAACGTAAACAACGTCCAACTGCCTTGCTTTTCAACCTACCTTCACAAATAAAACCGACCAGACCCCATATAAAATCGCTGCAGTTGTGGCAGAATGTTGGTTTAGTGAGAGTGACTTTCTTGAAACAGTGTCCCGGTGCGCTGACCTGGTACCTCGAGCGAGAACCAGGGGACTGTGGCTGTGCCTTTTTCTTTCCCGAAAGGGGGCTGGCGCTCTCCCCGCTGGCATTCCCATGCTTGGCCCGTCCGCAGTCTGCCATAACGTACAATCCCAGTCTGTTTTCACGTTGACACGTACAAAGAAAACTTAGCCTGTTAAAACTTGATCCTAGAGAAGACAATGAGAACGATTGCGTTCGTTTCTGGCCGGCTTTCTTAACGCTATAAGAAACCTGCTGCTGCGTCGCGGAATCATCCCACCCTCTGAACTACACAGCCGGAGCAAGCAGTGCTTGCCAGCTGCGCTTGCTTGTGAGGGTGTTGTTGTCGTCGCTGATCCAGAAGTTCGCCGGCTAGCAAGCTAATTAGCTAGCCACTTAGCAAGCAAGCTTGTCCTACTCTCACACAGATTAACTAACTCTGATTAAAAATATATGATGCCAGCTAATGCCAATTTAGTTAGTTAACCAAGAAATCAATGAGCTGGCATAACAAGAATGGCAAACTACGTGCCAGGCATAATCTATAGATTCTATAGCTTTGGTTTTCTAAAATACATTGTCGCCATACATGTTGCAGCTAAATATAACTTTTTTTATCCAAAGTTTTATGGGCATAACGTTACTGGTGGGAAATGTATGCAGTTAATCCATTTCTATCACCAAATGTGAAACCCCGATTTTAGGTTTTGTAGCTTTAAATCTTGCTTGCTCCTATAGTTTCAAATCAAACTGTTGGCTGTTTGGATACTTCCGCTGAAGTTGGGCTCAAATAGCCCACTTACTTACGTTCCCTTTCCTTGCTTTTAGGCCTAGTCCAGTTTAACCCTATCTAGGGACCATCCCATCCCTATTAATGAATAAGCATTTTATTTCCCCTCTGTAGTTCAATCATTTTTAATGACTTGGGTAGCCTATGTAAATCCAATAACTATTTATAAAAAACATTTAATGTTCACTTTTTGTTAGTGACATGTATGAACGTTGGTCTATTTCACTGCCCAACTGGGTAGTTAGGCCTAATATAAATTAATTCAAATGATGACACAAAACAATAATAAACTGCTGATAGTGTCAAAACAATAATGACTGAAGAATGAAGAATTGATTCATCAAAAGTTGCATTTTCTTATAACTTGATATGTATAGCCTATAGGCTATTTCAAAATACACCATTAGGACTTCACAACACTTGCAATATAGCATGGCTATAATATAGGCCTATATTCGCCGTTCAAAGGTCACCCTGGATTTCATCATTCTTCTTAAGAAATCACATAGTCACAATTTCCTTAGACTTAGTCACATAGGCCTAATAAGCAAATTATGTGTCGAAAATGCCAATATCTTCTTAGACTGGGTAGTGATTAAAACCATTTACTCAGTAGGCCTATCTTTTAATTAATTTCAAGTCAACTGCCCACCAGTAGATGTCAGCATATATCTATCTATAGGCTATACTGCACTCATGTTGGACTGCAAGCATAAGGGCAGACCATTTCACCCATTCTGTCAGTTGGCATCGCCAAACTACTTAACGCAATAGTTGCAAAAGGAAGCTGGTTCTTGGAGTCTTCTCTGTAATTCTAGGCCTTTTTTCAATTAGGCCTATATAGAGGTTTTGCTAACATAATGTCATAATTTAATTTTTTTAACTATTATTCTATAGAACAAATTATCAAACCACCAGTTCAATATTTTCCTAGTGACATCGTCTTTGATTTAAAAACTGCATGGCGCAAAGGTGGAACAAGTCCTTCCCTCTCGGGTTTGTTTATCTAAAGGTTGAAGAGTACACAGCGCACCTTTGACAATGCGGGCGGGGCGTTGTGGCGTTGCGGGCGTTTGTGTGCACAGTGTTTCGTGAAAAAAGGAAAGCCCCCTCAAGCTATTATCAAAATCGAATGTTATAAAATTGAGTTTTATGCATGAAATAATGTAGCTTAGGCCAACTAACAAATATACTGAATTTACGGGCTTCAGGGAGGTAATACGGCCCTGTCCTATAGACGGAGTTGGCCTACAGCCTACATTACAATTCATGCAATGCAATATCTGCATGGCCAGTCCCTTGGTGGAAACGTGAAACTCATGGCCTAACTGATAAAGAGAAGTGCGACAGTATTTAGGCAATTTCCTTAAAAAAAAATGCAGACATGTTTCTATCTGTCACTTAGCTTGCTGTATAGATATATAATATGTGCCCATATATTTAGCCTGAAACTTTTTATTCTCATTTACAGCATTTGAGAGTCTGTTCCTCAATTCGAGCTGCAACACAGAGCCAAGTTGTCGACACAATGCGCTTTTGGCTCAAGGGACAGATTGCAATAAAAATAAGATAAATAATAAATCAGTCAATTAAACTAGAGTTGGTTTTGTAGTAATTTGAGTGTTTCAATATATAATAATTACCTGCATCGCTAAAGAATTAAACTACCGTTAAATATATGGCATTTTAACTGAAAATATATAGGCTACTGCGCGGTTTAATTTATAAACAGTTCAGACTCTGATATTCTGTCGAAGATGTTCTATTCAGCAAGCCTGTATCACGTGGGGGACACATGCACTTTATAATAAGTCAAATATAGTTGGACTTATGCTAAATTTATGTCTGATCAAGAGAAAAACCTCTGGCACTCCTCACCATTTTTGTAGCCAATATTTTCTTGAGGTAACTTCTTGTAAATGTAATTAGCGTTAACCTAAACATACTTTATTCATCCTCATTGAGTGTAATCCTGAATGTCCGCTGTTTAGCCCCGTACTAGCTCTGCACGCACTGTACGGTTGCCACATAAGTGACAGTATATGAGATGAAAACCAAAATGACTTTAGTTTTGACCCGTGTCTTAATTGGATGCGTTAGGCCTAAATTGTGAGATATTTATTATGTGGTTTATGCTCAAAGCTTAAACGGGATTCCAAAACTCTCTTCTCACTGGATAATCCATACATTGCTTTAGATGATTGCCCACTCCGCATTACACAGAAATCCACTTTCCCACTATGGCCATGATGACAAACACGCCGAGTGCAGTCAGTCAAACTTTAATCAAATCTATTTCGGGGTAAAATTGAATAATATCTGCGATGAGTAAGGATCATATATAATAAGCTACAATTCAAAAATCTGCCTAATGGAATAACACCGGAAAGGAGATTTAAACACATTAATAGAGGACATAAATCAATACAAACCAACTAACTCTACCAAAACGTGCACCGCCCAGTCACGTTGGGTATCACATGACTGCAGTGGAGTGTAAAACCCCATCCAGCGCTCCACGCCTGTGTCACCAAACAAACGAATGCTTACAGGCTCCCATGATGTTAAATTCCCATGCTAAATAATTGGTAAGCAAGCCGCTAAAGTTTGCTATGCATATAGCTGATGCAAAGGACATCAGTCAGTGTGGCTTTGTGATGGAAATGTATGATTCAATTCGATTCGTTTTAAATATTTTTTTAGAACTGTGAGCCTATCTAGGTTTTTTCTTAATTGGTTGTTGTATGAAAGCATAAACTTGAGGTTTACGAAAACATGGGAGTTGAGTTAGGCCCATATACAGTCTGGTAAATACGGAAGTGTTGACAGGTTTTGCCTACATATGGTCTAACGTTGTTAATGTTGGTAAATGCATTGGGGGTCAGTGTCAAATCAATTTCCTCTTTTAAAGGGATTACTCGTTTCCTTGCTGCCTAAAACCACAGCCTTTGTAGCCGTATAGCATACGAAAATATTAACAATGATAGTCCTCTTATAACAATGAGTAGGCACCAGGGTACAAATAAAGCTCCACTGCACCGCAGTAGCTCAGGTGATAAGTTTCTGCGTCTGCACAGCGAAGTGCTTTTTCACGCGCTTTCCCTGGACACACGCGCGCAGTATTAACAGAAAATTGAAAACGAAAACAAAAAACAAAAAAAACGCTCCCCGGCTTAGGCATAGTAATTCCAACGCCCACTAAGCAGCATTTTCTAGAGCACCACGCTTCTCATCTCTCAGTCGTTCACTTTCTCTTTCTCTCAATCGGAGCAGAGTGGAGAATCCCCCTTTTTTCTTCCAACCCCTCCCCGCGCGCCCCTCTGCCTGTGCAACCCAGCAGTAGTCTGTGTAAGCGCCGCGCAATAACAAACCGTTCTCTCCTTTACGACAGACACCCTTGCCTCAACAGACGAGTGCCAGCAAGCGCTGCCTGCAAACGTACAAGAGAAAGCTAGCAAGAGAGCCATAAAGCCCAGCTACCCCGCTCTCGGCTCGGACATGATCCCGGGGATCCGGAGATGAGGCTCCGAAATGGCACCTTCCTAACGGTCTTACTGTTCGGTCTATGTGGACTCATTTCGCTTTCTTGGTACACCGCATTCAGCAATTCTAAAGGTAAGACAAACGGGCTGTGAAGACACAGCGCCCATGCCATACAGGGCGGGGGCGTGTTGGTGCTTCACCAATTCTGAGCTGCGTGAGAAAGAAAAGGCTAAGACTACAGTGGTGGTGATGGGTCCCGTAGCGCGGGCTGATAAAACATAAGCTAAGAGGTAAATACTACTACGCCACACTATTGGATATATGATCCTGAGTGAGCTCTAGCGGTTATTAAGAAGCTCGCGGGTTTGCAGCTCCTCGTACCTTAGTCATGTAGTTGGCAAATCGCTCACATGACACGGGGTGTATGATAACATTGCCCCGATGCAATCAGACCAATTCAAGACACGCTCCTGGAATTTGTAGTGTTGACTTTTGTACGAATGGATTCAGAGTTTGAATTTTTGGGATTGTCTTTATTGCGCACACTCGTGTCTGGCCCCAGTGTGTTTTGTTGGAAGGAACAGAATCTGTAAAACATGCGGGTAGTGTTGTTCATGCAGATAGAGGGTTCTAATATACCGATGTCTGGAAACTATTTCTCCTTTAGTCACTTGCAGATTGAATGCACTGTTATCACTTCAACACGAATATTGAAAACGAACCCACTGTAGAGTTAATGTGTTTTTAGCCCGGCTATTGAAATCAAAGCGAGGGAAACCTCCCCGATGTAGAGTGCTGCACCTTCTGACCCAGTCGACAGTTTTTATCACTTTGATTTGAAGTTGTTCCACAAGTCAGGACGGGTCCCCTGACCATGCTGTCGTGTCCTTAGGGCATGTCATTCCAACGGGTCCACGGTACTCCACGTATAGTGTATGCGCACGCACTCCGCTGCCTGCGTCTGTGCACGCGGTACTTCCAGGTATTCCATCACCTGAATTGATGAAATAAACAAAATCTTGATACCAAGTACCGCAGTGTTTCTGACCCATATCTGCATTGGTTATACCAGCCTGAATTTGTGTGTTTGTGAATATTTTAGTCAAATGTAATTAAATGTAATCACTTTATACACATCATATTCCAGACACTTTCATGGGTGGAATATTTTATTCATCTGGTATTGGAACATAAGACCAGACAGCGTCCCTATTGCTGTCCTTTAGAACAGTCTGTTTCGACTGTCACCAGTCACGAGCCCTGCTGTCACAGCTGCCAAAGTCTGGACTGGTTGCCAAATGTGGGAGAAACCAGAAACCCGGTAGGGAGGTGACTAATGCCTGTTCCTAGTCCATCTCAGCTCCATGGAATAGGGAGGTGACTAATGCCTGTTCCTAGTCCATCTCAGCTCCATGGAATAGGGAGGTGACTAATGACTATTCCTAGTCCATCGCAGCTCCATGTGATGGACACTTTAGATGTATGCTGTCACAGAGTCCTGGCACCCCCCTCCCCCTCTTGACGTCAGTGGAATTCACCTATGGCAAGGTTATGGGGGCCATCCACTGGAGTCATGCTCGGACTGTTTAGACAGATTAAAGCTGTGTGTGTGCGTGTGTGCGTGTGTGCGCCAGTGTGTGAGCGAATATTTGTCTGAACAATAAAATGGAAATCACTCCCTCAATTAAAATAATTGATAGGAGGCTCCACTCATCTCGTGCTGTAGCGATAACATGCCCCCCTCCCCTGATGCTTGTCATCATCATTTTCTTTATTGCCATGGTTTCCTGAGAAAGATGTTGTGGACTCCTACGTCCTGTTTCCTATCATGTATGGTGTACTTCAATTTGCTCTCTCTGATAGGGACTTCGGACTGATGGTAATTAACTGGACATAGTTTGGTGTGTGTGTGCGTGTGCCCGTGTGTGTGTGTGTGTGTGTGTGTGTGTGTGTGTGTGTGTGTGTGTCTCTCACGCACACGTCTCGATTCGCGCCTGCCCCTCCCAAGCAGCCAGCACTTGGGCAAATTAATTCAGTCAAGCAAACAGCGAAATGTGATTGCAGAAAGCCTTTTTGCTACATCTATTCCAATGGGACCTGGAGCAATTTCAATGTGAGCTAGCAGAATTGTTTCCCAACCAGTTCTGGATTTTGTTATAGGCCTGTGCTGACAACTCAAGGAGTCTGTGCGTTGTCTTCCAGAGATCATACAGTAAGTAGCTGGTTAATATTATTGATTGACCCTTTTGATCAACTGAGCAATGAGCCATATTGGTCAATATATAATCCATGTTCAACAGTGAAAATGTCTTTATAATTAAGCTGGACCAGACTTAAGGTTTTGGGGGGTAAAAGATTAGTCTTACAATCTTGAGAACCTTGAGAGATTCTGAACGGGCATGTTTTATCGGAGTGTTTCTAAAAGGAAAGGTCCTATTTCTGGAAGTAAAGGTCAGATAAAGTTAGAGGTGAACGTTGTGGACTGGGACTTTGAAAGGCTAATGGCTGCATTCCAAACCACAGCAAACTGTGACCGCAGTGTTTATTTTCAGAGCCTATCTTTATTTATTTGGCTAGAGAGATGCAGGTCGCCGACCTCTTAGTTTCCCAATGCAAAAGCTTTAGCTTTGTGTTTGTTTCTATTAGGAAGTCTCTGTCTATCCCAGGGAAAAAGACTACAATGGGGGTTCTGGCAAATGTTTTGTGTGTTTCCCTCAAATGCCAATTCTCCGCTTTAGTTCTTCAAAGTATGTTTTTGTCTGATGTCAGTTGGCTCGAGGAATTCCCTGGAGAAGGATGATTCTTTGGCGAGTGGAAAGACGAATTGTGACTGCTTGGTTACACACACACACACACACACACACACACACACAGTCATAGGCTGTTGACATGCACAGGCCATGCACACATGCAAACAGATTATGGTTGCTTGATGACACGTTGAAGTCACACGCTCACCAAGGCAACCCCTGACCACAATCACATGTTCAGTAAGAATTTGAGATGTGCTGCATTACGAACAAAGGCCGTTGTGGGAGGTTTGTAATGCACAGAAGGTCTGTCCCTTTGCATAGTGGTCAGTAGGAAAACACTGTAGGGATCTAAGGCTTTGCCATCACATAACATGTAGACTATGCAAAGACGCCATATTTGAATAGATGTCAACAGAAGCTGTTTTGCCTGGGGGGGGGGGGGTTCTTGTCTTTATGCAAAACACACACACACACACAAAATGACACACCCACACCCACGATTACACACACACACACACACACACACACACACACACAAGCTCGCACATGTTCCTGATAGTGCTTTTGAATTGTCACAGTGGCAGCAGTATGCTCTCAGTCTGAGTCTAGACTAGTGAGTGACTCTTCAGACGCACAGCCTGCTCCACTGGGAGGTTGGCACCGGCCCCTCATTGGTGCTGAATGTGAAGTGGAGCCTGCGCCCAAAGGAGTTAGACTGCTGGTGGGAATCCTTCCAGGGCGGAGAGTAGATCTGAGCTGTCCTCCTCTTCATCCCCCTGGTGTTATGCCCGTCCTCCTCCTCCTCCTCTTGGGGTTTTCTCCCCTCCACCTCTGCCGCCAGCGGGTCTTATTACCCTCTTCTTCCTCCTCCTAGCGTTCCTCCTCCTCCTCCTCTGCTTGTGTAGCAGCAGGGTGGACACAGTCAGGTGTCATGTTGCCTATCTGAGGAGACACCGATACTCCCCCAGACCAACCAGGGCTAGATAGGGTGGCAACAAGAGCTGTGTGTGTGTGTGTGTGTGTGTGTGTGTGTGTGTGTGTGTGTGTGTGTGCGCGCGCGCGACTGCGTTTGAATGAGAGCTACAGCACAAAGAGGTGTGTGTAGTATGTGTGTATCTGGTGCCAGGGTGTGGGATCTAAGCGCTGTTGGGGTAAGGAGGGGGGCCTCTTTTTGGGAAGTGTACTGTGTAACGTAAGGATGACCTTGTCAGTTCAGTCAATATTGGGGAAACTGATAGTTTGAGTGGACTCTTTAGCGGCCTGTGTGTGTGTGTGTGTGTGTGTGTGTGTGTGTGTGTGTGTGTGTGTGTGTGTGTGTGTGTGTGTGTGTGTGTGTGTGTGTGTGTGTGTGTGTGTGTGTGTGTGTGTGTTTGGGGGCCGAAAGGAGTCTGTGAGTGTATTTTAAAGCAAGAGAGGGATGAATTACTTGGGTCTTCATTATAAAAGTCTTCTATTAAGAGCAGCTCTCTTCACTATTAAAGTCTCCTATTAAGCCAAGCACTCCTCTATAAAACTATCTTATTAAGAACAGTGCAGTTCTCGCTATAAGTCTTTTATTACGCTTAATCCCATTGCATAAGACTCTGGGGTGGTGAGAGAAGCACAAAAGCAGAGAACGTAGAAAGCTAATGTATGTAGCCAGGGAGGCTGGCACAGCCAGTGAAGAGTGCTAGCCTGCCTGGAATGAAGACCTAAGCAAGGTTTAATCTATGCTACCAGTATGTAACCCTAACCCTACAATTCAGAGCTAAACACAGTTTAAGCTGTGTTACCAGTATCTAACCCTAGAATGAATAGATCAACACGGTTTAGCGTATGTTATCAGTATCTAACCCTAACCCTAGAATGAAGACCTAAACACAGTATAATGTATGTTATCAGTACATAACTCTGACCCTGGAATTAAGGCCTAACCATGGTTTAATGTATGTTATCAGTATCTAACCCTAACCCTAGAATGAAGACCTAAACACAGTATAATGTATGTTATCAGTACATAACTCTGACCCTGGAATTAAGGCCTAAACATGGTTTAATGTATGTTATCAGTATCTAACCCTAACCCTAGAATGAAGACCTAAACACAGTATAATGTATGTTATCAGTACATAACTCTGACCCTGGAATTAAGGCCTAACCATGGTTTAATGTATGTTATCAGTATCTAACCCTAACCCTAGAATGAAGACCTAAACACAGTATAATGTATGTTATCAGTACATAACTCTGACCCTGGAATTAAGGCCTAACCATGGTTTAATGTATGTTATCAGTATCTAACCCTAACCCTAGAATGAAGACCTAAACACAGTATAATGTATGTTATCAGTACATAACTCTGACCCTGGAATTAAGGCCTAACCATGGTTTAATGTATGTTATCAGTATCTAACCCTAACTCTAGAATGAAGACCTAAACATGGTTTAATGTATGTTATCAGTACATAACTCTGACCCTGGAATGAAGACCTAACCACGTTTCTGGCCGAGGCCAAACCTATAGGAGAGCCTGGAGTTTTATTAATGGCTACAGGGAGCAAGTCTGTACACAGAGAAATTACTACAGTGAGTTCACTCCAACGACATAGTAAGTTCTGATTTGTTGACAAGATGGAATCGAGTATATCGGTCTAAACTAAACATATCATTCATTGGTCAAGGGAGGAACACGTGTTACTTCCCAGTATTGAACAGGACACGTTTGCCAACTCGTATTGTGATGGCTACGAACAGACAACACTAGCCTTCAGTGTGTCAGAGAGGCACGTTATCTTTTTGGTGCGCTGGCCTTCACTCTGAACCTTGCCTCACATCTGAACAACAGCTCAGACTTGAACATCCGCTAGGATGCCCAAATTTGGCCCTTAGAGAATCCAGCTTTCTATTGAGTGCAAGGTAAAGGCTGTGTTGAACATATGTGATTACCCTGATAGTGTAAATAATTTAGGGCAGTCAACCAATTCAAAAAGTGAATCGCGCTGAATCGCATAAGTGTCCATAGTTAAACGCGAAAGTAATCGCATATTTTTTTACCTGTTCAAAAGCTTAAATCCTATGCTCAAATCTTAACATGGCAAAGCCTGCTAAATTAGACTCAGTAAAATGGAGTAATTATCTCACACAGTGTAGTGTTTCCAACCTTTTTTTAAGCACAAAACAACGGATTGAAACAATCCAGGGACCCACACAGATCAATCATTTAGCAATATGCTCAAATCAATGGCAAATCAACTCATGCCCTAGCATCTCCAAAAGCGAAGTCATCGTACAACAGATGCATTGGCCAGCTAAATTCACAATTAGGCTATTTCGGTAGAATCTAATTTATTTCGAATCCATGAGGTGCTAAACTCCTTCGTCCAACTGACGAGCAGTTATAGATCAGAGAGATCACTCGCTAGTAGGTTGGCCGCAAATTGGCTGCAGTGGTATCACCCTGGGGGGTGCTATACATTGGCGACTGAGCTGTGAGCCCCCCCCCCCCCCCTCCCCTCATAGAGTAAGCAATTTGGATGTCTAGAAAAGCGCTATATCATGTGTAATCAATTATTATTACCCTACACTATGAAGCGTGATCCGCCACCAGTGATTTGCCTTTAGGGCTTGCGGGGCTGTATGCATTAGCTGTGTGCTTGGCTAGCAAATAAGACTAGGTTTACTCCGGAGGAGGAGGAGGTGGGAAGTGTTGCAGAAAGTCAGTGGTTGTTGGAGAAGGGGGCAAGGAATGAAAAGAGAGGTGGAGAGGTTTGACTGTGTGTGTGTGTGTGTGTGTGTGTGTGTCTCTCTCTCTCTCTCTCTCTCTCTCTCTCTCTCTCTCTCTCTTCCCCCCCCCCCCCATCAGAGTCCATGCTTCCTCCTGGTAGAGAGTGGTGTGTGTGTGTGTGTGTGTGTGTGTGTGTGTGTGTGTGTGTGTGTGTGTTTCCCTAACCCTGTAGCCTTGTGTGCCAACCCTTCATGGAAGTTCCAATGATGACCTTGACGATGTGCCTGGCCTCAGGGGCCATTGTTTTCTCTCTCTCACACACACCCACACACACTCACACAATTCTACTGCTATGGGCTGTTGTCATGGCACTAGCCATAAATGTCCTGTTGACGTTCCTTAGCCGGGCAGCACATTGGGGTGTGTGTGTGTGTGTGTGTGTGTGTGTGTGTGTGTGTGTGTGTGTGTGTGTGTGTGTGTGTGTGTGTGTGTGTGTGTGTGTGTGTGTGTGTGTGTGTGTGTGTGTGTGTGTGTGTGTGTGTGTGTGTGTGTGTGTGTGTGTGTGTGTGTGTGTGTGTGTGTGTGTGTGTGTGCGCGCGCGCACTAGGCTCTGTGCCAGGGTGACAGTTTACGTTGTGTCAGTGAGGAGGAAGTAGCTTCAGTGTCCTCCCGTGGTGTCTCAACCCTCTGTGGTCTGATGATGATAATCATAACAACACTGCGCTGTGTCCCTGTAGTTCCTCTGTCAGGCTTCAGCCTCGGTGAGACACAAAGCGTCGTGAGGACAACGTGGCCCCGGGGTCAACACGCCACATTAATTGGATTGTCGGCGAACTTTAATGACTTTCCCCCTCTTCAATTCACAACATGGTTTCCCAATTTGCAGCCTTTTCAATTGGCTGTTAAAAGGCGTTAAGGCTCTGTAATGCTGTTATTGGCTGCTGGCATCCCTCTGGGCGCGGTGCGGTGTCTCCAGGTGGAGGATGAGCGTGTCTGCTCTTGTCTCTGAGCTCAGTGAGAAGCTGGAGTTTAAATCGGCCTCACTCCTCTTTCTGTTGCCTGTGTGTGTGTGTGTGTGTGTGTGTGTGTGTGTGTGTGTGTGTGTGTGTGTGTGTGTGTGTGTGTGTGTGTGTGTGTGTGTGTGTTTGTTCGGCTCTATAAATAATGCAGGTGGTGGCTGCTGTGCCAGGGTTCCGGGCTGGGCTAGATATTACCTTCCTCTTTATTGACTCAATCAGATGCTTGTTAAACATTGATCTAATGTCATACAGGACTTGTTTCAACATCGATTGGCTCGTCGTAGACCCCATGCTAGATTTTTACAGTTTGCTGTGACTGGACACCTGAAGAATAGGGCCTGGGATTCAGAAGCAAACCCTCCTGCTTTCTAATCAGGGAAACATGGTTTGTTACTACTTATATAGTAGTAATTAGAGTCTGTGTGTCTAAGACACACACACACACACAGTACACACACTTCAGTGCTGCCCATTGAGTTTAGAAGCCAACCCACACACATGGTCTTGAGAAAGCACACACTTTCTTTATTCGAAGAGAGTGCCCCCTGCATCACCTTGTTCTCAGACAGTCGGCTGGTAGGTGTAGTCCAGGGAGACTACAGACCCACCCAGAGGCCAGAGGAAGAGCTACAGACCCACCCAGAGGCCAGAAGAAGAGCTACAGACCTACCCAGAGGCCAGAAGAAGAGCTACAGACCCACCCAGAGGCCAGAAGAAGAGCTACAGACCCACCCAGAGGCTCTCCAGGTTGCTAGCTAGAATTCCAGGCTGGCTGGCGGGCATGTGCGTTATTCAGCTTACCTCCTAGCCTGCTGGCGGAGGAGCTCTGAATAAAGCAGGAGACGTTATGTTTATTTGATGTGAGGAATGTTTGGAGAGGCTTGTCGCCCGTGAAGGGTTTTGTTTACAAGCGGAACTGACTGAGTTGTGGGTAGTGTCGCTGCGCGGCAGCGTGGCTTCACTGAGACTTCAATAGATTCCATCTCCATGTTGGTCTTTAATGAGACTTCTATAGATGATATCTCCATGTTGGTCTTTAATGAGACTTCAATAGATTCCATCTCCATGTTGGTCTTTAATGAGACTTCAATAACTCCTATCTCCATGTTGGTCTTTAATGAGACTTCAATAGATTCTATCTGCACGTTGGTCTATAAGGCAGTGAGGACTTCATGACTAGCCTGTCTCGATAAGGCAACACAGAGATCACTGATCAATGATTTGATTCACTAACACACACAAATTATTTTAATGGCATGCTGTGTCCGCTTCTTGTAACTAATCTGTAATCTATTTGTAATGAAACTAAAAGAGGTTCGTTTTTTCAGTGGCAGAGGGGCGATTTAGTTTTGTGAGTGGGCGAGAATGAGTGCTCCACGTCCTCTTCAGAGAGGGGTGTGCTGTCAGGGGGAGATCGTGGAGCAGGGAGGAGAGCAGATTGGGGGACTGCTGCTAGACGTTTGACTCTTACCTGTCGTAAGGCGCGGTGCAGCGTTCACCCAATAGCCATTTGAACAACAGGCAGTCTCAGACAGCAGGTGCGCCATCTCACACACACACACACACACACACACACACGTAGTCTGATACAGTACACGCACATATTGCACACATACAATCTTAAACTCTCACTCCCCTTTGTCATCTTCTCCTTCTCTCAATTTCACTATTTTTCTCTCTCTCTCTCTCTCTCTCACTCACTCACTCACTCACTCACTCACACACTCACTCACACACACACTCACTCACACACACACTCACTCACACACACACACACACACACACACACACACACACAGAGAGAGAGAGAGACAGAATTAGATTACAAGAGGAAGAGAGAGGGAAGTGTCTGTCTGACAGCTAACCAGCAGCACTACAGAGTTTAAAGAAGAGTGCAGCAGCCTAGTTGGAAGCTGTCATGGAACCTGTTGATGGAACGCGGTGGAGGAGATGACTAGTGCAGTGCCAAACACCGTAGTAGCTGATGATTTATTCAGCGTTAAACCTAGCAGCTCAGTGCTGTGGGCTGGCTGACTGGTTGACAGCCTGCTTTGAGGAGAGGAGGTGGTAGGCTCAGAGGCTGGCTGGCTGGCAGCCTGCTTTGAGGAGAGGGGTGAGGAGGAGGTAGGCTCAGAGGCTGGCTGGCTGGCTGGCTGACTGCTTTGAGCGGAGAAAGTGGTGGGCTCAGAGGCTGGCTGGCTGGCTGCTTTGAGGGGTGGGGAGGTGGTGGGCTCAGAGACTGGCTGATTGACTGGCTGACTGGCTGGCAGCCTGCTTTGAGGAGAGGGGTGAGGAGGAGGAAGGCTCAGAGGCTGTCTGGCTGGCTGCTGAGGAGGAGGAGGAGGAGGAGGAGGAGGAGGAGGAGGAGGAGGGCTCAGAGACACTGGACTACAGAGCGACCTGGAACAGCTTCCAATCCCTAAGCCATGCCATGTAAACCTGCCATGGTGTACGTCGGGCATCAGCACATTCTAATGAGTTTCTGGGGAGGGGAAGGAGGGGGCTGGCGTGAAATGCCAGGCCTAATTTAAATGAGCTGTGTTTATGTATAAGGTGTGTGTGTGTGTGTGTGTGTGTGTGTGTGTGTGTGTGTGTGTGTGTACGCACGTGCTGTCAAACAGACAGAGCTTCTAGGCAGAGCAGAAATGTCTCTCTTCATTTTGAAACAACGTGGTGAATCATCTGGTGTGCTTAGTTTGTCTGCCATTATACAGGCTGGCACCCGGCCACAGGCTGGATCTCTCTCGCACGCACGCACGCACGCACGCACGCACACACACACACACACACACACACAGTGTATGAGTCACAAAGAATATATACTTCCACATGCACCCAACAGATTGGGTGCACACTGTTTAAACTCTCTGATAGTTTAAGAGAGTGTTGTCTCATTCCTCATTACTATTATGACAATAACCAGAGACCACACAAAGTTCTGTGTGTGAGTGAGTGTGCGGCTCACACAGACTGGGGAGGGGCAGCAGGAGAGCATGAGACCCGACCAAGTTTCAACATGTGACCCTCTCTGTCAATCTATTTCCTCCTCTCTCTCACTCCCTCTCTATCTATTTCCTCCTCTCTCTCGTTCCCTCTCTATCTATTTCCTCCTCTCTCTCGTTCCCTCTCTTTCTCTCTCCGTCCCCCATCTCTCTCATAAATACACACAAACCCTGCAGGACGTTTGTAGGACTGTAATTGGTCCGTGCACACTAGCCCTCAGCACATCCTCTGTTGATGGCAAATGTTCTTTGTTTTTACTCACCCTGCTCCTGACTCATGGACTATGAAGCATGTGTGTAAGACCACACACACACACACACACACACACACACACACACACACACACACACACACACACACACACACACAGCTCGTCAATTTGGCCCTGCGTGTGGTTGTCAATGTAGAGGCTCTTCGATCAACATGATCTGGAGGACTACGGTTCATGCTGCTCTGACCAATGACGACTTAGTCCCTCCTCTTGACTTGCTTTAATTGGCTGACAGTCTCCCTTTTCAACCCTCAGCCAGCCAACCATGTTGTGCTCTGAATAACTGTCTTAAGAGACAGATAGTATCCAAATCAAATATGTGTGTGGAAGTGTGTACTGTAGAGCTCCTAGACTTCTAAACAGTCTTGGTAATAGCTCTTAATAAATGTTTGTATTTGATATAGCTTCGAAGGTGGCCTTATTATTGATTGATTCATCTATTTTCCTGTATCTTTTATCGTTATTTCTATTATTATTCTATGTATGTATATTTTATAGACCAACTAGTCAACACTGGTTTCCTTTGCGTGTTCTCGATGCTTTGCAGACAGTAAAGCTGTGTTAATTAGTTTTCCCTCACCCTGCTATGAATTAGACAGGCCTATCCATATTTGATAGGGGTCCTCCTGGTAGAATAGGCCCATCCATATTGCATAGGGGTCAAATTAGATCTGTCAGAATTTGAGATTGGAGGCAGGAATTTCACAGCTCTGCTCTAGGGCTGAACGATTTGGGGGAACATATCTAATTGCGATTTTTCTGACAGATATTGCGATTGCGATTTGATTTGCATATCATTTTTTTAAAGTAAAGCTTTAGCTCAATATAAAATGTGTAATAGATGTGATGGAACATTACCACATGAGATACCATCAAAATTTGAACTACAGTATATTCGAATGCAAGGATGAGAACTTAAAGATATCAACAAGTTTCCAACATGTATTCATTAAAAATGTGTAATTGGCATGGAATAATCTATTTATTTTATTGAACCTTTATTTCCCCAGGCAAGTCATTAAGAACAAATTCCAATTTTCATTCTAACATAGAACATGAAGAACATAACAGAACATAAAACAATTCCAATCAGAAAAGAACAGAACCTTTCTATAAAAATCCCAGAAATTGAAATCGATGGACGATGGTCATTCACTTATGGCTCAGGAGCAGCATCTTAATATTGCAGTTAAATAAATAATGTAGCCTGGTAATAATGAAAAATAGATTTACATTTCTAATAAGAAAATAACAGGACCTTTCTGCAAAATTTCTGACATTGAAACAGGTAGGTCATTCACTTATGGCTCAGGAGCAGCATCTGAATATTTCATATCTAATCCACAACAGGCCTTGAACAATGACATCGTTTGTTGCACATCTGTAGTCTGAAACCCGGAATCCTTCCATACCACCGGACCGAAGGGCTGCTTTTCCTTGGGACTGAATTCTCCAAAGTTAGTTCCGGCTCAGTGGAGGTCGTTTTCCCCGCGCCTGAAGGTAGTTTTCCTTGCGTTTCATGAGCTTGCTGTTGGTGGGCGTCACCTTAGGCAACTTCTGATTGGTGAGCATGACTGTCACACGAGGATGGCATGCGTTTGTAAAAGCCCTGACCGTTTAAACCCCGGGTCAGACGAGCTATGTATGAGGTACGTTCCAAAATCGCAGCCTTTGCGATATGCTGATCGCGTTGTTCCATATCACAATTTCCAACTGAAATCGGTGAATCGGTCGGCCCGACCCTGCTCTGATTAAAGTGATTCCCAGATTCTCTTGTCTGCCTGAGATCTGGAATATATGTTTAGATTCCTCATTCGATGGAAAATAACCCCACCCCACCTAGATTCACTTTCAATCTGAAATAAACAGTGGGCCTCTATTGGTGAGTGTGAGCAATAGTTTAGGTTCAGTCTGGATGGTCTTTCTAATTCAAGGTGTTGGTTTTGGATTGGTTTGAAGAGGGGCGGCGGGGGGAGGAAAGGGCCAGATTGTCTCCTCTCGTCCTACTGAGACCACAAGCCCTCCGCCATCTGGCCCCCCCACGCTTTCAGTGCGCGGAGAGGCGCGTGTGCGTGTGCGTGTGCGTGTGTGTGTTGATAGGCTGTATATAAAGGATTTATTAAAGTGAGGAAGAGGTGGAGGGAAGATAAGACTGATGTATTTGGTGTGTTTATGTCGATGTGTGGAAGGATTTCCTCTCTCTCTAGCCCTCCCTCGGAAAGAGGAGTCGTGTGTGTGTGTGTGTGTGTGTGCGCGCGTGTGCGTGTGCACGTGTGAGGGGGGGGGGTCCTATGAGATTCCGCCAATCTCTCCTTTCTTCATATCCCCAGACATCCCATAGTGTCGAGCCGTTGTCATGGAGGCCCGGCTCATTATCTCCCTGTCAGCTCCTCTTCCTCTCCCTCGCCTTTCTGGCTGCTGGTTTACACCTTCCTCTTTCATCCGCCTCTCCCCTCTTCCTCCTGGCCCTCTATCCGTTCCTCTTTGTCTCCCTCCCGCCTCCCTCTTTCATCTCCTCTCTCCATCCCCTCTTTCCTTCTCTCTCCTCCCTCCCTCACGGCTCCAATATCTTCTGTAATCCTGGGCGCTGATCCATAACTACAGCATGGATGCTCTCGCTCTCTCTCTCTTTCTCTGTGTTGATTGCTTCCTGATGTGTTTCATCCTCCCCATTTTCTCCCCCTCTCTTTCTCTCCATCCCTCCATCTCTCCTACCGGCTCAGTAAGTGAGCCTCAATTACCGCTGTTTCCACACACTGAGCTCGCCATCTGCTACCAGAGGAATGTCTTTCATTCTGACACTTACCAGGGTTTCTGTCTCTCTCTCTCTGTGTGTGTGCGCACGCGCATGTGTGTACAGTATGTAGGAGTCAAGAGCTGCTCCTCTTTCAAGAGTGTGTGGACTGTTTGTATATTAGGTTGTGTGTGTGTGTGTGTGTGTGTGTGTGTGTGTGTGTGTGTGTGTGTGTGTGTGTGTGTGTGTGTGTGTGTATCTCCTTTAAATAAAAGATGAAACCCTGCAGTGTTCAGTCATGTGAGCTCAACTGTAAAGGACATGCTTAGGATGGCCAGTGGCACACTCAGGACCTATGTGTTCCTCTCCTATACACACACACTAACCATACTCATGTGGTGAACCATTCACAAGTTTTTTTTTTTTTAACAAAAATGTTATTCAACTCAACCAACTGTACACTCATACTCATGCTAAATAGGCACACTGAAGACAAGTGTGTTATCATAATTAGTGTGTGTGTGTGTGTGTGTGTGTGTGTGTGTGATACCCGGGAGGGACAGTGATGTAGTAGACGGGCTCAGACCTGCTGCAATCTGAGGTATTTTTATTGCTGTGTGTGAGTTTATGTAGAGTGCGCATGTGTGTGTATTTGTTGCTGCTGCTTTCTCCTCACCACCATTCACTGTCATCACCCAGACTCTCTACAGTCCAGTTGAAATTTGGCAACACTGTCTGGAGTGCAACCGAGCCGAAATTGTGTCAGTTACAATAGTACTAAAGCCAAAATGGTGTCAGTTACAATAGTACTAGAGCCAAAATGGTGTCAGTTACAATAGTACTAGAGCCAAAATGGTGTCAGTTACAATAGCACTAGAGCCAAAATGGTGTCAGTTACAATAGTACTAGAGCCAAAATGGTGTCAGTTACAATAGCAGTAGAGCCAAAATGGTGTCTGTTACAATAGGGTACAACCCAGATGACAGTTAGCAACACTGTCTGGAGTGCAACCAAGCCAATAGGGTGTCGGTTACAATAGGGTACAACCCAGATGACAGTTAACAAGAATATATCAGGTGTGCCCCCAGGGCTTCAAAATGTTGAATAGCTGAGGACTCTCAAGTGCCCAGACAGCTGATCTGTCTGGAGACAAGCTACCACCAAGGACATGCATGGATTCAAATTCAGGTTACATTTCATAGATGAAGACGACAGAGAAAAGTAGTTGTTGTTTTTTTGTGTGTGTGTGTGTGTGTGTGTGTGTGTTGGGGCTGTCAGTGTTAACTGACGACGTCAGTGAGGGTATTGCTGAGGATGAAGATTTGATGAACAGTGGGATTGTTGCCAGTCATTGTGATGAGTCACTCAGCACATTGTCTTTTCTCTAAATAGAGCTGCTCAAACCGAATCGGGTTGCTAAAAGTGTATGTGTGTGCGTCTGTGTTTTGTGTGTGAGTCTACGTATCCAATACATGTGAGCTAAGTACATTTGTTGTGAATTTATGGCATGTTCAGAACAACTCTTGGGATCTCATTATACCCTGTAAGTGTGTGCGCGTGCATGTGCGTGTGCGCTTGCGTGTGCGCGTGCGTGTGCGTCAATTTCTGAGTGTGTTTGCAGTTCCCACACACAGCTGTCCTGTCCCTGTACCTGCACGGCTGTGTGGCCATTGTGTTCCAGCTGTTCATTGTCAGTATATCATCTCTGAAGCATATGTTGTTTTGTGTGTGTGTGTGTGTGTGTGTGTGTGTGTGTGTGTGTGTGTGTGTGTGTGTGTGTGTGTGTGTGTGTGTGTGTGTGTGTGTGTGTGTGTGTGTGTGTGTGTGTGTGTGTCAGGCCTGTGCCCCTGGGGAAGCCTAGACACTCTGTTGCTTTCCATAAATAGAAGGCCAGGCAGCACTCTAACCTAGAAGCTCTGACCAGCTGGAGACACAATGGTCCCTACACTGCTCTCCCTTGGTCCATCGCTCTCTCCCTCCCTCCTTCCTTCCCATCTCTCTCTCTCTCTCTCGCCCTCTTTCTGTCTCTCTCTGACTGTCTCTCTTTAATCTTCAGTGTTGACTTATTACTTATTTTTCTGTGCCGTAGGTTTGGATATAACAAACAGGACATGGGGTTACATGTCATTTAAACATCAATATTATTTAGTTTGCCACTCTTAAAATGTTTCTTTATTTTTTACTCCTCAGCTGTTTTGTTGATTTGAGCTGCATAAAAAGGCATAGCCTCTCCACCCTCCTCTGTGGCTCCATTTCCCACTCACCACACACACACACACACACACACACACACACACACACACACACACACACGCAAAAAGGCACAAGCACTCACAGTCATACACAGATGCTTATTCACTTGCTCTTTCTCACACACTCTTGCTCACACACACACACCTCTACTTAATTGCGAGGTATTTAAGTGCCCCTACAGACCCGGCCCCTTTCTTAAAGGGCTGCTTTGTGCGAAGTAAACATAGGCAGCTTTCTGGACTCAGCTCTGAGAGGACAGGGGCGCTCTTTCCCCCAACCCCTCCTTTTAACGAGCGGTTACCTGAGCCTCCGTAGCTTGGCCTCACCCACCAGGAGAGAGCGAGCGAGAGAGAGAGAGAGCGAGAGAGCGAGAGAGCGAGAGCGCGAGAGAGCGAGAGCGCGAGAGAGAGAGAGCGAGAGCGAGCGAGAGAGAGCGAGAGCGAGAGGTCAGAGGTCAGAAGGTGAAGTCATGGCCCAGAATTGTCCAGCATGGCTCTGGTCTGGTTAGGTGCTAGCCTGCTGGAGATCAGGTGGAGGTAAGGTAATCCCTCAGAGCCTGTTTACCATGAGGGAGGGGGGTAGGTAGGTAGGGAGCGAGCGGAGACATGAATGGAGAAGATAGAGAACAGAGAAGGAGAGAGGACAAGTGGAAGAGAAAGGGTTGGGGCGGGGTTCCCCGTCCGTCTAGACTGACACCGTCAATAAAGACCTGATTGGCCCAGACAGATAAGCATCTCAAGTTGCCCGGCTGACCGTCAAGGGGCCTGTCCGTCAAAGTCCCGTTCCCACGGAAACAATGACTCCCCTGTACCCCTTGTCCTTGAGAAGGACTCCTGGGCTGTTCTGGAAAGTTTCCATCGCACCACACACACACACACACACACACACACACACACACACACACACACACACACACACACAGCGTGTTTCACACACTTGCCCTCCCCAGGTTTTCACCCTAGTGAGCTTAAGCTCTTTTACATATTCTTTGTCGTAAATCTCAAATAACCAACGCTAAGTGGCCTTCAATAAAAGCACCTTCTAACTGACTGTAACAGGATATATCCAAACATTCCTTTTCAACCCACCACCGGCAGAGGAGGAATCAGATCAGATATCACTAGTATTAATCATATCAATACAGGACTGAGTGACTGAAGCTCCACTAATGGGTGATATGTTTATTATAATAATAGTTTTAATTAAAGAGTGCCTTCCAAGTATACCTTGACTCATCACATCACACACACACACACACACACACACTACATAAACACATACCCCACACACACACACACACACACACACACACACACACACATAGATACACGTACATGGCACACACGTGCTCATTGTATATTTTAACATAATCAGTCATGCGTATTGCTGTGGTAAGATGTTAATTTGCTTTTGTGTGACATGTATGTGTGTTTATCCATACTAATTTCTCTGTGTGTGTGGTCTGTTCAGGGTGTGTGTACGTGTGCATACTCAGGGTATTTGTGTGTGTGTGTGTATTCAGGTTGTGTGTGTTTGTGTCCGCTTGCCCCTTAGTCACTAGAACATCTGGATTTCTGAAATTGTTAAATTGTTTGAATTAAGCGAGTCGTTAGTGAGATTAATAAGCCCAGGGTGTCCAGATGGAGAGAGAGGAGAGAGAGGTCCCCCGTAGCGCCCTGCAAGCCCACCTACCGTGAGACACACACACACACACACACAGAATCAATCCTACAGGGTTCAAAATGGGTAGCAGAGCGAAGAGTGTGACAGAGAGAGAGACATGGAGACAGAGAGACAGGGACAGAGTCAAGGTGACTCCACCGTGTTCCTAAAAGAAGCTGATCAAACTGTCCCTACTGTCAGTGATAAGATCCTCTCGTCGTGCTCCCATCTTCACCTCTTCTTTCTTTCCCCCCTCTCTCTTATTCCTCCCTTTCTCTCGTCCCTCTGCTCCCCTCTCTCCATCCATCCCTTCTTACCCTCCCCCTCCTCTCCCTCCACTCCTTTCTTTTCTTTCTTTCTTTCTTGCTTTCTTTCTGTTTTTCTGTCTTTCTTTCTTGTGATGTGTTTTTCTCGCTGACAGACGTGAAGCTCTAACCACGCTCTCCTTCAAGGTTTACTGTATAGGGCAGCTGGACACACACATCACACAGAATGAATCTTACTAAGCATGTACACACACACACACACACACACACACACACACACACACACACACAGATATTCACACACAGATATTCACACAGGCTGTCAGCTGGCAGCAGCCTGTGGGCTCCTGACACACTTGGTCTGGATTTTCTGCAGTGCGGGCATCTTGTAAGAGCTGTGTTTTATAGGTCAGATAGGACAGACAACTAGTTGTGTGTGTGTGTGTGTGTGTGTGTGTGTGTGTGTGTGTGTGTGTGTGTGTGTGTGTGTCTCCACCTATGTGTGCAGGTGCATGCATGTGTGTGTTTCTCCCTGTGTGTGTATGTTTGTTTTGCTCGGTGTGTGTGTGTGTGTGTGTGTGTGTGTGTGTGTGTGTGTGCGAA
This sequence comes from Aplochiton taeniatus, assembly GCA_017639675.1. Taxonomy (NCBI): domain Eukaryota; kingdom Metazoa; phylum Chordata; class Actinopteri; order Galaxiiformes; family Galaxiidae; genus Aplochiton; species Aplochiton taeniatus. The sequence continues at coordinate 37,185,689 of CM030173.1, forward strand.
TTGTGTCTTGTTTGTCAAGAGGGTTAGCTAGTCACCGGATCTCTCCGGTAGCTTTCATATATAAATTATATGATTTGACAACTTATTTAATGATTTACCAACTGAAAAATATATCTGTATAGCGCTACCCCTTTCCTTTGATGAAGCGGTTTCCTTGTGTGGATATACTACGACTAGTTAAACCAGTCTGAAAGACTAACCGCCCTTGTCTCTCTCCCTGGGCGCCGTACACTAGCCTCAGAGGAGGCCTAAAACCCAGGGATCTGGCAACCGCAGAGTGCTGTCTGCATCGACCCGTGCAAGGCCCAGGCCAAGTGGTTCTGAGCGCCCTCCACAAACCACGAGACGGGGCTGACCTCTGACCCCATCAACTAGAACGACCCCGCTGCTGGTCAACATTTAGGCTAGCACTTCTCTCTCTGCCTGCCTGCCTGCCTGCCTGCCTGCCTGCCTGCCTGCCTGCCTGCCTGGTCCAGCGTGGTTTACCTGAGTCTGCTACTCGTCATTGGTTCCCTGTGGTTTGCTCTGTGCCTCGGGCCAAACTCAGTTGACGTTGAGTAGGAGATTGAGTTTGTTCTTGGCAGTGTGGCTGGTCATTTTCTCTTCGTTAAGTTATCATTTCTTATCGAGCCCCATTTGGATAAGAGGACCGGACCCTTTTCCCCTTCCTCTTCCTCTCTCTAGGCCTCTAAGGACGTTGAAATGGTAGGAGCTACGGTTTCCCATCTTTTCATTTTTGTAAAGAATGTGATGGCTCCTTTTTGGATTGCGGTAATGAATGGGCGTTGCCGTAATTCCGCCCTCTGTTCACCGTTTGGGGTATTTCCTCCCCAGGAAAGATTTAGGAAGCCCTGTTCTCCCAACTTTCAAAACGTTTTACTTAATTAGTCTCGCTATCTCTTTCTTCCTTTCTACTCATCTCTCTCTCTCTCTCTTGCTTTCTGTCTCTTGTATTCTCTCTCTCTCTCTCTCTCTCTCTCTAGCCCTCTATCTCTCTAGCCCTCTCTCTCTGGCCCTCCCTCTCTCTCTCTCAAATACCTGTTGTTGATCAGCTGTGTGTGTTGTGTGTAGACTCCTGCCACTTATGACCCAGAGTCCCCTAGTCCACTACATTGTTTACACTCTGAAATCTCGTGTGTGTGTGTGAGTGTGTGTGTGTGTGTGTGTGTTGCCAGATGTGATGTTGACCCATTGTAATTCCATTAAAGCTGAATTAGCGTGTTTGTCACACTCCCATCATGCCAGATTTCACTTTGTCCATTTGAAACTCTTCATTATAACCCTGCCTTCTGTCCAACAAGGAGAGACTTTTCTTCATCCTCCCATTTTCGCTTCACCTCTGTTTTATTCTGTTCTGTATCTTTGCATTTTCTGTATTGTATCATTGTATTGCTATTTCTCCTCGAAACCCATTTTAGATAAACCCTTTCATTCCACATCCTTTCATCCTTACATATTTCAACACAGTCTTTCATTTTACATCCCTCTATTGTTTTCATATCCTCCATCATATTAATAACTGATCCTGTCTGTCTCTTGTTCCTCATCCTTCGTCCTTGCATCAGGTTGTGTCTCTGTTTCTCCATCCTTCCTGTCTTTGGTTACGGTTAGGCTTGGGGTTAGCTTTTGACTTGCGACCTCAACATCTCCCTCCGGCTCACGTTTGACCTCTGACCTCTGCTCTTTGCCCCACACTGATTAACTCGCACGTATTGATCGTTTGTTCTCGTTGGCTAATCTGGCTCCATGGGTTCTGCCTTGTGTAAGGGCTTGGTGCGCCTAGGCTGTCGGTCTCTGGGGATCCACTGTGCCTGTCAGTCGCCCTCATAGAAGCTGCGGCTACCACACACACACACACACACACACACACACACCGAGTGTCAAACACACCCACCCAGGAGGCTACAGGGCAAGGCGCTGGGTCCTCCTCTCTTGACAGACTGACAAACTGCTATCAGCTGTCAGGCTTGGGTTGTTCTAGAACTTTGAAATGACACATGGAAGTGATGTTTTATGACTATGCTCTTCGTTGGCTAGTTATGGATTTACCTCCCAGGAAGACGATCACCTCTTTCTATGCGTTTCTAACTGGGATACGCTGCATATACCACTGTCAGCTTTGTGACTAAGGCAGTTCAAAGATCGGGTGCATACTGAGCTAATCAGGGTGGGGGCCTTGCTCAAGAGGTCAGGGGCTGCTGGGTAATGGTGTCACATAGTTGTCTTGTGATCGAGGGCGTGTAGGTTAGGATTACCTTGGAGAATGTCCTTTAAATACTATGAGTTGGTCATTTGGACGGCCATGTTGAATCTCCTAACCTTAGTTTGAAAGATATTGTTGCTGCTCACTGACCGGCTTGTTTTCTCACAGATGTGAGTGAGTGAGTGAGTGAGTGAGTGAGTGAGTGAGTGAGTGAGTGAGTGAGTGAGTGAGTGGATTGTAATCCTCTTGTATATGTGTGTGTTTCTTCCCTGTCCTCCATACAGAGAGCAGGTGGCCGTTCTCTGAGTGGTTAGAAAAGGATGTATGAAAAGACAAAGGGTTGGTATTTTTGGTGTCCCTGTTCTCTTTCTTCATTTTTCTCTCTCTCTCTCTCTCTCTCTCTCTCTCTCTCTCTCTCTGTGTGTGTGCGCGCTCTGTATCCCTCCTAAGGAGATTATGGTGACATTAACGTGGTTTAGGGGAACATTGACTCGGCCTCCGGTGTCGTTCCCGCGGCGGCTAATGTATTGTGGGTTTCAGTCAGGTTGCTTTTTTGGGGGGGGGGGGCTCTTCAGTCAGCAGGGGGAACACGTGTCTGACAGGACAAAAGAACAGCCTAGCTGACTCCTCCGTTTGTTAGAAGGATTGGATCTGACTTGATTTGATGGTCGAGAGGGGCGAAATCCTGGTGAGGGAATTGAATGCTCCTTCAGTGTAGGACAAGAGAGGAACAAAGCATGCTGCATTTGGCCACTCTGTGTCCCTCCTCAGCAAATGGGAAATGCCCTGTGTGGTGAAGGGGTATCGTTCTCTGAAAAGGCCGTGTCACTCTCACTGCCGGACGTTTTCAGAGAGAGAGAGAGAGAGAGAGAGAGAGAGAGAGAGAGAGAGAGAGAGAGAGAGAGAGAGAGAGAGAGAGAGAGAGAGAGAGAGAGAGAGAGAGAGAGAGAGAGAGAGAGAGAGAGAGAGAGAGAGAGAGAGAGAGAGAGAGAGAGAGAGAGAGAGAGAGAGAGAGAGAGAGAGAGAGAGAGAGAGAGAGAGAGAGAGAGAGAGAGAGAGAGAGAGAGAGAGAGAGAGAGAGAGAGAGAGAGAGAGAGAGAGAGAGAGAATCCTTTTCCAGTTGGTTCTGTTTGAATAGTGAGCGTTGGTTGCCCCCCCCCCCCCCTCGTCAAACAGTGTCCTGTCCGTGTTTCTCCATTGGCCCGGCTACGTCCAGGGAATACCTGAAGCAAAATAACACGTTGAAGAGTCATGCCATGGAGACGAAGGATTCCCCCGTGTTGAACAATACACACACACACTTCATTCAAACAGAAAGAATATGTGTGGGTTTACCGTGTCTCCCTCATGACCATGTTCATCTACACATTAGTTCACACACAAACACACACCCTGCAGTATGTTGCCTGTGAGTGGTACTCTACCTTAATGGTAGTCTAGTGGTTCCAGAAACAGACACCGTCTAGTGGTTCTAAAAGCATACCTAACCTAGTGGTTCCAGACCCAGCCTAGTGGTTCCAGACCCAGCCTAGTGGTTCCAGACCCAGCCTAGTGGTTCCAGACCCAGCCTAGTGGTTCCAGAATCAGCCTAGTGGTTCCAGAACCAGTCTAGTGGTTCCAGACCCAACCTAGTGGTTCCAGAACCAAATCCAGCCTAGTGGTTCCAGAACCAGACCCAGAGGAAAACTCTAAACCTGGGTCACCTCTGTCTGGTGTTGTCCGTTGTCTGAGGGTACGCCTGCTTTCCTCCTCAGCCTCCCCCGGGCGGGTGGGCTGGAAAATGGGGCGCACCCGTCAAACCCAACAGCCCCAGGAAGGAGAAAAGAACAGGAAAGTGCTTAGTCAGACTCTTTTTCATGCTCCACTTCCCACCCGATAAGGTCTGCAAGGAAAACACACACACACACACACACACACACACACACACACACACAGCTTTAAGCACTGTTCAGCAGGTTGAGTCACACACACGCACACACACACGGAGGCAAGAGACAAGCCCACTGGTAGTCAACAGAAACATGACTTCCGTCACAGAACAATGCACCCTGGACAAGCAGGTATGGAGAGAAAGCCTGCTCTTCTTCTGCTCTTCTGACTGATCAGGCCCTTCTTCTTCTCTCTCCTCAACACTCTGAAGAGAACACAAGCAGTAAACAAGGGAAGTTATATAATATTTTCCTTGCCAGTAAACAGGAAATATAAGCGCCGACCAGGGGAAACCTGGTGTGCCTGTGTCTGCCTTCTGCTCCCTGTGGACTCATGGGAAATAGTAGTTGTGACCTCCTCCTGTTGCTGCCTCCAGTTGTCTGTCTCTCGGTGAGGTCCGAATGTGTATGTTCACACCAGCGGTCCCACTGGGCTTCACAACGCAGCGCTGGCCGTGGAAAATGGGCCTCAACGAGGAAGGCTTCACGGAAGGAGGTCCATGGCAAAGCGTGGAGTTCAAAGGTTAAACCTAAAACCTGAAGGAGCAGGACTGCTGCCGATACGGTGACGCTACGTTACGTGTGTGTGTGTGTGTGTGTGTGTGTGTGTGTGTGTGTGTGTGTGTGTGTGTGTGTGTGTGTGTGTGTGTGTGTTGGACCAGTAGAAAGACGTATGGCCATGGGCCTGGGAAAATGGTGTCTTATCTGTAAGGCGAGCCCACCGTCCTGCTGGATGGATCTGCTGGGTCGACTTTGACACCCCCTCCCCTCCCCTCTGCTGTTTATTTTGATGCCAAGCCTCGGGGCAGCTCTGACACCCCTGTGATGGACAGGTCCACTTTACACGGCCGGGGGGGGGGAACGGAGAGAGGAGAATGAAATCTTCCTGTGGGCGTCAGACTCTAGCGTGGCGGATCTCTAGACAGAGCTTTAAGAGAACACAGCTCTCTGTAATCCTGGGCGCTGAGCCATAACTCCAGTATAGATTCTCTCTCATTCTCTCTCGCTGTCTCTCTCTCTCTCTCTCTCTCTCTCTCTGTCCTCTGTCTCTCTCTGTGGCCTTTTTATTGCCCTGTCGATGGCCGCTGTGGTCTGTGTTTAAACAGGTTCCAGTGGAGCCGTTGGAGGAGCGGTGGTTTCTGTAGAGCTCTGACTCGGCCACCGTGTGCTATCAGGTTCCATAAGGGTCTGGGTCGAACGTGAACGTGGCCCTTCATTTTGTCCCTTTTAGCCCTCCATTTCCTGGGGCAAGGGGCCTGGGGCATGGGGCCTGGGGCATGGGGCCTGGGGCAAGGGGCCTGGGGCAAGGGGCCTGGGGCAAGGGGCCTGGGGCAAGGGGCCTGGGGCAAGGGGCCTGCTGATGCTGCCCAGGTGGGTGAGGCGGATATTGGTTGTCCGTGCAGGGCCACTGTCATTTTTGCCAATATGCATAATATCATTTCAGTCCAATTTTCCTCGAGCGGTGCGTGGGTGTTTCGGCCCCACGCAAATAACTTGCAGGCAACCCATGCAAATAACACATGGACGTTAAGGGGTGGGGGGGGGGGGGGGGGGGGGGGGAAGGAGAGGAGGAGGAGGAGGAGGAGGAGGAGGAGGAGAAGAGAGAGGAGAGAGAGAGAGAGAGAGAGAGAGAGAGAGAGAGAGAGAGAGAGAGAGAGAGAGAGAGAGAGAGAGAGAGAGAGAGAGAGAGAGAGAGAGAGAGAGAGAGAGAGAGAGAGAGAGAGAGAGAGAGAGAGAGAGAGAGAGAGAGAGAGAGAGAGAGAGAGAGAGAGAGAGAGAGAGAGAGAGAGAGAGAGAGAGAGAGGGGAAGAGAGGAAGAGAGAGAGAGAGAGAGAGAGGCAGGCGGCGGCGGCTCCGGAGTGTGGAGTTCTCCAGCGAGTGTGTCCAGTTTATGAATACACATACTGGCGCAGGGCTAGCTAAAGTCCAGGGGCACTTACAAATCCGAGGAAAGGAGACTGACGGAGTACTCATTAACGTTGACAGGGGAGGCAGCATAATCAACCGCCTGCAAGTTCAATTATTTTCTTATCAACTGCCACTTATTTATCCTACGTTTTTTATGACCATCTCTTTGAAATAGATCAAATAATGGTGAAAGCTTTTGTTTTTGATTGTAAAGGCAATCCCTCAAGAAACAAGTTTCGTCACATCCTGATGAAATACGTAAATCAACACATCGACATATTTATGCGTGTGTTCAGTTGTTAAGACCAACCGTTGTCTAAGGGCTGAGAGAACAGCGTGCGTGCCCGTTCTCTCATGCGTTCAGCCTTCAGGGTGGCACTGTGCCGGAGCACTCGTGATTGATCAGGTCCGCGCCGCTTCAAAGGCAGCCTGTCAATCACGCCAGCTGCGCGCACTGCGCACCGACTCTCTCTGTCAGTCAGTCCGGCATGCTATTCGTTCCCCCGGGGACGAAGCAGGTAAGAGAGTGGTGCCCCCACTGCCTGTTCTCGGAATCAGCTCAGCTTTGAAGAGGGATTCGTTTGGGACACTCTCGAATATATATGAGTCGGCTTGGACGGGCAGCATTATGGTTGTGTGTCTCTCGGGTGTTTTGGAGGGAGAGGAGGATGTGGCAGTGCTTAAGGAGGCTACGGAGACTAATCTAATCACGACAGCTTCAGCGTGCTAAGCTGGCTCCTCTCTCTGTCTAACCCTGTAAGCAGTGCTGTGCCTAATGAACTGAGGATCGTTATCACAAAACACGTCCACACACACACACACACACAAACAAACCAGGCTCCATTCCACTGGTGCTGTAGTTAACTACCTCCGTCATTTCTCTAGATGGAGGAAAGTGAGTAACAGGAGGAGTGCCATGCACCGCATGGTCTTCCTCGAATCCTGACAACTTAATAAACCCAGCCCAGAGGTCTGCAGTACAGGAGCCCAGAGGTCTGCAGTGGAGGAGGAAGAGAAGGAGGGAGGGAGGGAGAAACCCTGAATGACTCGGACACAAACACAAAACACTTAAAATGACACTGACACACACACATACTGGCTCAATTATCCCTCATACTCTAACTCGCTGACAGATACACACAAACATACATGCTCCTTGTCTCGCTCACACACACACACACACACACACACACACACACACACACACTGAGCTCCCTTCAAGAGCACTTTGTAGGAGAAGACTTGGCTTCTGTCAGAGTCAACCCTCCTCTCACCCACACACACACACACGCACACGCGCGCGCACACGCGAGCACACACACTCACACATATACACACACATACACACACGTTCACCCCGTCCACCGAAGGACACCCCTAGAACATACTCAACGCCTCTTTTGTCCCCGGGTTGTAAAGAGGCGGCCGTCTGCTGGGACAGGATCTGGGAACACGCGGTAGCCAGGAAAATGAAATCTGGTCTAATTTAACCAGAGAAAGGGAGGAGGAGGAGAGGGGAGGAAAGGGGAGGAGAGGGTGATTGGATTGGGAAGCAGGAGGGCGTAGGGGAGAGTGGAAGAACAGATTGCGAGAGAACGTGAGGGAGGCATTTTTAAATACACAGGATACAGTGTTATAAAATCCATTATGCCATAATCCAAGACGAGCACTCTAAAAACCAATATTTAGAAAGGATTTGGGTTGAGAGCAGATATGTCACTGGGGTTTTTAAGTGGGCACCTTCCATCCCGGATGTTTCGTTAAATCAAGCTCACACATGGCACCTCCGCAAGGGTTAGCGGTGAGCAGAGCGAGAGATGGTGAGAAAGAGATGGGAGTGGGATATCTGGTTTCTAAATGGCTTTTCCATCCCCTTTTTTATGAGTGGAATAGAATTTACGAATAGGAATAAAGAAGCACGTAACCCTGTTTTTCTTTTTCTTTCTTTCTTTTTCCTCTCCCCCCGTCTCTATCTCACCACTCCCTCACGAGGGCTCTTTTCTAGAGGCAGCTTAGCGAATCCAAGTTTAATCAGAACCGTTGGAGGGGGAAAAACCTCAGAACCAATCCTACCCCCTCCTCCTCCTCCTCCTTCTCTTCCTCCTCTCCTTCATCATCCCCCCAGGGGGTCCCAGGGGGTCTCTCTCTCTCTCTCTCTCTCTCTCTCTCTCTCTCTCTCTCTCTCTCTCTCTCTTTCTTCCTCCCTGGCTCTCTCTTTCTTCCTCCCTGGCTCTGCGGAGGCCACCTCAGCAGTAGGAGTAGTATCAGTAGCTGATCTAAGTCCGGGGGGGGGACTGCAGTCCAGCGGTGTTTCCTCTCGCTGAGGGCTGCTCTGGTGGGCACTACTCCACTCAGCCCTCCCAGAGCAATGAGGCGGAAAAATAGCACACATTTTTCTTGCGCTCGGCTAGTTAGCTTTTTTTTTCTTCATCTTCTTTTTCTCAGTGCTTTCTTTCTCTGTGCTCTCTCTCTCTCTCTCTCTCTCGTTGAGCATTAAAGTGTTTTTTTCAGAACCCTTCTCCATGATTATAACATCTTAAGAAAAGGTAATAACATGCCTTCTCCATGATCATAACAGCTTCACAAAGAAGGTAATACCAGCCCTAACAACAGATCCCTGCAGAGAGAGTGTCCAAGGTTCAGAAGATGTGCAAAAAGCAGGGAAATTGAGTTTTACCGCAGCAACCCTGCAATACCTCCCATTCTGGAGCTGCTGAATAGGACTTCAGCTCCCATGGGGCCTTGGGAGGGAGGGGTGTAAAGAGCTCCAGCTACCTGACGCTGTGTGTAAGGAAGCAAAACGTTCTCTTCCCTACCTCCAGCCATCTGTGACTGCTGAGAACACACAACTAGAGAGGAACACACACACACACGTATACACACAACGAATGGAATTAGACACACGCAAAAGGAGGTTCTAGCAGGAAGTACCGGGGCGATGAGAGCCACGTCGGCCATGTATAGACCTTCCTGTAGCGGTGATATGGGTGGAGCATGGATGACACATCACTTCCCCTCGCATAATCCTACGACCGTCTAGACCTGCTGTCAGTTCATTTCAACCCACTGAGTGCCCTGATGTGTTCAGACCAGAGGGCGATCTCACTAAGATTGCCGGTAAAACATGCTAACGCTTTAATTGGCTTGTCCGCTCTCTGCCAGTAATTGCTAGTTAAGTGTTTTACATCAATAAGGAAGTTGATTACCTGCACTTAGCAACAGAGTCCCCCCTTTTTTTAAGCCACTCTTGCTATGAAAAGCTTAGTCGCTGTTTATTTGCCAAGTGCAGTTTTTGTTCCTCTTTAGTGTTTATTTTTTTGCATGAGGAAATCCGTTCCATGTCAACAGTCCTTTTAAAAAATGGAGTATGCGTCTAACAGTCCTGCATGGCTTCACGCTGCCCTTTGAGTCATGGAAGGAACAGCGTTCTAGCTACAGACGTACCTACCGCTCTCCCCCTTAACCTTTGCCCTCTCTTCTCCTCCCTCATCTCTGTCTTTTTCCTCTCTCTATCTCTGTCTCTCTCTTTTTGTGTTTCTGTGTCAGAGGGAGGGGAATGATTGGAAGTATTTCAGTTCCCAAGGAAAGGCATTTCACTAGGTCCTCCAACTGACGTGAAAAGAAACCGATCGGCCTTTGTGTTTGATGCCATCTCTTTCTCCTTTTCTCTCTCTCTCTCTCTCCCCCTCCCCCTCTCACTCTTCTCTGTCTTTTTTCCTCCCTCTCTCTGTCCCTCCTCCTTAGTAGGCCTGTCTCTGAGAGGAAGCTACAGTGACGCTTCGTCAGCTGTTTGGATTCCGTCTACAGTTCCTCCTGGAGTGAGGTTTTGTTCCTGTAATTAGTTTTCCTGGGAAAAGGGGCGACAATGTCGACATGGTTGCTTTGCTGAAAACTTGTGTGTGTGTGTGTGTGTGTGTGTGTGTGTGTGTGTGTGTGTGTGTGTGTGTGTGTGTGTGTGTGTGTGTGTATATATATATATATATATATATATATATATATATATATATATATATATATATATATATATATATATATATATATTGGGTTTAGTGCGGCTTGTTTTTGTAGGGAGCACATATGTATGTGCTAAAGGGGTTTTGGGATGTAGATTGGCTGTTTGTTCAGGGACACTGGGCTGTCTGTTTCTCTGTAGGCGTTCATTCTGCTTTGTGTCCGTCAGGGATAACAGGACTGTCTTTTAAAACACAAACTCTTCTTTTTCTCACTCTCTCAAGTGTTATGGATCTGCATCTGTGCACGCTTATGCCTGTATACCTGGTGTGTGTGTGTGTGTGTGTGTGTGTGTATGCGTGTATGCGCTTGCGTGTGCGTGTCTCTTCTATGTGTGAGTCTCTCTCTCTGCTGTGTGTGGGTCTCTCCCTCTTCCCTGTGTGTGTGTGTCTCCTAACACGTATATCCTGGGCCTGGTATCAGTATTTGGCAGCTCTCCCAGTCGTGGCCATATGTCTGTGTCATCCATGCCCTTCAGGATATTGGCCTAATAGAGAGCCCAGGGGAACAGTGAAAAACCCTGCCTTCTCACTGGCTGCACCGCTTGATTGACATGTTAGATCAACCAATTAATTAATTTTCCAAGCCATATTATTGCCTGATTGGCCCATAGGCACTGAAGAGGGAAATTAAAGTTGTGAAACCGTCGACGAGCGGGAACGCAGCCTGTCAATCAAACAGGCCTCCCAGACCAAGCCCCAGTGGGCAGAGTCTGGACCTCCTCACAGAGTGCCTATTGGATGACCATGCCCGTGTGAATGGTTGACAGCTGGTGATAATAGCAACGGGAGCTGGATTTCTCTGCCTGACCTTTTCCCTGAGCTCCTCCTCAAAGTCCTGTTATTAACAGCGCTCACCTTTAACCTTCAGGCATCTTGCCGGAGGTCTCGTGAAGCTTCCTGTTTATTGAAGGCTGTTATGGGGGATGTTTCCATCCCCAGTCAGGGTGTCCTGTGGCTCGTCGGGCCAGGGGCCGCCAGGAGAACAGGAGAGCATACGCCACAGGACAGCCAGCCAGTCAGACCACTGCGGCGGTGCGGGGCAGAGCCCGACGTTAATGGTATCACGTTTTGTCCTGCTAATCCCTTCGACAGGAAAGTCGGATTAACATCCTCTCCCAACAACGCTTTGAAACATCTCCATGAAGGATTACGACTCCCGGTTTGGTGCCTCAGATATGATTCTGCCCGCGTAATCGGCCCCGGGCATTTAAAGGGTTAATTCCTGAGGTCCTAGATCCCTTGGAGTCTCTTAGTGTGCCAGCGTGAGAGTGCATATGAACGGTCTGTGTGTGTGTGTGTGTGTGTGTTACAGTATATTCCCAGAGAACATGACGTCAGTGAAACAGCTTGAAATCAAATGCTAGGAGGTTATTATGATATGAGTTATGACTGTGTGTGTGTGTGTGTGTGGGGGGGGTGGGGGGTGTATCGCTGAGAGCAGGGCTGGGCCACACAGTCGGAGAGAGAGAGAGAGAGAGAGAGAGGAAGAGACAGACAGCGTCATAGTCTAGAGGACTATGCTTGCCCTTATCTCCCCTGTGTGTGTGTGTGTGTGTGTGTGTGTGTAGTGTAGTGTAGTGGTCTAGTGGGGAAGGTGTGGAAAGAGGGTAATGAGAGATTAGGATGTTTTGCGTTTGCGAGTGAGAGTGTCTGAGAATGTGGTTGTCCTGGATACCTAAGGAGAGAGCTGCTGTGAAATGCAATCCATTATCTCTCTCACTCACTCTCTCTTCTCTTTCTCTCTCCTTTATTTTTTTCCTCACTCTCTCGGTCACACACACACACAGTAACTAACGGTGACCTTTCACTGGTCTATATGTGAAAGAGAGAGAGAGAGAGAGAGAGAGAGAGAGAGAGAGAGAGAGAGAGAGAGAGAGAGAGAGAGAGAGAGAGAGAGAGAGAGAGAGAGAGAGAGAGAGAGAGAGAGAGAGAGAGAGAGAGAGAGAGAGAGAGAGAGAGAGAGAGAGAGAGAGAGAGAGAGAGAGAGAGAGAGAGAGAGAGAGAGAGAGAGAGAGAGAGAGAGAGAGAGAGAGAGAGAGAGAGACGATAGATAGAAAGGAGAGGGAGTGAGAATGAAGGACAGATGCTGACAGAGACGCAGGCAAAAGGGACGAGAACAAAAGAACGTAAGTAGAACGGTCAGAAATTGGAAGAGAAAGATGAAGAAGGAGAGAGGAAGGTCTAGGGGTGAGGGGGCAGGAAGAGAAGGGAGGAAGTAGGGGGAGTGGGGGCTGGAGCCATCGAGAAGTTGATGCAGCCAATCAGAATCCCTCCTTCACCATTTCATTTCCTGTGTAGCAATCCACCCAATAGCTGTGGTTTTCCTGTTCAAGCCATTAGTTCCTCTGCCAGACTGGCGGCTGCTGAAGAGGCCTGGTCCTAGATCAGCCAGTATAAAGAACGTTTTATGTAGTCTGTTTGCCTTTCTAACTCAACCTTTCCTCTCTCTCTGCCTATCTCTTTCTATCTCTGTTGCCCTTTTATTGTTCTCATTGACTCACTCACTGCTGACTGTAGAGCCCTTCTCGTCTGTCTCAATCTCTTTCATGTCTCTCTGTCTATGCCCATCGCTCCCCTAACCCCCCACGCCTCCACACCACTCCTCCACTACACTGTAGGACCAGTGTTTTAGAGTATGTGTAGAGTCTGGGATTAGTGTGTGTGTGTGTGTCTGTGAGAGAGTGTGGGCTGTTGGTGGAGGTGTGTGTGTGTCTATTGCAGTTCTGGGTGGAACAGCAGCTTCAGTGTTCTCCGTTTAAGACGCCAGACCAAATCCAGAACCTGACCCGTCACCCAACCTAAACCTGAAGAAACACCCTTCCACTGTTTCTAGCAGGCCAGGAAAGTTCTAGACCCTCTGACATGCTCTCTCCTCACCCCCACTCTAACCTCCACTCTCCTTCTTTCAGATTGAAGTCAGTTATTTTTGAGTGAGCGAGTGAGCGAGCGAGCGAGTGAGTGACATGCTTTTACTGTATGGAAAAATGAGGAGACTTTTCAGTCTTACTCGCACAGTGGCATTCACACACACTCTCTCTCTCTGTTTGATTCTCTCTCTCTCTCTCTCTCTCTCTCTCTCGCTCTCTCTCTCTCCATCTCTCTCTCTGCCAGTCAGGGACTGAGACAGATCATGCCCAAAGTAGACATTTTCACATCTCGATAACTTTCAATATGTCCTTGTCACATTTAATACGTTCAGAACCTAAGAGAATGTACAAAGAATGGAGGGGAAAGGCTCCCCAGTCAATCCGGCTGGAAAAGGTTCGCTTGTCAACCCAAGTCTCTCTCTCCTCCTAGGGGAAGCCAACGCCCGGTGACACACTCACCCGAAGTCCCAAAACAAAACACGTCTGAACTCTCAAAGACGAGCGCACTTCATAAGTTAATCTCTCATTAGAAAACGCAACCAGCAAGTCTTTGTTTTGGCAGCCATTTCGAGTGTTCTGTGAACACTTTCTTGACATGTTGCCCTGCTCTCAGGCTCGTAAACTTTCTATTGGAGAATATACTGTAACTATAAATATATATATATATATATATATATATATATATATATATATATATATACTGTATATATATGTGTGGTAGGTTCTGAACGTATTAAATGTGACAAGGACATATTGAAAGTTAGCGAGATGTGAAAATGTCTACTTTGGGCTAAACTGATCTGTCTCAGTCCCCGACTGGCTGTGTGTGTGTGTGTGTGTGTGTGTGTGTGTGCATTTCACTGTGCGAGTAAGACTGAAAAGTCTCCTCATCTTTCCACACACTAAAAGCATGTCACTCACTCACTCACTCTCAAAAATAACTGACTTCAATCTGAAAGAAGGAGAGTGGAGGTTAGAGTGGGGGTGAGGAGAGAGCATGTCAGAGGGTCTAGAACTTTCCTGGCCTGCTAGAAACAGTGGAAGGGTGTTTCTTCAGGTTTAGGTTGGGTTACGGGTCAGGTTCTGGATTTGGTCTGGCGTCTTAAACGGAGAGCACTGAAGCAGTAATAGACACACTCCAATTTAAATCGTTTTTATTAGGAAATAAAAATTTTCAAAATAAAATACGCCCTCCTGGCTCCCTCAAAATAAAATACGCCTTGCACACAGTGCAAGGCGGTTGCTATGCAACGTAGACATTAGTGCTTGCTAGCATCATCACAGGTCAGCGTTATCAATTTCATTATTTGGGTTTTTCTTTACATTCATTTGTGTGTTGCCATTTATTGTGGAACCACTACAAAACTGTCCAGTGTAACAAGGAGGACTTTGAGTACTGCTTGTATTTTTTGTTAGGTGAAGCCGTTGAGTTACAACCGTTATTTATAAATGTTTTATGTCAGACGCGGAGTGATACTGAATTGTGCCAATAAGAAAATAGATGGCATAGCCGTGGTAGATATACCACGGCTATGAACCAATCCGATTTCTTGATTCAAACAACATGGGTATATATATCTACCATCTGTCTCGCACTTTTAAATAACAGAGAATTGATATAATTGACATGCTGTTTTAGTTTTTCTGCTCAGACCTTTTTAACTGTATACTCCTTCACTGGTTGCAACCTCTACTCCTCTCGTTTAATTCTCTCTCTCTCTCTCTCTCTCTCTCTCTCTCTCTCTCTCTCTCTCTCTCTCTCTCTCTCTCTCTCTCTCTCTCTCTCTCTCTCTCTCTCTCTCTCTCTCTCTCTCTCTCTCTCTCTCTCTCTCTCTCTCTCTCTCTCTCTCTCTCTCTCTCTCTCTCTCTCTCATCCATCCATTATCCTGGATTTCTCGTTTTGAACCATGAAGCCATTCTGGCTCTTCACACAGATACTGGTCTATATATATTTCCAGCAGTATTGTTCTCTTCCTCTCCCTCCCTCCATTGGACTGGCGTGTAAAGGGTGGAGGCAAATTGAAGTGCTGCTAAGCTTTCCCCCAGCGAGTGTCATTAGTGAACAGGCGTAAGTCTGGGGTTGTTAAGGCAGCCTGCGCTGGATGTTTTCCTCCGCGCACCCCATTAGCTTTTATTAAATCGGAAGCTCATAACTCCTTCCATTTTGCGCCGTTGTTCTGTGTGAGCGCCGATACCCGGCAGAGAGAGAATTGTGATCGGGCACTGGCACGCTATTTACTACCCCTATCCTCTTCATCACTGTATTTACCCCGCCCTCCTCTTCATCAGAATGTGTTTACCCCCCTCTCCTCTTCATCAGTATGTATTTATCCCCCCTCTCCTCTTCATCAGTCTGTATTTACCCCCCTCTCCTCTTCATCGGTCTGTATTTCCCCCCCTCTCTCTCCCTCTGTTTAGTTCTGTCTCTTTACCCAATTTTCCCTCCTTTTCCCCCTCCCTATCCAAACCCACTTTCCTCCTCTCCTCCCTCTCCATCCCCCTCTATTTTCCTCCCCACCACCATCAGTTCATAGACCGTTTGGTACTCTGCCAAGTGTGGACTTGGATAAAGTGCATTGCCTTATTTATATTTTGCTGGCAGAGACAGATGAATGATATAGGAGCTCTCTAGTAAAGCTGTAGTTAACATGGCGCTTTGGGTATTCTGCCTGTGTGTGTGTGTGTGTGTGTGTGTGTGTGTGTGTGTGTGTGTGTGGACCTGATTGATGTGAAGCGTTTCAGATGTTCTCGTGGTTATAGCAGTCCTGTTTTATGAGTAGCCAAGCTTCGAGATGCTTCTGTGTCTCCCCTCGGCTGGGAGACAAAGGGTCCATTCTCCTAGCAGGGTGCCCTGCCTCATGTCTTTCTCGGCTGTACTGGCAAAGTTGCCCGCCAAACGTTTCTCAGCTTTGGGATCTAGACTTTCCATTCCACTGGCTGTTTCAGTTGGTCCTGTTGGCTGTGTCTCTGTCTGCCTTCACTGTTGTTTTATTTAATGAGCCAGTTAACGGTCGGGCGGAGCTCACTGTTTAGTTAAGCAAAAGCGGCATTAGCTGGGAGTGCATAGGCAGCGCTAGGTGAACGCTAGCAGGGACTGTGAATACTAGTAAGCACGATGCATTTCTGTTGACAGAGACAGAGACACAGTGCATGGGTAGTAAAGAGAGAGAGACAGGCAGAGACAGAGACAGCATGGGTAGTAAAGAGAGAGAGACAGCATGGGTAGTAAAGAGATAGAGACAGGCAGAGACACAGAGCATGGGTAGTAAAGAGAGAGAGACACAGACAGAGACAGCATGGGTAGTAAAGAGAGAGACAGGCAGAGACAGAGACAGCATAGGTAGTAAAGAGAGAGAGACACAGTGCATGGGTAGTAAAGAGAGAGAGACACAGGCAGAGACAGACAGCATGGGTAGTAAAGAGAGAGACACAGGCAGAGACAGAGACACAGAGCATGGGTAGTAAAGAGAGAGAGACACAGAGCATGGGTAGTAAAGAGAGAGAGAGACACAGGCAGAGACAGAGACAGCATGGGTAGTAAAGAGAGAGAGACACAGGCAGAGACAGAGACAGCATGGGTAGTAAAGAGAGAGAGACACAGGCAGAGACAGAGACAGCATGGGTAGTAAAGAGAGAGAGACACAGGCAGAGACAGAGACAGAGAGCATGGGTAGTAAAGAGAGAGACAGGCAGAGACGGAGACAGCATCGGTCAGCGTGGGACAGCGAGAGAGCGTGGGCAGTTATCACTGCCATTTTGTCTGTTTTTTTGTGTTCGTGTGTAGGAGGGAGGGGAATGATTGGAAGTATTTCAGTTCCCAAGGAAAGGCATTACACTAGGTCCTCCAACTGACGTGAAAAGAAACCGATCGGCCTTTGTGTTTGATGCGCTCTTTCTCTCTCTCTCTCTCTCTCTCTCTCTCTCTCTCTCTCTCTCTCTCTCTCTCTCTCTCTCTCTCTCCACATCCCCTTCTGCCCCCTCTCTCCTCCTCTTCCATTCATTCTCTGTAAGGCTATGACATCACTGAGACAGAGACAGGGGTGACCTCCTCCCTCACCAGCCTCGGGCACGTCCCACAATCCCCTGCAGGCTTGGCTAAGCCGTCGGCCGACGCACTCCGAAATGTCCTTTCCTTTCAATTATATCTGAGGGCACACACACACACACACACACACACACACACACACACACACACACACACACACACGCCGGGCTCTCTCAGTGAGTCCGTGGGAACAGGGACCCAGAGGTTTCCGTCCTCAGGAGAAACCTGAGAGCCGATTTTCAGCAGAAAGTTCAGCCCACGCTGGCCTAGTGACTGAGAGGTTAAAAAGACTGACCAAAGCCCTCTCTCTCTCTCTCTCTCTCTCTCTCTCTCTCTCTCTCTCTCTCTCTCTCTCTCTCTCTTTCTCTTATCATAGCTCGCATACAGAACTCTCTCAGCCCGTGTGACCATAGCAGTAGTCAGTATGAAGGAGTGGCGTTGGGCGCATATGTAATTTCAATTAGCATATCATTTGGGCGTGTGTTTGTGAATCTCTGTGTTTACGCGTGTGTAGTTGTTAGGTTTTGTTTCCTTAGTCGTTGTTTGTGTAGCAGTTTGTAAGTATTGCTGTGTGTGTGTGTGTGTGTGTGTGTGTGTGTGTGTGTGTTCCCCACAGACTGTAAACACACAGCTGAACCTGCCTCCTCATGTTCATCATCTGCGTAGTTAACAGCACACCGATTGTGTTGATTAAAGACACGGGTGTGTGTGTGTGTGTGTGTGCGTGGGGGGTAGACGTGAGGCAGAGGAAGGCGAGAGGAGGGCACCATGGAGGATTTTCTGGCTGTCAATTATCTTTCCCACCTATCCTCCACGTTCTCTTCCTGCTCCGACAGATGGTGTGTCTATCACCTCCCCCTCCTCACTGTTCAGCACACTTTCCCACTCTCTCTCTTTCTCTCAGTCCCTCACTTCCCATACCTTATTTTAGTCTGTCGCTTTCTGTTCTTCCTCAGATGTGTATGCTAACCCTCTCTCTCTTGGGTAGCCATGAAAACCCCTGTGTTTGTAGCGCTTACCCTGTTAGGTAAACCTCTCTACTTTGGATAGCCATGGACACTCTTCACTTAGTTAACCCTTGATGGTCCTGTGTTTGTAGCTCTTATTCTGTTAGCTGATCCTGGACAGTCCTGTGTTTGTAGTTCTTACCCTGTTAGCTGATCCTGGACAGTCCTGTGTTTGTAGTTCTTACTCTGTTAGCTGATCCTGGACAGTCCTGTGTTTGTAGTTCTTACTGTTAGCTGATCCTGGACAGTCCTGTGTTTGTAGTTCTTACTGTTAGCTGATCCTGGACAGTCCTGTGTTTGTAGCTCTTATTCTGTTACTCTTACTCTGGAGCTGCTAGCTTGATGATCAAAGTTTCTTAATATTCATAATAGAGGTGGCTTCCTCTCACTGCTGACAAAAGGGGAGTCTGGTCCTGCCTGGCCCTTTGTGTGAACACACACACACACACACACACACACACACACACACACACACACACACACACACAAACTCCCTCCTCACATGCACATACACCCACACATGCACTTGTGACACACACACTAACAGTTCACATTCACACACACTCTCACTCCTCTGACTCATACACACACACAAACACAAAGAAGCGCACTCACTACTATATTGTTTTGCTATGATCTCTCTCTGTCTTTCTCTTTCTCTTTCTCTGTCTCACACACATATATACACACACACACACACACACACTCCTAGGGTCTGACCTTGTTATTTGGTAGGAGCCTCCCCTTATGAGAGTCTGTTCTACCAGAGAACCACGGACAGATCGAATTTTGTCCAGGAGATGGAGAGCTAAAGAAAGGGGAATGAAAGAAAGGGGAATGAAAGAAAGGGGTGTAAATGAAAGAGAAGGACAGATAAGACATTGCCGGAGGGCATTGTGGGTAATACCTGCTCTCGTTTCCCTTCACCCTCTCTTCCTCTACCTCTCCTGCTCCCTCTCTCCTACTCCCTTCCTCCCTCTCTCCCCTTACTCTCGCCATCTCCCTCGCGACCTCTCCCTCTCTATTTTTGAATAGTAGGAAAACTGGCTAAATGTGAAAATATATCCAATATTAAAAAAATTCACTAAGCTTTAACATGCTCTTTTTTGTAGTATGGGAAAAGCAAAAGTAGCCTAACAAATGCTAGAATGTTGTAGTTTGTTGGCAAGGATTGAAGAGCTAGCGGCTGAGATTCAAACACAATTGAATAGAACTCGGGTCCATCTCAATCCTGTTTAACTGCATCCTTCTGTCTCTCCTGTAGGTGGTACAGAGCTTTCTGTGCTGTGATTTTAATTCTGACATTTATTATCACCAATGCTGGGTAGACTGTCAGCATGTAACTCTACTCATATGGATATGGATGGGCTCTGTATGGATGGGGTCTATATGGATATGAATGGGGTCTATATGGATATGGATGGGGTCTACATGGATATGGATAGGGTCTTTTTCTCTGCAACTTTCAGAGATATTAGTAGGATTTCTATGGTGTGACTACGGCAACGCGATGCCCAGTAACCCCCCGCCTCCCCTCCCATCACCATCCCCAGCTGTTGGCAGGGCGGACACAGCTGGCACCAAAAGCGCACACAGATGACAGACGAACCAGTAGCCCCAGATGACCAGCCCTCTGTTCTGTTCTGGCAATGGAAAGTGTGTGTGTGAGGGAGAGTGAGTGAATGTGGTCATGGTGTGTGTGTGTGTGTGAGGGAGAGTGAGTGAATGTGGTCATGGTGTGTGTGTGTGTGTGTGAGGGAAAGTGAGTGAATGTGGTCATTGTGTGTGTGTGTGTGTGTGTGTGTGTGTGAGTGTGTGTTTCCTCTCTCACCCTCCAATAACCCCCTCACTGACTGGCTGTTGGTCCCTCCCTCCTAAGCACGGACAGTTGACTCAGCTAACTTCATTTCCTTCCTCTCATCTCCCCTGATTATTTCTCTCTCTCTCTCTCTCTCTCTCTCTCTCTCTCTCTCTCTCTCTCTCTCTCTCTCTCTCTCTCTCTCTCTCTCTCTCTCTCTCTCTCTCTCTCTCTCTCTCTCTCTCTCTCTCTCTCTCTCTCTCTCTCTCTCTCTCAGCAGCCTGTTTTGCTGTGTGCTGTGTTTTTGAGCCCGTTCTGTCAGTGTTTCAGTGCTGGCTCCTCCAGAGATGAACTAGATCATGTCTCCTCCTCCTTACCTAGGACACACAGACTACAGCCCCCTTTTCCTCTGTCTTTCTTACCTCTCTTCTTCTCTGTCACTCTTTCTCTTTCTCATTCAAAGGCAGCGTTCTTTTCCGTCTTCATAAGTTCTTTCTTTCTTTTCACCTGTCTATCATCTTTAACCCCCTTCCTCTCCTCTCCTCTCCTCCCTCTCTGCAGATGCTTCTACCTATGCCACAGTGCTCCGAGGAGGTGAGTGCGTTGTGTGAGTCTCTGACTACACCACCATCTGCTACAGACCACAGCGGACACAGCGCCTCGTTAGGGGCCAGAGCTCGTTAAGGACAGGAGCTCGTTAGAGAGGCTATCTCCATAGGAAAAATGGATTTTCAGGACAGAAGCTTGTTAAAGACAATAGCTTGTTAAGAAACACTAGTTAGTGAAATTGTATTAAGGTAGATTAGTTGACAACCTGTTCTTACACCTGTCCATGTGTTCAGCTAAGGTGTGTGTGTGTGTGTGTGTGTGTGTGTGTGTGTGTGTGTGTGAGTTTACACAATTTATTTGCACAGCATGAAATTGCCGGAAGACTTGCCGCGGTGCAGCATGCACGAATGTATGACTCATTCTGACTCGGGTTAGTTAGAAGCTATTTACACACACACACACACACCAATCAGTGGTTGGCGATAAGAGAATTGCCTCATCCCTTCTCCTTTATCAGTGCACTCTATCAATCCTCCCTCGGATAATCCCCTCCATCCGCTTGCTGTTTGAGAGGACTATATAGGTTGAAATGTGTGTGTGTGTGTGTGTGTGTGTGTGTGTGTGTGTGTGTGTGTGTGTGTGTGTGAGAGAGCAGTAGGGGGTGGGGTGGGCCGGTCGAGATGAGAACATGCTTCAGAGCCTGTTACTGGACTCCAGCTATTAAGTGATCACTAACATCGTTAGCTAGCACTCTCTCTCACCAGTCTGCTGTCTGTCTGGACTAATCGCTAATTACAAACACACACATACACAATCCCCCACTGCCACACACACACACACACACACACACAGCATCTCACAGTCTTGCGTTATTCCGGTTGGCCTTGAGCTGTATGTGTAGTGTGATACCCCCAGTGTGTGACTCTCGTGTAAGATGAGAGCCGTGTCCCATAACTAGGTGATAAGAGCAGAGTACCAGGGGCCTTCCTATTACAGCAGTTCATCATGTCAGAGCTACAATCACCACAGGTCATCATAACAACCCTAGTTATCACCACGGGTCATCACCACAACCCTGGATATCATCACAGGTCATCACCACAACCCTAGTTATCACCGCAGGTCATCACCACAACCCTAGTTATCACCACAGGTCATCACCACAACCCTGGATATCATCACAGGTCCTCACCACAACCCTAGTTATCACCACAACCCTGGATATCATCACAGGTCATCACCACAACCCTAGTTATCACCACAGGTCATCACCACAACCCTGGATATCACCACAGGTCATCACCACAACCCTGGATATCACCACAGGTCATCACCACAACCCTGGATATCACCACAGGTCATCACCACAACCCTGGATATCATCACAGGTCATCACCACAACCCTGGATATCATCACAGGTCATCACCACAACCATAGTTATCATCACAGGTCATCACCACAACCATAGTTATCATTACAGGTCATCACCACAACCATAGTTATCACCACAGGTGATCACCACAACCCTGGATATCATCACAGGTCATCACCACAACCCTGGATATCATCACAGGTCATCACCACAACCATAGTTATCACAGGTCATCACCACAACCATAGTTATCATCACAGGTCATCACCACAACCATAGTTATCATCACTAACACTCTAAACAGGGTTAGGGTTAGGGTGCAACAGTCCTACTCCTCCTCCTGGAAAAAAGGAAAATGCTAATTTGGGCAATGTGTTTTTGTTAGGTGAAGCCGTTGAGTTGCAACCGTTTTATTTTTAATTTTTTTTGTCTCAGACGCGGAGTGATACTGAATTGTGCAAAAAGAAAATAGATGTCATAGCCGTGGGAGATATACCACGGCTATGATTCTTGATTCGAGCAACATACTGTACATGGGTATATATATTTACCATCTGTCTCGCACTTTTAAATAACAGTGAATTGATATCATTTACATGCTGTTTTAGTTTTTCTGCTCAGACGTTTTTAACTGTATACTCCTTCACTGGTTGCAACCTCTACTCCTCTCGTTTGTTAATTCCCTCACATCTCTCTCTCTCTCTCTCTCTCTCTCTCTCTCTCTCTTCAATTCTTCTCATGCATTCTCAGACTGAGTCACTACACATGGTGACAGACTGAGTCTTTACACATACATGCTTACAGACTTAATCACTGCACATACATGCTTACAGACTTAGTCACTACACATACATGGCTACAGTCATTATACATTTACATACTCATACATGCTTTGACATACGCACGTGCGCACACACTCACACACACACACTTCAGTCAGAGAGATATAGCTTTATGTGTTAACACAAAGAAACATTGAAAGTAAACGTACTGGGCCAGAGCATTCAAAAGGCTGATTTCTCGTGTGTGTGTGTGTGGGGGCTGTCCGTGTGTATGTGTGGCTTTTTTGGCTAAGCGGGGATTAGTTTTTTGGGACTTCATGGCCCTGAGCCCTTCAGGCTGTTCAGAAGAGGTAGACCCAGACTTGAGTGAAGTTCAATGGCAAGGATCCAGCTCCACAGTCTTTGTGTGTGTGTGTGTGTGTGTGTGTGTGTGTGTGTGTGTGTGTGTGTGTGTGTGTGTGTGTGTGTGTGTGTGTGCTGTGATGTTTCAGTAGTGTTTGATTGATGGTCTTGTGCCAGGTAATCATCAGTGCAGCCAGAGTGACGTCCATGCTCCCTGTATGTACTTGATAGTGGCCTGCGGTAACATCACCACTGTAACGGGGCTACAGTGAGACACAGTCAGGCCGTGTGGGGGGGGGGGGCTGCTACAGTGAGACACAGAGACAAAACGTGTAGCTGGAGAAAGGCAGGCCGTGTACTTGCGGTGGTTGTGAAGGACATAGACACATGCTTACAGGCAGACATGTACATGTGAAGGTTCAGCACAGTCTGCTATGTCAGGCCTGGCTCACAGGCAGGCTGACCCCCCTGTGTAGATGTTATTGGCAGGACTTCCGCTCCATTACTTTCTATCCCACACACACTCACTCATGCACATATACACATGCGTGCACACACACACACACACACACACACACACACACACACACTATCTCTCAGTATATCTCTGTATCTCTCTCTCTCTGTATATCTCTGTATCTCTCTCACAAACACAAATTTCCATGTGTTTTCTCCTGTCTTCCTGTTTGACTGTCCCACCTGGTCTCTGGTTCCTTCTGGCCCCACAGAGCTCTAGAAAGAGGAGCAGAAACTGGCCTGCTGTGTTCAGGGCTTGCACTCATTATCTAGATCTGTTGGAGCATCCACAATGCACAGCAGCCTTTTGTTTGGCACACACACACACACACACACACACACACACACACACACACTGATAGAGACCTGTGATTAGTGCAATTCAACTGCAGAGATAAGTCATTGTGCAGAATGATAATTAAAAATGTTACATTTGAAGTGATAGAGCGCCTGGAGTTTGTGTGTGCGTGCTTGCGTATGTGTGAATAGAGCTAGTCATGTGAGTGTGAGTGTGTGTTAAAGAGAGAGAGAGAGTTGGTATTTGTGAGATTAGTCTGTGTGTGTGTGTGTGTTTGATCAGCCAAGCAGACTCGACTTGGGGGCCATTGTGTTCCACTAATGAGGAGCATTGAATGAGTGAATAAGTGTGTGTGTGTCTGTGTGTGTGTGTCTGGCCGTCGCTCTGTCCGTCTGGTCCCACAGCATCTCACTCCTCAGTCTGTTCTCCAGAGATAGTCTGTGGAAAGACAGCAAACAGAGAGAGGCAGAGGGAGAGGAGGAGGAGAAGGAAGAGAGGCGGACGGACACGGAGAGACAGAGAGACAGAGAGACAGAGAGACAGACAGACAGACAGACAGACAGACAGACAGACAGACAGACAGACAGACAGGACTCAGTGCTGTTAGGCTTGGCCCATCCCTAAGCTGTTTCACTAAAGCTAAGTATCAGTGTAGCGTAGCTAGGTGCTATCAGGGATTACACAGGGGATTGGCCGGGAGATAGCATTAGCATAAGCGCTAGGGGCGTTAGAACACACACAGCTACTAGAACCTGTGTTTAGCATGTCTCTCCCATGTCTGACTGTGATGCCGAGTGCATGTGCGTGTGTGTGTATCTTTGTGTGAATCTTTCTGTGTGTGTGTGTCGATGGGCGTCCAGCCCAGAATGTTGGGCAGATTGGTCAGAGCTGGATAATCCTATGAAACACAAATCCAACAACTGTTTCTCTCTCTCTCTCTCTCTCTCGCTCCCTCTCTCGCTCCCTCTCTCGCTCTCTCTCTCGCTCTCTCTCTCTCTCGCGCTCTGGCTCTGGCCCTCTTTTTCCCTCTGTTTCCGGAGAGCAGCTAGGTAAAGGGGGAAGAAAACGGAAAAACGAGGAATAGATTAAGATGTTTTAGGATAGGATTAAGCCCAGGGCAAGCAGTGTTTCAAGACTACAGACTAGTCTATCCTAAGTCAGCAGTGGTCCTGAGGAGACTGTAGACAGACTAGAACAGAACATGCAGATATAAATCTGAGGTCCCCGGTTGTCTTCTTTCTCTCTCCCTCTCTCTCTCTCTTAATCTTCTATTCTTCTCATGCGTTCTCTCTCTCTCTCTCTCTCTCTCTCTCTCTCTCTCTCTCTCTCTCTCTCTCTCTCTCTCTCTCTCTCTCTCTCTCTCTCTCTCAATCTTCTATTCTTCTCATGCGTTCTCTCTCTCCTTCTGCCTGGTTGTCTTCTTCCTCTGAGGTTAAGTAGGTGATTGGTTGGGGTGATCAATACTTATCAGTCCAGGCCCTAGCCCTATGGATTGCACCGTTAAAATGGGTAATAGGTTGAAGAGTGCCCGCAAGGACTGCAATAAAACACTCCTTAAAACGCTGATCTGTCTGTTGAGGTTTACGTCTGTGTCTGTGCCCGTGTGTGTGTGTGTGTGTGTGTGTGTGTGTGTGCGCGTGTGCGTGCATGGGTGCCCGTGTGTGTGTGTGTGTGTGTGTATGTGTGTTTGTGTGTGGGTGCCCTTGTGTGCCTGTTTACTCAAACTCCTCTTCCTCTCCATCTCTCGATCTCTGTTTCTCTCTTCCCTTTCCTCTCATCTCTCTCTCTCTCTTTTCTCTCTCTGTCTGTCTTTCTATCTCTCTGTCTCTGCTATCTCAATCTCTCAGCCCCTGCTACCTCTATCTCACCAAGATCTCAAAAGTAGCAGAAAGGTTGAATTGATTGCGGTATCACACCCAGTAACCATCACAAGGGGAGGGATTTGTTTTTGATGGGTTGAATGTCCTATTTCTCTCTCTTAGACCCCCATTCTCTCGTCCCTTCACTGGCTCCCAGTTAATCATCGTATTACTTATAAAATCCTTCTCCTCACCTTCAAAGCTTTACATAACCTGCCCCCCCCCTACCTTTCGGATCTTCTACAGCTCTATCTTCCCACCCGGACACTCCGTTCCTCCTCTGAAATGAAATTGGTCACCCCACAAGCAAAACTAAAAAACTTTGTGGAGCGTGCCTTTTCTAGGGCAGCACCTAAACTCTGGAACTCTCTTCCTCCTTTCATTCGGGATTCAAACTCACTTCCTATCTTCAAAAGCCATCTTAAAACCTACCTTTTCACCCTAGCCTACTCAAATTAACTCAAACGCCCCTTACCTCTACAACATTTCTGTCAAATTTTACTGTAGTTTGTATTGCTGTCTTGTCTCGACCTGTTCTCCTGTTATCCGTTTGTCTTGTATTTCTGTTTTATTTGCCTGTTCTCTTGTTGTGAAGCGTCTTTGGGTGTAAGAAAAGCGCTATATAAATAAAATGAATAATTATTATTATTATTATCACTTCCTCTCTTTACAGAAGTCTGTCAATCGAAATAAAAAGAACTAAAGTATGTTTGACTCAAAGTAGGACCTGTGCTCTCTCCTGCCCCCTATAGGTGATGTGGTGGTCATCTGCTGGCATGTTCTTTCGGGATGTTGTTTATCTAACCCCTGTGCGCTCTCCTGCCCCCTACAGGCGATGTGGTGGACATCTACCAGCGTGAGTTTCTGGCTCTGAGGGAGAGGCTGCACTCGGCCGAGCAGGAGAACCTCAAACGCTCCAAGGAGCTCAACCTAGTGCTGGACGAGATCAAGAGAGCCATCGCCGAGAAACAAGTCCTCCGAGACATCAACCGCACCTGGAGCAGTCTGTCTGGTAGGCCTTAACCAGTACTATACATTAGAACTGATGTCAGTCTGTCTGGTGTTAACCAGTACTATACATTAGAACTGATGTCAGTCTGTCTGGTAGGCCTTAACCAGTACTATGCATTAGAACTGATGTCAGTCTGTCTGGTAGGCCTGCTAGTAACTAGTAGTTTGTTACATTATGAATTTGAGGATGATAAAGATGAGGATGGTGATTATGGTGATGGTAAAGATGATGATGATGAGGATAGTGGTGATGATTGTGATGGTGGTGAGGATGAGGATGATAAAGATGGTGGTGGTGATGAAGATGAGGATGGTGATGATGGGCATGGTAAAGATGATGAGGATGATGATGGTTGCAGATGAGACCAAGCTGAAGCTGTGGAACGTGACCAGCAGCAGCAGTAAGAATGTCCTCCAGCTGCCCAGCATCTTCCACCACCTGCCCCACCTACTGGCCAAGGAGAGCAGCCTGCAGCCCGCTGTCCACCTGGGCCAGGGCCGCACTGGAGGTACCGGGACACAAACACATGCACACAAACATCTCTGTGGTTGTATTCCAGAACATTGACAATATGTGACACACACACACACACACACACACACATACACACAAACATCACTGTGGTTGCATTGCAGAACATTGACATTGTATGGCCTGTTATTCATAAGGGGCATCATTAGTTAATTTAGCAGAAGGATATACGCAGAGTTCTCTTTTAAAACTGCCTCTATCCTCGTGTCCCACTGCCCCAGTGCCTCTGTGTCAGCAGCCCAGTCACAGGACACATACCCTGGGGAGTCGACCTCCCAACCACCCCTCACCCTTCCTTGTACTCTGAGAGAAGTAGCATAATCTCCCGACTCTCTGTGTGTGTGTGTGTGTGTGTGTGTGTGTGTGTGTGTGTGGGGTTATGCCCCTTGACCCTGTCTCTTAATCGGTTACACTGTTTTTGAAGGGCCAGGCTAGCACTAGGTGGCTAACGCTAACCACACCAGAGTTAATAACATGGGGATTACACTGGTTAATAACATGAGGATTAGACTGGTTAATAACATGGAGATTAGACTGGTTAATAACATGGGGATTACACTGGTTAATAACATGGGGATTGTACTGATTAATAACATGGGGATTAGACTGGTTAATAACATGGGGATTAGACTGGTTAATAACATGGGGATTACACTGGTTAATAACATGGGGATTGTACTGGTTAATAACATGGGGATTAGACTGGTTAATAACATGGGGATTACACTGGTTAATAACATGGGGATTGTACTGATTAATAACATGGAGATTACACTGGTTAATAACATGGGGATTATAGTGGACACTGGTTAATGGCGAACCTTGAAAGGCTTTTGGTGTTCTGTCGTCATTGATTGTTGTGATTTTAGGAATTGAAACGGACTTCCCATGTCATATAATATATTTCATTTATGTAAGCTGACGCTAAGCATTTGGTGAGGTGTCAAATCTTTGTGTCATACCTTGTTGTTGCTGTCACTCTGACTGTGTGTGTGTGTGTGTGTGTGTGTGTGTGTGTGTGTGTGTGTGTGTGTGTGTGTGTGTGTGTGTGTGTGTGTGTGTGTGGGGGGGCGCGTGGGCAACAGTCTCCATGGTGATGGGCGTGCCCAGCGTGAGGCGGGAGGTGCACTCCTACCTAACTGACACCCTTAGCTCTCTGATGGCCGAGCTCAGCCCCACGGAGAAGGACGACTGTGTCATCGTGGTCTTCATTGCAGAGGTGAGCCTCCCCCTGGGGTGTCAGGGTGTGTGTGTGTGTGTGTGTGTGTGTGTGTGTGTGTGTGTGTGTGTGTGTGTGTGTGTGTGTGTGTGTGTGTGAACTGTACCGAGAGGGCTGTGTGTCTAAATGAGAAAGGTTTGTGTGTCTGTATGTGAGAGAGAGGGTTTGTGGTTTCTGTGTGAGAGAGAAGGTCTGTGTAGTGTCTCTGTTGGACTGCGTGTGCCTGTGTGCATTCCTTTGCAAAGGTCAGTAATCAGAAAGGCTAATGAGGGCACACAAACACACACCAAAACAGAGCAACACAGATGCTTGTACACACGTTCCATTTTGAATGAGAGGAATGTAACGCGGCCCCACACACACACACTCCTAATTCACCGGCCAATTAGCCTAGCCGCTGCTCCCTGTGACCCCTGTTACAGCTAGCGTTCCCAAACGACCTGCGCTAGGCTAATTAGCCGTAGCGCCGAGGCTAACCTGGGGGCCATGGCTGGGCGTGTGCAGCGGAGGGGAATTAGACATCTCTCTCACACGACACACTGGCTGTGACTAGGAGGTAATGGGAGGTGGGGATGTAGGGATGGGCGAGCTGATCTGTATGTTTGTGTGTCTGTTTGCGTACGAGTGAGTGTGAGTGTGAGTGTGTGTGTCTCTGTCCGCGTGATTGATCATGACCCCTCCAGCCTGTCGTCCAGCTCACAAAGGTCAAACCCAGACGGACAGAACGGCATCCACAGCAGACGGTAATTAAAACCGCCGTCCCCCTGGCCTCCAGGGACAGTGTAATAAACGGCACGCAGCTGGAAGCCCTGGGACTGGCCATGTCGCTGTCGCCGCCATCAAGCCGGACAACGACACACTAGCTAGCCAGTGGTGGAGCGGGTCCTTATCACCTTAGCCAGCTGCTAACAGCCAACCTCCACACCAGAGGTGGAGTCTGTTCCACAGAGATTGATGCAGCCTCAACGGTCACGCTAATAGTTTGCCTTAGTTAGCGTGAACATAACGCATTTCATCTCTCTCGTCATGTAAACAAGGATAGATCGATGGAAGCTAATGGACATGCTAATTGATAGGCAGGATGTGGAAACAGGATGCAGCGTTGGTTAATGTGTGTGTGTGTGTGTGTGTGTGTGTGTGTGTGTGTGTGTGTTAGGAGGTTTTCCCTTTAGTACCCTTTAGTGGCAGGTGCATCTGCATTTGGAAGTTTGGAAGAGTGGAGGCTGTCACAGCAAACATCTCCTTTCCTCTCCTCTACAGCCCCCTTCTTTCTGTCTTTCTTACCTCTCTTTTTCTCTGTAACTCTTTCTCTTTCTCATTCAAAGACTGTCCTGGTCAATCTAGCATTCTTTTCAGTCTCTCTTCATATGTTCTTTCCTTCTTTTGACCTGTTTCTTATCTATCATTTTTCTCCTCCTCTCCTCTCCTCTCCTCTCCTCTCCTCTCCTCTCCTCTCCTCTCCTCTCCTCTCCTCTCCTCTCCTCTCCTCTCCTCTCCTCTCCCTGAATAACTCAGGTAGAATGAGACATTATCTATATAAAACAGGAAAAACTGTTCCAATACTTGTTGACACTGTTCAAATATTTCGTTTTTATTGCGAGACATTGGTTTAAAACCATATTTCAGGTCTATCTCAAAGGCACATGGCATTTACATTTTAATATACACATATACATATAGAACGAGTGTCTTTGGAATAACCTGTAATTTCTTATTGAAAGGTTTAGTGTGGTTACCACCGCTCAGCCCCCATCAGCTGCCCTCATGTTGAACCTGTCCAACATTGGTGCCGCCATGAATAATGCATTAGACTGGCAAGGCTGTGTTTCTTGGAAGCAGTTGTGCCTCCAGCTTGTCAACTAAGTGGCCTGTCCTTGTCGTATTGTGGTAGAAAAATGGACTGGAAACCGACTCTCGACTCGTGGGCTCTGAGATTAGCTTCGAGTCGCTTTCCCGTATGCCTCCCTTTGTGTGTGTGTGTGTGTGTGTGTGTGTGTGTGTGTGTGTGTGTGTGTGTGTGTGTGTGTGTTTTGTTCTCACACAGAAAGATTGATTCTCACTCATTTTTTGTCTTCATGTTTCCCTCTGGGTTTGTGGTACGTTCCATCAGCTAAGTGGCTCCGAGCCCTGGAACGTGCCACTCTAGTGGAGCCATAGGGGTATCTCTCTGTGTGGTGGGTTTAATGTGGCAAGTGCTAGTCCTCTCCAGTCCTTAGAGAGAGACAAAGAGATGGAAACGATCCGGAGCTCCTGCTGTGTCCTCCTTCTTTCATTCTCTCTCTCTATCTTTGACTTCCTCTCTTAATCACTCCTTACCCCTGTTCTCTCTCTCTCTCTCTCTCTCCCCCCACCCCCCACCCCCACCAGACCATGCTGTAGATTGCAGCCACATTCACAGCCTTTCCTCTGTTTACCAGCAGCAGAGTGCTTTGAAGGACCCATTCCCATTCAGACCTCATACGGATCCCTGTGTGTGGGAGCAGTTTCATTTCCAATTCGACCCATGTGTCCTTAACTCCTGCCTCCTTCCTGACGACTTTTGGAGCTTCGGATTTGGAGCAGACGCCGCAGACTGGCTGGTGGGAAAGCTGTTTCCTGCACACTCTGTTTTGGTAACAGAGAGGCAGTGAGGGTGGAGGAGGTCACCGCCCGCTGTAATACCTGGTGCCCCGTGTGTGTGAAGGGTGATCAGAACAGATGGTGCTGCCACAACAGCAGAGACTGTCAACAACGGCAGGAGATGAAAACATGGAGGCTGTTCTCAGAACTGGTCTGTGGTGCGTCAAAGTGAGGCAGGCGTGAACTTAGTCACCATGCAGTATCGGATACAGAGTACACTGTTTAACGTGTTAACCCAACTAGGGCTCCTCTGTCATGGTCACCGTCCAAATCCCCCAGCTGGGAAGAACATGAATCTAATATACATGTTGTAGATTTTACTTGTCCTCGTCAGGCTGTGTCAACTAAGGACTGTGATCACCACCTACAGGCTTTCATCGTCAGGCTGTGTCCACTGAGGACTGTGATCACCACCTACATGCACTCACCATCAGGCTGTGTCCATTGAGGACTGTGATCACCACCTACCGGCTTTCATCATCAGGCTGTGTCCGTTGAGGACTGTGATCACCACCTACAGGCTTTCATCATCAGACTGTGTCTATTGACGACTGTGATCACCACCTACAGGCTTTCATCGTCAGGCTGTCTCCGTTGAGGACTGTGAATGGAAAGAATGAGCTGAGAGAAAAACAAACAGGGCACTAAGGACACAGTGCAAAGAAATCCAATTCAACGGCAAGATAGCTGGGACTAATAATGGAATCAGGCCGTTCGGGTGGTAGACAGAGGCAGCTATCAGGGACCAGTAATGGAACCAGGCCCTGCTGGTGGCAGACAGAGGCAGCTACCAGGGACCAGTAATGGAACCAGGCCCTGCTGGTGGCAGACAGAGGCAGCTATCAGGGACCAGTAATGGAACCAGGCCTTTCTGGTGGCAGACGGAGGCAGCTATCAGGGACCAGTAATGGAACCAGGCTCTGCTGGTGGTTGACTGGAATGGATCCAGAGCAGAGAGATGTTGTGTTGTCCAGTCAGTGGGTGTCCAGTGGCTTTGTCAGCAAACGGGACTGACTGATGATTCTGTTATTCCCGCTCTAGAAGTGGGAGCATGCGGTCAGCGGGGATATGGGACAGGATATGTCATCTGTGCCCAGCAATGATCCTCACCCTCTCTCTCTCTCTCTCTCTCTCTCTCTCTCTCTCTCTCTCTCTCTCTCTCTCTCTCTCTCTCTCTCTCTCTCTCTCTCTCATCCAGTCACGCACTTCCTCTCTTTCCATCCTGTCTCAATCAGTCTTTCTCTTTCCACGTTTCTCAATCTCTTCATCCTCCTCAAATTACCTTCTCTTCAGCTGTTTATCCACTGTTTCTCTCTCTCTTTTCCCCTCTCTCTGTTTTTCTCTCTCTATTTCTCTCTCTCTTTCACTTTCCCCCTTCTCCTCTCTCATTGATGTTAGGTGGAAAAAAGAATGTGGTCTAAAGTGATGCCAGGTGTTTCCTCTTAGACATATGATCCCTTGTTCTTCCCTTCCTCCCCCCCCCCCCCGCCCCTCTTATCCCCCCTCTCCTCTCCTCTCCCTCCCATTCTCCCTTCACCTAAATGTATAAACAGCAATGCCTGAGGTTAGAGAGTCAAGTCACTAAATGTCACATTAGTGAGAGCTTTGCAGCTCTGCTTTTAACAACCAACCACCAATATTTGAATGCTTCATTTGAGGAGGGGGTGCCCCGGAGGCTCATCGGCTGAAGGCGCGCACCGCTAAGGCTAGTCCTTAATGCAGTGGCCCGGGTTTGATTCCAGCCCGGGCCCTATGCTGCATGTCCTCCCCTCTCTCTCTCTCCCACATTTCCTGTCAGCCCACTGTCCTGTCTCGGTAAAAAGCAACAAAATGTCCTCCCAAAAATATATCTTTTTAAAAACAAAAGGAGGGGGTGTGAGCCATCTAATAAGACACCACAAGCATGGCTTTAAGCCAGAACATTACTTCAGTCTCCTTTCATTACATCTGGTAAGCCATCGTTTTGAGTGTTTAGCGAAAGTAGTTCCGGCTCTAAGCTAATAGTGGTGAATGGATATGGAATGACGCGCGCTGTCCTCTGGGTGACCTCGGCACAGACATGGTGACAGGGACTAGGGGTGTCGGGCTATTTTGAGATGTGAGGAGGAGAACACACATCTCTCTTGTTACTACCACCTGCTTGTGTAAAAAAATTATTTGAACAGACGGCGCTGTGTGTGTGTGTGTGTGTGTGTGTGTGTGTGTGTGTGTGTGTGTGTGTGTGTGTGTGTGTGTGTGTGTGTGTGTGTGTGTGTGTGTGTAATTGCCCTCTGCTCTGTATCAATGTGTCTGTGGAACATGTATGATGTGGTGTTGGTGTGTGCGTGTGCGTATGATGTGGTGTAGATATGTGTGTGTGTGTGTGTGTAATTGCCCTTTGCTCTGTATCAATGTGTCTGTGGAACATATAGGGCTGTGTGTCCATGTTGGAGTGTGTGGTTGTGTGTATCCATTTGTGTGTGTTTGTCCATGTCCATGTCCATGTGGTGTTGTGTGTGTATTCTGCTTTCACACTACTGATACTAACATTTGTGTGTGTCTGTGTGTGTGTCTCCATGTTTGCAGACGGACCAGCAGTATGCCACCAGTGTAGCAGACAACCTAAAGCGGCTGTAAGTATGCGCTCTGAATTCTGTGATGCTGTTGCCGCGGAGATACAGGCATTCGCTGTTCATTTCAATTGAATTTCCAGACTGTGCAGTAATGTGTATTTCTCTTTTTCTGTGTGTGGGCATATATGAAGGGGGGGGGGGGGTCCGTCACACATGTCTCTACCACAGGGGTCGGGAACCTTTTTAGATGGGGAAGCCATAAATACCAAATAAAAAAATATATGAAAATCTATGAGTGCCACAAGTAAAGCGCACGTAGCGCGTGTGAAAAGCTGATGTCAAAGCTGACGTTTTAAATTTTTTCATGTCATAATAATAATAATGTTAGGCCCACATTTTTTACTATTGATAAACTGTATTAGGCTATAATTGGATTATTATGAAGTAATATTGTGCTTACATTCAATCGTAAATTGAACACTTCTTACCATTAATGCACCTTGTGTTGCTGGGCGGTTTAACTGATGGCCTTGTGGTCGGGGTGAGGTTAAGCTTAACGCTGGCGTTGAGGCTGCCATCCGCTAAACGTGAGCGTAGGTCGGTCTTGACGTTCTTCAGATGGGAGACAGACCATTCACATGCCCACGTTAGAGCCAAAACTGGTCGGTACGGCGATAACGACGTGCCGCAGCATGTGACAGGAAGCTCCTTCCAGGTTCGGACCAACCGCTCATCTTCGGTGGAAGTTTTTTTTTCCTCACGTTTCTGTCAACTGTGTTCACTCGCCAGCTTAGGCAGGTTTTACGTTGAATTGACACAGTATTATGTTTAGCTGCTTACTGTGTTAAAAAAGAAAACTCCGTCCTTGAGTCATATGCAGTCAACGCAAGAGCCATATCTGCAACTCAATCTCTCCTGTTTTTTACCCTGGGGGTGTGTGTGTGTGTGTGTGTGTGTGTGTGTGTGTGTGTGTGTGTGTGTGTGTGTGTGTGTGTGTGTGTGTGTGTGGCTATGTATTTGTTTGTGACAGTGTGTAAGTGTGTGCACGTATCAGTGTGTGTGTGTGTGTGTGTGTGAGAGAGAGGCTTGATTTAATGTTTCACTTTTCCCTTATCACCTGTTAACACATGACACTGTAAATAATCCCAGGTAGCAAACCTAACACAAGGGGAACCAAAGACACACACACACACACCCTGTTCCCCAGG
Source organism: Aplochiton taeniatus (assembly GCA_017639675.1). Taxonomy (NCBI): domain Eukaryota; kingdom Metazoa; phylum Chordata; class Actinopteri; order Galaxiiformes; family Galaxiidae; genus Aplochiton; species Aplochiton taeniatus. Next base: position 37,220,318 of record CM030173.1, read on the forward strand.
GGACCTCCTTTGATGCTGCACCACCCCTCCAGGGTGGGCTGCATGCACATCTGAGCCCCGCGACAAACAGTGGGAGGAGGAGGGGTCGACTACCCTCTCTGCTACCCCTCTCAGCACACACCCCTCAGGACTGTGTGTGTGTGTGTGTGTGTGTGTGTGTGTGTGTGTGTGTGTGTGTGTGTGTGTGTGTGTGTGTGTGTGTGTGTGTGTGTGTGTGTGTGTGTGTGTGTGTGCGCGCGCGCGCGCGCGCGCGCGCGCGCGCACACACCTCCAGGCTTTGATAGATGTGAAGCCTTTATCTTTCCTCCATGCCAGTCTGGTCTATTGGTTTTAAAGGACGTTCCGGAAGTATCCGCAACTCCACGATGAATCACAAGGTGTTATAGTCACTGTAAGGGCTTTGCTTTGTTCTGCTGAAGGACAAAATAGAGATGCATACATAGAGGATACACACACACACACACACACACACACACACACAGAGGAAGTGCAAGAGAACCATAGAGGTCGGCAGAACTAGTCAATCATCTCCAGAGGTGTTGTCATTTAGAGACACTCACACACTCAAATACACATTTGCAGACAGACATGTATACACACACACACACACACATAGAAAGACAGAGGTCAGGAGACCTGGTCAATCATCTGTGGTGTTGCTGTCACTAAAGGACACACGCAAACTCACACTCACAAACGGGCAGAGAGACACACACGCACAGTCTCACACACACAGAGAGAGAGAGACACACACACACACACACACACACACACACACACACACACACACACACACACACACACACACTGATACAGACAGAGAGAGACCCAGGGACTGGATGATTGCTGCTGTCAACAGAGGTAAACGGACTGAGCACACACACACACACACACACACACACACACACACAGTGTAATCATTTCTAGAGTGTCTCAGTGCTGCTGTCACACACACAGCTCTTTAGAGTACACTGGGCATTGTTTCAATGAATCTCCAAATAAAAAAGGATTCTTGAGTTAGACTACTCAAAGAATCCTTTTATTTGGAAGTCACTTTGGATAAAAAGCTCTGCTAAATGACTGCCATGACCAATAGATTTTCTCTTAAATGCAAACGTTGACTTTTTTTGCTATCGTGTGTGTGTGTGTGCGTGCGTGCGTGCGTGCGTGCGTGCGTGCGTGCGTGCGTGCGTGCGTGCGCGCGTGCGTTTGTTTATAAAAAAAAATAAACGCTCCGTCACTTCGAGTTTAGCGTGCGTATCCATGGTAACAGGGTTCAGCCTGCTTGCATGTGTGCGTAGTGTATTTCACCCCCCCCCCCCTTGCAAATTAAAAAACAAATTGTTCACTTGGTTTTTAAAGAATACACTAAGTGAGGAAGAGGAGAGGAGAGGGCTTCTTGTTTTTCTTGTACGTGTGTGTGTGTGTGTGTGTGTGTGTGTGTGTGTGTGTGTGTGTGTGTCCCAGGTTCCCAGTGGAGATCCGTCAGGTTTGTGTGCGTGCGTGCGTGCGTGCGTGCGTCAGTTTTTGGACTGACTCTTTCTCTCTCTCTGTGTCCTAGGTTCCCAGTTGAGATCCAGGCAGGCCTGTTGGAGGTCATCTCTCCCTCCGTCCACTTCTACCCAGACTTCTCCCGCCTCAAGGAGTCCTTTGGAGACCCCAAGGAGAGGGTCAGGTAAGCGTACTGCCGTGTGTGTGTGTGTGTGTGTGTGTGTGTGTGTGTGTGTGTGTGTGTGTAAAGCACTAAACACACTCAACACTAATCTAGACACCATTTGACTTGATCATAAACACACACACACACACACACACACACACACACACACACAGACACACCAAGAGCCAGGTGGTTTCTCTGAACAGGTGTTAGTAAAGACAGACAGCAATGGATGGATGGAAAACAGAAGAACTGACTGGATGGATGGATGGATGGAGGAATGCATGAGGAGGGAGAAAGGGAGGGGGGAACGTCTGCAGGCCACTGTCGTATTTATGAGTTTCAGGTAAGACAGCCAGCACCTCATTGATGTATTTAACCAACCACTGACACACACGCACACAAGTTGAGAGATATGTGGGCTAACCGCCTACAGACTGACAAAAAAAAATTAAATGTGCTCTTAAATGTGTAGACCTTACGACCTACAAAGGAGTACGGCATCATACAAACGTAAACTCACACACACTCACACACACTCGCCAAGGCACGTGTTGTTGATCTCTCTCTCTCTCTCTCTCTCTCTTTTTCTTTCTCTGTGTCTTTGTCTTTCTCTCTCTCTCTCTCGTACATAAACATTCACACAAACTCAGACACTCACCAACACACACACAAAGCTAGAGGTGAAAGAGAGAAAGAGTGCTGGAGGGAGACAGACAGACAGACAGACAGACACAGAGCATTTTTATTTAATTAAAATGCACACTGCTGCAGTCATTTATTTTCACAAAGACTAGTTAGCCATTCTGACTAGCCAAACAAACTAGTTACTAAAAGCTTCTGTGTAGAAAAAAACATAGCAAGAAACATAATCAGTTACAGGGGGAGAAACCAAAGAAAGAAATGAAAGGGGGTAAAAGGAAGATGGAGAGACAGAGAGAAGGAGGGGTAGGCGGGGAGGGGGGGGGGGGGGACTATTGGAACACAGAGAAATGGGAATTATTCCCGAAACAGTAAAACGCAGTCGAAGCAGGGCAAAAGAGAACGATAAAAACAGAGTCCAATTCTGAAGTTGTTACCACACACACACACACATTTGGATTAGTTTCCTGGATTAGTAATCTGGGCAAGGACTTTTTAGTCCATTCCCTTTGGTGCCCTTTCTTAAAAGCTGCTCCTGTTCAAAGCCACTACAGCGTACTGGATTCTGTTTCCAAAGAGTCTGCAGACATCCAGCTGATTGGCCAATCACAGCCAGACCAGCCTCACTGACACAATCAATAGCAGAGCCACCAGGCTTACTAGTCAATCACGCATTGCAGATTGGGGGGGGGGGGGGGGGGGGGGGGTAGAAGAGGGAGAGAAGAGTGAGGGCAGACAGAATAGTGACAGAGAGAAGGGGGGGTGGGTCTTGAGTTAGAGAGTTCTAGATGTACAGACAGACAGGGTAAGACCGAAAGACTGACACACGAAGGAATCGATATTAAATCTGCCAGAATAGACGGATCAATGGTTGTATGTTTGTAACCATAGGAACCAGTTGTAAAAGTATATGGAGAATGGTAGCTTTGTTTGTTTATTTCTGATTTGATAAAACATTATTAGAGAAACCTAACTGGCACCTTCCTACGTTTCTGAACCATCAGAATGTTAACTGAAAATTAAATCAATTGTCTGTCTGTCTGTCTGTCTGTCTGTCTGTCTGTCTGTCTGTCTGTCTGTCTGTCTGTCTGTCTGTCTGTCTGTCTGTCTGTCTGTCTGTCTGTCTGTCTGTCTGTCTGTCTGTCTGTCCCTGTCTTTCATGATTACCTTTGTTTTTTTTCTGTCTCCTGGTTTGTTTGAAGATGTCTTGACATCAGGTCTCTATGTAGAGAGTGTGTGTGTGTGTGTGTATGTATGTATGTATGTGTGTGGGGGTGGCCCTGCCAAAACACAACCCTTGTACTCAGCGACATCAAAAAGCAGACGAGAGGCCCATTAAACTTTGCGCCCAAGACTCTGTCACCGTGGTAACGACCCTAATGCTTCCTTCCGGACCACTAGAGGACCCTTACACGGGTAGACACACCGTGTCCCTGCATACTGAGCACTTATCTCTAACTCTTAAAACCAGACGCCATCTTAAATTTAGCACCTGCTTTTGGGGGGCGGGGGGGCAAGGAGGCGAGAGAAATGTTGCTCTGAGGATCCCGCTCGCAGTGTCTTGTGGTCTAGTTAAGCAGGCTGCAGTTTGCAGCCCTGCCTCTCGCTGGCTTTATGAGCTGATTCAGGCTTTGTGTTTGTCACCGGGATTTATATCGGAGCCTGAGCTTCTGAATCTTAACGCAGCTTTATGCGTGCCCTGGAACCTGCAGTGTTTTTTTTTATTATCTGTTTGTTAGCAAAGAGAGAACGGTGCGCTGATTTGGTGTAAATGCGGTGATATGAGTTTGCGAGTTGATTTTCTCTTCATCTGATTCCCAACACCCTTTTTTCCACCTTTTAACAAGCCAATATTAAGATGTCGGCTCTAGTCTAGTCTTTATTCTCCATAGAGCCATTCACTCCAAGACTTTTTATTTTACTTTGCAATGTGTCTTGTAAAGACTTTTTACCTCTAAAAAGCAATTTCTTTTTATGTAGGTTTGTAATGGCTTTCTGTACCGTGCCCTATTCGCCTCTGGTAAAACACATTATAGTCTAAAAAACTTGAAGCTTCCCTATAAAATAAGAAAATAGTTTTTCTACAGAAAAGCAAAGAAGGGTAAGACAGATCAGCGTCTGCCTTTTGTTGGCATGCCGCTGTAGTCAAAGGTAGATTACCCATCATGCTCTCCAGCTATCTACAGGTGACCCCAAGGGACAAATTGAACACAGTATGACTGTGTGTTCTATGAAACCATTGTCAAGCTTATCTGCTCAGTGCAGCCTGCATTTACAGTGCTCATCAGGCAATTAAACACAGCAAATATTGGAAGACACGTTTAGCCGACCGCGATTGTTTGCCCATCTTGATGCAGCGATGCAGCCAACAATTAAGCCTAATTGTGTTGCTAAGTTTCCATATTATATATAAATAAAAGTTTGTCGCTATAACAATGTCTTTCCAAATGTCTTCTCAATAAACACACAAAAAAAACAAATGTTTATCCAGTCAGAATGCTTTTAGGCTAGCATTTTATGCTGCAATAGCTTTTTATTCACACCACGCACCATTCTAGAAACGGGCACAATAGATAAGACTGGAGGCTTCAAATCGTTCCAAATGTAAATCTACGTGCTGTGATTGTTACAGAGGGCTTCAGTGAGCCGACACTACTTCCTGGTATTGGCCCGAGGGCCGTCCTCATTGGATGAAAGGCGGAGGAGTTGTGTCTTGCTGTTCCTAAGGCTTTGCTGTAATCAGGGTGTGGTTTTGTTCATCTGGTGTTTAGGCTCTGGGCTCACGTTAGTCTTTCTTTCCTGCGTCTATTCATCGCTACGTGTTCGCACGGTGTCTGGTGTGCGTTGGTGGGTTGATTGTGTTTTTCTTATCCTCTAAAAGGGTGTTTATGCTTGTGGGCATGAGAAAGTGTGTGTGTGTGTGTGTGTGTGTGTGTGTGTGTGTGTGTGTGTGTGTGTGAGTGAGTGAGTGAGAGACTTAAACATGTTCAGTTCACTGAAGGAATAATCAGATTCTGTCTAGCTGGCGAGCAACTCATTGATTATGGGGGACAGCTTTTGTTACAGATCACGCTGCTAATGGCTCTTTAGGATTACTCCCTTTACTGTATGTGTGTGTGTGTGTGCGCGTGTGTCATTGCACATGTATGATAGTACAGTAAGTTAAATCAGTGTTTTGTTTTGTGGAGAAAATTTTATTGATATCCATTGACACAGAGACAAGTTAATGCACTAGTTTTGGAATCTCGCCGCCGGGTCGCTTTTGTTGTGTGTGTGTGTGTGTGTGTGTCTGAGAGAGAGAGTCATATGTCCTCTTCCTCTATTCCAGACACAGGAGCAGACATAGTTTATAAAATCAGTGAGATCCGTTTAGCTTCAACATTAAGAACTCCAAATTCACAACACGTGTGTTAAGGGCTCTGCGTGTTAGCCGTGTCCAGCTCCGTGAACAAACAACGCACACACACACACAAACACATGTAAGCCCAGATGATCCACGCATGCGTTTGCGCACACACACATTCCCTGAATGTTAAAGAAACAAAACAAAGAAAATGTGGTGTAATATATCGGGAGGTGGCTGGAACTTTGACAGCCAGATTAAGACTGTGGGGTGGGAACAGTGTGCGAGTTTGCTTTCTTTTGTCCACCCTCCTCTTCCTCCTCTTCCTCTCCAGATGGAGAACCAAGCAGAACCTCGACTACTGCTTCCTGATGATGTACGCCCAGTCTAAGGGGACCTACTACGTGCAGGTAACCCAGCCCAGGAATATCCGTTCTACTGTCCACACTACACTACGTACAGGTAACCCAGCACAGGACTATCTGTTCTACTGTCCACACTACAGTACGTACAGGTAACCTAACACTGGACTACCTATTCTACTGTACACACTACGTGCTGGTAACCCAGCCCAGGACGATCTGTTCTACTTCACACACTACACTACATACAGGTAACCCAGCACAGGACTATCTGTTCTACTGTACAGCTGTAAGTACAACTGCTCGGATAGTGAGAGGAGATAGCTTTTAGGACTCTGCCCTTACCAGTGCTAGTGAACACAGGACTACCTGTTCTACTGTACACACACTGATACCAAATATCACATAAAATGAAAAACATTTTATTTAAAGTTTTAAAAAACAAATCGAAATCATATATGTGTGTGTGTGTGTGTGTGTGTGTGTGTGTGTGTGTATGTATATATATATATATATATATATATATATATATATTGCAGCTGAAATTATAAATACGTTTGGATTTGTAATTGTATTATTTTGTTACTTTCTTTTTAAACCAACTTGTTGTGTTTTGAGGAGACCCAGTATTGGTAGGGTGGAGAGCATTATCTCCCGGCCCAGTCAGTCAGTCAGTCAGTCAGTCAGTCAGTCAGTCAGTCAGTCAGTCAGTCAGTCAGTCAGTCAGTCAGTCAGTCAGTCAGTCAGTCAGTCCCCAGTGAAGGCTTCAGGATGTGGACACCATAGCACATGGCCCAGCTGTGAATTTCAACTTTTCAGCACTCCCTCTTCAACTTCAAAGGGTGTTTTTTTTTTGTTCTTGTTCTACCGGTGATGTAGAACAGTAATCACTTCCACAATGTTTCCTTTGAGTGGGAACCAGAGAGAGATGATTCAGACCCTTGGTTTCTGGCAGATGATAACCTGGATAGACACACTGTAGTAAACATGGTTTCATCGGTTTGTTCAGTTCAGCTGAGATGATTAGATGTTGAAGGTAGATACAACTCACCTTAACATATATGACATAACTACTGTATGATCATTTTTATTAGTGTTGATTGAGTTTTTCTTTGTACTCTTTTACACGGGCACACACACACACACACACACACACACACACACACACACATGTAAAAGTGTGTCCAAACTTTTGACTGTTATTGTATATGTACATATATATATATATTTAATAATTCGATTTTTCTGAAGTCTTATCTTCAGTGTTTCTACTGTCTAGAAAACGGTCTCTTCCCACACGAGACTATTTCATTTGATTTCCTTGACACATCATAATCCTTCCAAACTTCTTTTGGAAAACGACAGCGCTTTTTGTTTCCATTTCGACTGATTCCTGATTGGACACGTGCGTTGCAGGACTTGCCTGCAAACTTTTTTCCACGAAGCGTTTAGCTCTGAACCCTTTGATCAGAGAAGACGACCCCCGTGCCCCTGAACATATTGTCTGGTTTATCCCAGCACCTTTAGGACGTTGTAGCCATAGAGATGGAGCATCTCTATGTTCTATCTCTATGGATGTCCCGCTGCACGTGTCTGAGGCACGGTGTCGTTGGTGACTGAGAGGGCCAAAAGCACAGCTGCTTTTTTGATAAGGAGCTTGCCACTTGAAGCTATTTCCATAACACAGAGACGTTGCCGATAGATAAACACACCGCTGCTTTGTTGATTAAGATAAAGCTCACAAATACGACACAACACACACACACACACCCACAGCTAGTTGCCGAGTTACCGGGCAGAGTTTAAGTCACCGTAACAAAAGCGACAACCGTGTTCATGCCTTTCCCAGCTGCTGATAGGCTAATAACCATCTGTCATAGCTCACTATATCAGCCAGACACTGAGCATGTGACACTCTCCAGGCATGGTGTGTGTGTGTGTGTGTGTGTGTGTGTGTGTGTGTGTGTGTGTGTGTACTCCACCTCCACTTGTCAGTCCTGGCGGAGTGGGGGGGGGGGGGCGGGGCAGTAGAGGGAAAGAGGGAGGGGGGATGGAGAAGAAGGGGAGAGGGAGGGAGAGAGAGAGAGAGAGAGAGAGAGAGAGAGAGAGAGAGAGGGGGGGGAAGGAGAGTGGGGGGAGGAGAGACAGGGGAAAGAAGGGATATGACAGGTTTGCGTGGGCCTTAACGCCACGACCTTCGCCTCGAATAGAAGCACATTATGCCCTGGTTTATTCCTGCTTTAATCAGCTCCTATCTGGTGGCTCACGGAGAGCGTACGCACACAAACACACCCACACAGACATGACACATCTGAAACACACAACGCATGCACAAACTGATTGACACAGCCCCATGCTTCCGCAAAGCAAACCCACTCATACATATTAAAAGGCAGAGCGAAGCTTGCAGCCCTTACCACAGCCTCATTCAGTCTGACCATTTGACGCTGAACAGGGTGTGAGTCTAAATGTTAAGACGTTTTGAGTCCTTTTAATTGAGCCACTCATTTCTAGCTTGATTAACCATGCTGCCGGGCATTCAGATAGTTTAGATTCGAATGTCAGTTCCAGCTTCATGCATATAACATGTAGCCTAATATATTTTGAGTAATGTTTACACCCTATCAGGAGATTTCAATTATGAAATAGTTGGGGAGCCATATGGATGCAATCACCAAAACTCAACCCAGCAAATAACACGTGATATTGCTAGTTAGCATTTTAGGAACCTGTGATATAGGCTAATATAGCAATAAAGCCTGAATCGATTCTAATTGTGCATTTCGATTTCTGTATCGTATTTTTTTATGTCATAATTCATTTGTTTTTGCTCTCTCTCTTTCTTCTCTCTTGTCTCCGTTTTCCATTGCCAGCTGGAGGATGACATTGTAGCGCGTCCAAATTACTTCACCACGATGAAGAACTTTGCCCTCCAGCAGCCCTCGGAAGAGTGGATGATTCTGGAATTCTCCCAGCTGGGCTTCATCGGTGAGTGTTAGGGCAGTGAGAGGGTAGCATGCCACTGACTCTACTATGGGGGCGAATTGGCGAAACGATAAGTCCAGTGCCGAGAGCCGAACCGTTAGCACGCTAACTTAATGTGTCAACACAGTGAGTTGCCCTTAGCCCGTTTATAGGCAAAATAGCCTCTTGAAAATGGGTCCAAGAGGGGCAAAACAATAGACGTTGCTGTTGATTTTCTTAATGGACCAAAGCCAAATGCTTAGCACACCATGTTGCTTTTACAAACACTTCTAACCCGACAAACGCATCACTTTTATTTTAAGGCGGTTTATCGTGCTAAAGAGGCACTTCACATTACTCCAGATGGCCTCATAATTAACATAATTTGACATTATGTAGAAAAGTGTATGCACTTTTTCAGTTCCCGATTCGTTCTAGCCAATTGAATGAGAACAAAACAACAGCTCTTTGTTTAATGCTTAAGACACTTGTCAACCAACCTCACCTAATCGAACACTCTTTCTTATATTATAAAACAAAGCCTTTTTATAACGTGGCTAATCCGTAGCTTTCATGAATGAATTGTAAACTATGACATTGATTAAATGTATCCATGAGAACATTTGAGACAGTGAATGAATGAATGATTGAGCAAGCTTTAGGAATAAGCCTGCATGTTTAATCTGCTCATTTTAAACGGTTCTGATATTTGACTGTATTACCATAATGAATGCAAAAAGTGAGCAGTTCCAGTCTGCAGAGTTCAGATAAAATCTGCAGCTTAAAGCAGGAAAGTTCCTCAGAGTTACGAACTTGTCAGTCCAAAAGCTTCCAACTGCAAATTAAATCTATCATCTTAATTGAAGCGTCAACCTTGGGTTGATCTGCTTCCTAATTATACTGTCGAGAGTAATCAATTACTTTCTATCTCTCCAGAATCTACAATTCCAGTTCATTTGACTGGAACTGGAAGGAAATTAGATTGATTCTGTGGAAAGGCTGCAATCTTAGGAGACCAGTTCTGTGTGTGTGTGTGTGTGTGTGTGTGTGTGTGTGTGTGTGTGTGTGTGTGTGTGTCATGTTATCTTGAGTGGAAAATAAGCACTATCTGTTACGTGTGTAGAGGCCCCGCAGCAGACTGCACCAGTGGTTGCCTTAGCTCGTCTTTGACGGCCAGCACAGGGGAACCAAAGTAAACGGAACCAAGTCACCTTGGCCGTAGTTCCCAGGGGTCCATTAAACATGCGGAACTTAACCCCTGCCTTTTTGGACTCCAGTAACACATTCACATCAAAGTGGACTCTCTGGTTTAGTATGGCGTGTGGGCGTACTCTGAGACGACTAGAGTTACCTGCCTGCTCCTCTGACTCTGGTCTTTGTGGCTGAGGCAGCCTAAGAATACTGTGTCAGTTGATTGGTGTGTAAATATAAGCCCAATGCACCGGCTGACTGGGGGAGTAGCGCATAGAAATAGGAAGTAATAGAAAGGATATCTCTAGATACCGTTCAACTCTCCTCAGTGTTCTGTTTGTCCATCCCGGAAGTAGCTACTGCTCCTGCCAGTTACATCGCCTAGTTAGGTTTGGGCCAGCCACCAAAACGCCTCAGTGCTGTAACTCTCAGTCTGGTCTAGTGCTTTTGGTTCTACGGTAGAGTGGCAGAGGATCGAGCTTAGTGTCATGGGACCAGTTCTAGTCAAGACTCCATCTGAGTTCCACTTTGTTGCTATGGTGACCCTATGACATTTGTGACGGTTCATGGTGTTAGAATTGGGGTCTTGTGACTCTGATGATCAGTCGGCAACAAATTGCTGTGGTTGGTGGTGTGTGTGTGTGTGTGTGTGTGTGTGTGTGTGTGTGTGTGTGTGTGTGTGTGTGTGTGTGTGTGTGTGTGTGTGTGTGCGCGCGCGCATGCGCGCGCGTCTCTCTCTCTTTCACACAGCCACTCAAAAGCTGTCTTGTGCCGTTTTAAGTGTTTGCCATCGTCTGTAAGTGTGAGCGCAGAGAAGTTTTGATTGACTTGGAAGGAGGAGCACTTTTGGAAGTGGAGCAGAGAGAAGGCAGGCAGCTAGGCAGGCAGGCAGTCAGGCAGCTAGGCAGGCAGGCAATCAACCATGCAGGCAGCTAGGCAGGCATTCAGCTTGGCAGGCAGGGAGACAGTCATCCCGGGGACAATGACACTGAGCCAGGCGGCCCAAAACAGATGGACCCTAAGATGCTGCCGCTGCCACACACACACACACACACACACACACACACACACACACACACACACAACGTTGGTGTGTCTCTGTGGTCGTTGTTCAAGGGTGTTTCTTTAGCCAAATGCTATGCCAGCAACACTCTACGAGTTATCAATTCTATTACCTGCTCCTCTCAAACACTGGATCTGTTTCACTCACAAATATATTCACTATCTATATATCTATACATCCGATCTCTCTGTCTCTCTCTCTCTCTCTCTCTCTCCAACCCGTTTCACACTGTTACGTTTATTAGGCATGTTATTTATGATCCTGCCTCTCTCTCTCTCTCTCTCTCTCTCTCTCTCTCTCTCTCTCTCACAAACAAACTCAGGCACTCTTTTTTTTCTGCATCTCTTCTCAGCATTCCCTCTTTTTTTTCATTTTCTTTTCTCACTGTCTTTCTCATGTTCTGATCTGACACAAGCCACAGTACTTTCTCTTCTTTTTTCTCTCTTGCTACCTCTCTCCCTCTCTCTCTATCTCACTCTCTCTCCCTCTCTCTCTCTATCACTTCCTCTCCCACACTCACACCAATTACACAGCTCTGGAGCGCTCTTCCCATGAGCCTGGGCTGCTCCACTTTAGTCTAATAGGTCCCTGAGCGCCTCCAAGGGCCCAGCTTAACCAGTGATTGTTGCTGGCTCAGCCCCATCGCCTTCTCTCTCTCTCCCTCCCCCAGCCTGGTTTCTCTTTCTCTCTCTCCCAGCCTGGTTTCGCTCTCTCTCTCTCCCAGCCTGGTTTCTCTTTCTCTCTCTCCCAGCCTGGTTTCTCTTTCTCTCTCTCCCAGCCTGGTTTCTCTTTCTCTCTCTCCCAGCCTGGTTTCTCTTTCTCTCTCTCCCAGCCTGGTTTTTCTTTCTCTCTCTCCCAGCCTGGTTTCTCTTTCTCTCTCTCCCAGCCTGGTTCCTCTTTCTGTCTCCCCAGCCCTGTTTCTCTTTCTGTCTCCCAGCCTGGTTCCTCTTTCTCTCTCTTCCCCAATCTGTCACTGCTGGTGGTGGAGGGTAAGTGTGGAACAGGCTGTTCTGACTGAGTGGTGGAGAGGAGGGTAAGTGTGGAAATGGCAAGCAGAGGGGGACACAGGAGAGCAGCTCTCCATTCAGATCTTCCCTGATGTACTAAAGCCACTTGGATCATCTTGGATCACAGACTGGGTCGACTGGGACTCTACAAACCATCCTCTCCTCTTTGTAGAGGAACCCGTCTATGAGTGAGGGGCACCCTACTCGTCTGGGTTTTAATGAGGCGTGGGGGCCACTGTTGAGGGAGAATCAATGACAGTTTGATGCTGACTGTTTGCATCATGTTTCATCTCTAGCCTTTTTTTCTTTCCATTTCTATTTCTTGGTGTCTCTTTTTCTCTCTCACTGTCACTCTCACACATACAAATACATATTGCCAAAGCAATCTACAAAATATACAACAGCAAGTAAGACAGACATTTTAGAATCATATCAATTGATATAAATTGCAAGGAATTATGTAGTTAAATAATTGTAAGATTGATAAAAACACATGTATTCTGCACGTGTGTGTGCCTGTGTGTGTGCCTGTGTGTGTGCCTGTGTGTGTGCCTGTGTGCGTGCGTGTGTGTGTGTGCTTGCAAAAGCTATGTTCTCAGAGTTGGTAAGGTGGACTGTCTAGTTTCAGAAATGATTTGCCTGCAAACTAGCACATTTCAGATCCTCTAATGGATTGTGTACCGTAAATGTATGACATTCCCCTCTCTCGCGCTCTCTTTCTGCCTCTCCCTTTCTCTTTCTCTTTCTCTTTGTCTTTGTCTTCTTGTCTCTATCCGTCCCTCTGACTCTCTTTCTTTGTCTTTGTCTCTGTCCCCCCTCCCTCTCTTTGTCTCTATCTCTGTATCTCTCTCTCTCTCTCTCTCTCTCTCTCTCTCTCTCTCTCTCTCTCTGTGCCACCATTAACTCCATGCCAGCGTTTGATTGGCGTGCTCTGCTATGCGGGGTGTGTTACCAGAGATTGCGGGGGGCTAAAGTGGTCGGTCAGCCGTGACGTTAGCGGAACGCAGCCGACTGCTCTCCGCGACCACCGCCTCGGCCAATCAGAACCCTCTCGTCCGCCATGCCGTGTCAACGGCGTTGGTCATGGAGCAGGCCGCTTCCTCTATCTCCATGGTTTTGTCAGTCAAAGGGTTTTAAGAGGGAAGAGGCTTTATTAGTTATTCGAGATTTGAAAAAGCCTGCCCCCCCCCCCCCCCCACAGGGCACTGAGTTGGGCTTATTGTGGGGTGGCAGTTTACAACATGATAGGTCATTCTATAGAGGATCACGGCCGGTGAGAGTTTGAGAAAAGAGCTTTGTTTTGATGCCGAGGACAGACTGTGAAGGTGCTGCCTCTCCGTCGGGGGCTAAAGCCGTCTGTCTGCGCCCCTGAGAGGGGGCCGCTTTGGGGCTGTAGCCTCTCTCAGCTCAACCTCCAGCAGGGCCTTTTCCCTCCACAGGCCATTGGTTGGTGGTGGTACATCTGTGGGTTGTTGTTTTGGCTGTTGTTGTTGCTGCTGTTGTTGTTGTTGATGAGCTTGCGTTTGGGTCTTTACAACGCAATTATATAAACATGATTAGCCTATTTGAAGATTAGGATCGATGTCAAACCGTGACAATATTTCTCTCTTAAGATAAGCTGCAAGGAGCTAAATACATCATTCCCCACGGGGGTCTGGAGATGAGCGGTAATCCCATGGCGGACTTCCAAAGTTTTTCTTTTAGGAGCCAGCAGCAAGAGGAGAGCTGCTACCATAGAGTTATGAAACCTAGAACTGGCACATTCTGTTCTGCACTAAAACCAGTCTCTACTATCAGTGTACTAGAGCAGCCTTTTTGATCATATTAGGTGTAGGAGCCAGAATTATGATATAATACACGATTATTGTATGTGTCCACTCATTTCTAATGTTGAGGGCCCCCCTGTAGGCCAGAGGAGGTTTTAAAAGGGGTAAGCCTCCTATACCTGGGCAGGTGACTGAGTGGATGCTCACACAGTCTTTGACCGTGCCAAGCCAAACATGACAAACTACTACGTGCTTCAGTTACTGTGTTTTTCCTGTATTTGTTTTATTTCGAATTAGTGCCAAGTAGGCGGCCTATCTTCTATTATTTCACTTTCAACAAGCAAGTTTGTACACCCGAATAAATTGACTTTTATTTTTCACCACAATCTGCAACTGGACACTCATTTACTACACACACGTCAAGACCTACAATTCAGCAAGCTCACAGTGGCTCACAAAGACAAACAAGAATATAATAATACAGTAAGGAAAAATAGCCACCACAGTAGGGATGTATTGCACTGCATTTGTTTTAGGTTGACCTCACGCTAAATACCGGTGGCTCTGTAGAAAGATCATTCGAACTCTCTCGTCCATTTCTATAGCAACTGTCACTTCAGTCACCAGAAATTGCTTGTTCTGGCTCCACTGAAAACAGTTGGTCTGGTCTGGCTGCGCTCTCATATGGGCACCGGCCAGCCGTATTCTCCCTGTGTGGCCCTGTGGCAAAGCCCGTTGAACATTTCATCCAGATCCCAATTAGCTCACCCGCTTATCTGCTGCAAGCCTGCGTCATGTCATTCAACGGAATTAAGTCCCTTATTGGGATTTATTGATCATTTCCGATTCACTGCGAAAACAATCGGTGAGGCCCTTATCTTGCCCGCCGTTGTGGCCGGTAAATCCGCGTTGGCACCCCGGGGGAGCGGAGAACGAGGGCACTGATTGAGAGTGAGACGACGTGATTCACTCCTCGGCTGTACACCCACGGAGCCGCCTTTTAGAAGAGACCGTTTCACGGAGTGACCGTTCTCTCTGGAGTCATTCGCATATAGTACACGGCCTGAGATCCAAACCACGTCCTTTGGTTTAGCCCCGGCCACCGGCTACCTCTTCCTACTACATCTGACACAGCTTTTGTGGTTTTGGCGCACTGCTTTGCCGCAGATCTCTATTTCCTAAGTGGTTGGGTTGTTGATTTTGCCCCAAATCCTCGGCATCCAATTTCCACAGGGCACACTTTTTTGCTCTCCAGCCTCGCTGTTCTGCCTCAGCTGCCCTGCCTCAGCTGCCCTGAGCTTTGTGTTGGCCTATATGTATGTATGTGTGTATATGTGTGTATATATATATATATATATATATATATATATATATATATATATATATATATATATATATATATATATATATATATATATATATTCCTTCCTGACAAATCTGAGGTGGTGCAGCCACCAAGCACTTTGGCACCTGATTGTGGTGTATATCTTATGCGTCTGTGTTTCTGTATTGTGTCTCTTTGTGTTGTCTCTCTGTTTTGTGTTGTCTCTGTATTGTTTGGCTTTGTGTTGTCTCTGTTGTGTAGCTTTGTGTTGTCTCTATTGCGTAGCTTTGTGTTGTCCCTGTATTGCGTAGCTTTGTGTTGTCTCTGTATTGCGTAGCTTTGTGTTGTGGTTTTGTATTGTGTCTCAATGTTGTGTAGCTTTGTGTTGTCTTTGTAATGTGTAGCTTTGTGTTATGGCTTTGTATTGTGTCTCTGTGTTGTATAGCTATGTGTTGAGTCTCTGTATTGTGTAGCTTTGTGTTGTCTCCCTTTGTTGTGTAAATGGCAGAGTGGTGCATTAATTCAGAACTGATTCAGTCTACATTAGACAGCCTACACCATTATAGCATGGCTTTGACTTCGGCGACAACCGCCCTTAGCGCAGCAGGGTTGCCACGGACATTTCACACTGTGTGTGTGTGTGTGTGTGTGTGTGTGTGTGTGTGTGTGTGCGCGCGCGCGCATCTGGATTCAACTGAGTCAGCACCTACAGGCATTACACAGTGAAATAGGACACACACACACACACACACACACAGTTACTCACCCACACACACACACACACACACAGTTACTCACCCACACTCACTAACAAAGCAAAACATACACAAACAAATAGGAACAACTCCACACACACACAACACACCTCCACTGTGGTTTGGGAATTGTGTTGAAGGTTTTGTAAGCTGCTGATCCCTTTGAGCTCGTATTGCTTAACACTTCATATATTTATGTCAGTATGTATGTCTTTCTGATCACCTCTTCACAGGCCAGGGCAGAACCGTGAAGTCCAGACACGCTGCCAGGGTTTAGTGCCTATTGATCAGGGCTCCTTTAGATATGGCCTCCAGGGGGTGCAGGCATAAATACTTGTGGTCGTATATGTGTATAATACACCCCGACCCGTGTTGCCTTTCTGCATACAGCAAGGTGTATTCATTTAGTCTGGCTGTGGGAGTGTGTGCTCGCCCATATCAAAGTGGTTTTAGGTATGCAGTCTGTCTGTGAGCCTGTGTCCGTGTGAGATATAGATGGGGTTGAGGGAGAGGAGGGGGAGAGAGAGAGGGAGAGGGGGGGGGGGGAGAGAAAGAGGAGGAGATATAGAGAGAGAGGGATGAGATATAGAGGGAGGAGAGAGATGTGGAGTCAGCCGTCCATGAAGAGGTAAAGAGGTGAATACTGATGGAAGGTGGAGCGGCTAGCCATTATGCACCGTGGTGGGGCTTATCTCCCCCTACCAGACCAGCCCGCCGTCGTCACGCCGGCTAGAGGCTACACTGGCTGCACCATCGGAGGAGCCACTTCTCAAACAGAGGGGGACGTGATAGCCCTCCGTCCCTGCATGTCCTCCGCACAGGGGTGTTGTGGATGGAACACACGCCGTCTTTGAAGATTCCTTCAAACGGAGAATGTCATTTACGTGGTACAGGGTAACTTAGAGGGAGGTTGTGGAATACACACCCTGTTTGAAGATTTCTTCAAATAGAGAATGTCATTTACGTGGTACAGGGTAACTTAGAGGGAGGTTGTGGAATACACACCCTGTTTGAAGATTTCTTCAAATAGAGAATGTCATTTACGTGGTACAGGGTAACTTAGAGGGAGGTTGTGGAATACACACCCTGTTTGAAGATTTCTTCAAATAGAGAGTGTAATTTACATGGTACAGGGTAACTTAGAGGGATGTTGTGGATGGAACACACACCGTCTTTGAAGATTCCTTCAAACGGAGAATGTCATTTACGTGGTACAGGGTAACTTAGAGGGATGTTGTGGAATACACACCCTGTTTGAAGATTTCTTCAAATAGAGAATGTCATTTACGTGGTACAGGATAACTTAGAGGGAGGTTGTGGAATACACACCCTCTTTGAAGATTCCTTCAAATAGAGAATGTAATTTACATGGTACAGGATAACTTAGAGGGAGGTTGTGGAATACACACCCTCTTTGAAGATTCCTTCAAATAGAGAATGTCATTTACATGGTACAGGGTAACTTAGAGGGAGGTTGTGGAATACACACCCTCTTTGGAGATTCATTCAAATTGGAGAATGTCATTTTTGTGCCTGGGAGAGATTCATTAAAATGCTAGGAGGTCGTCCGTGTGGTAGATGGTAACTTACAGGGATGCAAGATGATTGCAGATAGACTGCACCCTTACTAGAGATCCAGCCGACTGCCAGGATGTTGTCTCGCCGTAGACCCCTGGTAATCTCATGGTTTTGTTCCCACCATGAACACTCCAGCAGCCAGGCTCCCCAGCCCTCACACTCTCCATCAACGCACAGCTGACCAGAGCGTCTGGGACCGGCCAAGTTAGCATGCACCAAGCATGAGCGCCCCCCGTCAGCCGATAGCCATTGAAATTGCAAGGGGCTGCGCTCCTGTTTAGGTAAGCAGCCTCCACTCAGGCAGTGTAATCAAAGTGGAGATCCAGACTGGGATCTATTTCTAGCAGCTTTCACTACCACTAACCTTCCCATGGATGAGTACTGCATGACTCACACACAAACACACACACACACACACACACACACACACACTAATATCTGTAGCCCTCTACCTGTCTTGTATAGACGCACACACCCACGCACAGATGGTCTTCTCTGGACTTCAGGGCCTGAATGCAGCCAGGGAATAAGACCAGAGGGACAGCTCAGAAGTGGTCATCGGTGGTTGTCTAATTAACGGGACAAACGTTTTGCAAAGCTAAATGGCGTTGTGTTAGTCATAGAGTGTGTGTTTGGGTTGGCGTGCGGAAAATTAATCAAAGTGTGTTTGCCTGTGAGAGAGTGAGAACTGGTCTCACCATCCTTTCTCGTGTGATGTTATTATCCCTAGGGCGCGTATGTTCTGACCTCATGGCGGATGACCAGCTTTGAGGCACCATTATAGGCTGTGTGTGCGTGTGCGCCTCACAGACTCCACAAGCTAAATTGAGTTGCTCTGCCGGATGTTCTATATCATGAGTCATCTCATTGCCATTGCAATGCCACCGTCCCGGTGAGCGTCCACTGCAGACGACGTCGGCAGGCGAATGCTTGCCCCGGTGCCTTTTCTAGGAGAGCCAGCTGGAGTGAGCAAGGCAAAGCATGACGGGAAGGCTGGCGAGGAGATTTGTCAAGTTGAGCGACCAAAAAGTCCTTCAAAACGAGTCAAACGAAGGCGAAGTTTGTCAGTGTATCGACCAATCGGGAGAGCGGATTGTTTGTAATGAAACACACAAATATATTAGTGTGACATTCTTTCTTTGATCCATAGTAGAAATGCGGGAAAATGGCATCTGGACTATATTTGTAGCCAATTTTCTCCCAAAATAATATTGCAGTGGGGAAAAAATAATTTTGTAAGATGTCATATCCTAACTTACAAATAAAAAGTATATATCATTCATAATTATATAATATAGATATACAGGCCTACCAGGGATGACTTTCTGGGAGGCGGTAGATTTAATGGGCAAGACGTTTCTGCAAATGGACATTCATTGTACACCACTTAATTTGGGCTGACATGCATTATGGGTCCGTCACCACTGTGCGTGACATTGTCACAACTTGCCTTTTTATTACAACATTTATGCATTTAACAAGCCCCCGGCCGGTGAAACTGTTCTGCAGCAGGCAGAAATGTCCGGATAGTTTCAGCGTGTGTGATACATCTAGATGAAACTGTTCTCAGATCAGTGGGTGCAGCATAATGACTCTGGGGTCAGCGTTTCTACCCTACTGCTCCCAGATCAGAAGGAAAAGCGCCTCACGCTGTTTCAGTGTAGACATCTCTGCATGTGGGAGCTGATGGAGTCAATGTGACGCATTACTGGAGGCACACACATACACACAGATGTATCTATACACACACACACACACACACACATTTATATATACACACATAATCACACACACAGGGACAGAGATGAACGTTGATGTGCACACACCCCCCTCCCTCGCTTTTGTCTCTCTCTCACTCTCCTTCCTCTTGTCAGTGGCTGTGTGAGGTAATCGTAGGGCCAGTCCATTTGTTGGTGTGTACCTGTCCTGTCTCTTGCCCTCCATAGCTCTCCCGTCTGCTTTACTGTCTCTGTATCAGTCTTTCTTCTTTCTCTTCCTCTCTTCTCCAGCTCTCCTTTATTCTTCACAGCCCGGATTAGTCATGAGTATCAGAGAGGACCTACCTATCCATCCATCTACCTTCATCCCTCCATCCCTCTCTCTCAGCCCATTCTCCCATCCCTCTATCTCCGCCCTCTCCCTCCATCCCTCTCTCTCAGCCCACTCCCCCATCCCTCCATCCGTCTCTCTTATCCCCCTCCCCCACCCCTCCGTCCCTCTCCCCCATCCCTCCATCCCTCTCTCTTAGCCCCCTTCCCCACCCCTCCATCCCTCTCTCTTAGTCCCCTCCGAGACCCCTCCCTCTTGGCCCTTTTCCTCTTTTCTTGCCACCAACCGTATTGAAAATCCGTCCTGGGGTTTACGAGAGAGCGCCAAGGCAATTAGCGATTTCTGAAACGCTTCTCTTAAACAATATGAGATCACCTCAGTCTCTCACAGCCTGCAGCCATTTCGGCTGCGACCCCCAAAAAAGTTCCTTGTAACCCAATTGGAGACTATGAAAAACCACCGCTAATAAATTAATCAGTTTTATTCTGACAATTGAATTAAATTAGATTGAATTTCCTTGCTTGAGGGCTCCTTTGCAATTCCTTTTCATTCCAATCTATCAGAATTATTTCGGTACACATTTTCTAAGTTTAGCAGCCCTGAACCCTGGGCCAATATTTGTCTCATGCTTCTTTATTCTTCTTTTAGTTTAATCTTTTCACCAGGCCTAATTTCTGACCTGCTGCTCCCACCTAGCCCAGCGGTCTGCCCTAGTCTCTTTAGAGGGACTAATGTTGTTTCTAAGCCTAACCCTAACCCAGCGGTCTACCCTAGAGGGACTAATGTTGTTTCTAAGCCTAACCCTACCCTAGAGGGACTAATGTTGTTTCTAAGCCTAACTTTAACCCAGCGGTCTGCCCTAGTCTTTCCAGAGGGATTCAAGTTATTTGTTTCTGTGTCTGATAAAGGAGCTGCTAGTCAGAGGAAAGTTTCGGCAACCACTTATCCTGTCCTTATATTGATATATTTCAACTATTTATCCTATATTTCAACTATTTATCCTTTCCTTTAATTGATATATTTCAACTATTTATCCTTTGCTTACATTTTTATTTATATATATATATATATATATATATATATATATATATATATATATATCAACTGCTTATCCTAATCTTATGTTATTTCACGTATAAGCATCTTTGCTGCTTTCTATTGGCGAGGCCCAGTCCAGACTCCTTACCTGAGTAATATGACCCGTAGCCTGCAGAGTTAGGACAGTAGAACGGACAGGGGGCGTCCTCACAACCACGCTGCTGGAACTCAACACTTTTCACATTTTATATGTATTTATTCACCAATGGTATACAATGTTTTCATTTGAGTCAGGGAAATTATGAATCGTGGGAAACGATCCGTGCACATATCCATCTATTGTTTTGTGTTGTTGATCTCTCTCTCTCTCTCTCTCTCTCTCTCTCTCTCTCTTTTCAGGTAAGATGTTTAAGTCTCTGGACCTCTCGCTCATCGTGGAGTTTATGCTAATGTTCTACAAGGACAAGCCTATCGATTGGCTGCTGGACCACATCATGTGGGTCAAAGTGTGCAATCCCGAGAAGGATGCGGTAAGTCGGCCAGGCAGCCCTCCAAAGGGGGGTTTCCTTGGCAGCCAACCAGAATGACCGGCTGCTGCTGTTGTTTTTGTTGACAGATGATGGATAGGTGGGATGGCCGTTGTGTTGCAGTTATAAAACGATTCATTTATGAATCTAAATTAAATAATCATTTGATTTGAAGTGTGTTATAATTCATACTCTTATTTTCTGTCTTTCTTTTATTTCTCCCTACTATCCCTCTCCCTCGTGCTCTCTCTCTTTCTCTCACTCTCTCTTTCTCTCACTCTCTCTTTCTCTCACTCTCTCTTTCTCTCACTCTCTCTTTCTCTATCTCTGTGTGTGTGTGTGTGTGTGTGTGTGTGTGTGTGTGTGTGTGTGTGTGTGTGTGTGTGTGTGAGTGTGTGTCTCACAAACCCTCTTTCTCTTTTTCTCCCCCCTGTAGAAACACTGTGACAGACAGAAAGCCAATCTGAGGATCCGTTTCAAGCCTTCTCTCTTCCAGCACGTTGGAACCCACTCGTCCTTGGCTGGCAAGATACAGAAACTCAAGGTTGGTTGTGTGTGTGTGTGTGTGTGTGTGTGTGTGTGTGTGTGTGTGTGTGTGTCCACACGTAGATCCATAGGAATATCTATGAACCTGTCAATATGCTACGCAACACTGAATCTACACCACTGCTCAGAGACCTTAAGTCCCTTCTCCCTATTTAAATACTGGAGAAGCTCTGAGGTGAAACCTGACTGTGATCATCCCTTTAAACCCTGCACGTTGACTTTGTCAGGTGTGTTATCGAGCCAAGAGAGGGGGAGAGATAGAAATGGGGGCAGGCTGAAATGACCATGTCTGCTGGGTTAGGAGCCATGAAAATCAGCCAGGGCATGCTGGTGGAGTAATCTAGACCAATCAATTCACTATTGACCAGCTCGCCCTGGACCACTCTCAATTTATTCTCTCTCTCTCTCTCTCTCTCTCTCTCTCTCTCTCTCTCTCTCTCTCTCTCTCTCTCTCTCTCTCTCTCTCTCTCTCTCTCTCTCTCTCTCTCTCTCTCTCTCTCTCTCTCTCTCTCTCTCTCTCTCTCTCTCTCTCTCTCTCTCTCTCTCTCTCTCTCTCTCTCTCTCTCTCTCTCTCTCTCTCTCTCTCTCTCTCTCTCTCTCTCTCTCTCTCTCTCTCTCTCTCTCTCTCTCTCTCTCCCCCCCCTAACTGACAAGACTCAGGCTATTTTTAGAAAGTCAGACTGCACAGAGCCGAGCTGAACTATGCAAGAACTATGCACCTATGCTACTAAGTCTTTCCTGGCTAATTTGTTATATATTACCAGCTTACCTGCTCTATTATTTTCCACTGTAGTAAACCATAGAGCTATATACGTATTAGTTATATTATATATATAAATAGTAATACCTGTAGCCCCAGTTATTATCGGTTTAACTCTGCTATAACGACCCATGCAATACACACGCACACACATTCAATCCTACATGTCCTGCTTCTCTTCTCTCCTCTACACCCCCTCTTTGGTGCCATTGGTGTGATCCAGGACAAGGACTTTGGGAAGCAGACCCTGCACAAGGGCCACGCCAACCCTCTGGCAGAGGTGAGCACCAGCCTGAAGACCTACCAGCACTTCACCCTGGAGAAGGCCTACCTGGGAGAGGACTTCTTCTGGGCCTTCACGCCCGTGGCAGGGGACTTCATCCGCATCCGCTTCTTCACCCCCGTACGGATAGAGAGGTGAGTCATCCTCTCACACACACACACACACACACACACACACACACACACACACTAACCCTAGCCACTTACGGATAGGGAGATGGGTCTGCCGTTTCGACGCACATTCACATATGCACGTGCACATACACTTCCAGACAGAGTCATGCACTCACACATATACTTCAATACATACACACATAAGGATACAATCAGGCACACAGGAATGCCAACACTGAGATGCACTCACACAGACTCAAACATGCAGGTTTGCATGCAAGGATGCCTGCAAGTGTCACACACTCTCTCTCACACACACACACACACACACACACACACTGTGAGAAGGAGAGAAAAGCAGGCACACTGACTTTGTTGAGTGAGTTCAACGTTAAATAACTGAAGGAACTGTACAGCAGAATCAATGTTAACACATTGATCTGTGCCAGTAAAGACATTCCCACCTGAGAGTGACACGCACACACACACACACACACACACACACACACTCTCACACATGCACAGAGACGCACAGGTTCACACACAAACACCATTTTCAGTGCTTACTAACAGAAAAACGATTACACACAAACACACAAAAACATTCACAATCTCACTCTCACACTCACTCACTCACACACACACACACACACACACACAATAAGATGGTTTGGAGCCCAGTTTGTGCCCAAGAAAAGTGGTCAAATAATATTTCAATTCTCTTATTTTATATTTCTCTTTATCTTGTGCTCTTACATGATCTGTTATTCTAGGATTATCATTCTCCTTTTCTCTCCCACTGCTTTCTTTATTTTCTTTCTCTCTCTCCTTTTAAGGCTTTATTTTGCTTTCTAAATTTGTCTGGGTCTTTCTTTCCATTTCCTCTAACTAAGTGTTGCGTGTGCGTGTGTGTGTAATCTGCATAAGGATTACATACACACGCATAGTTCAACCTAATGGAAATGGCATGCATTTTTAAAGGAAAATAGAGGATGTCACTCTGCTCCAGCCCTACGTTACAGAACAGGATGTACTCTGGGCAAAAACAGGAGGAGGAGCTCAGATCCATCACTCTGTTTGTCCTAGTTTGTCAAGAGAAAGTCAGCCAGCCAGCCGGTCAGTCGGCCGGCCGGTCGGTCGGTCGGCCGGCCGGTCGGTCGGCCGGCCGGTCGGTCGGCCGGCCGGTCGGTCGGTCGGCCGGCCGGTCGGTCGGCCGGCCGGTCGGTCGGCCGGCCGGTCGGTCGGCCGGCCGGTCGGTCGGTCGGCCGGCCGGTCGGTCGGCCGGCCGGCCGGCCGGCCGGTCGGTCGGTCGGCCGGCCGGTCGGTCGGCCGGCCGGTCGGTCGGTCGGCCGGCCGGTCGGCCGGCCGGTCAGTCGGCCGGCCGGTCAGTCGGCCGGCCGGTCAGTCGGCCGGCCAGCCAGTCAGCCGGCCAGTCAGCCGGCCAGCCGAGCTTGATGTTTTGTCCGCATGTGAAGTTTGAATCCGTTGTCAAATTTCTTTCTCTCTCTCTGGCAGGTATTTCTTTCGCAGTGGTAACATAGAGCACCCAGGGGACAAGCTCTTCAACACCACAGTGGAGGTTCAGCCTTTTGACGTGAGTGTGACCTTGGACTAGTTCACTCATCAATAATACTTCACCAGTTAACAGAAAGTCACCATTTAACAATAGTTTCAACACGAGTCTTGCTTTGTTCCACAGTAACCATTAGCAACAAAATTCATCTCTTCTTTCAGTGACCCTCAAACGATTTCTCTATTTAACCCTTTTCCCATTCAAAGTGACCTAGACCGGTTCAGACCTTTCTGTGTTGTTCTGAAGCTGTAGGATGAGAGAGAGTATATGATTTACTGCAGAAAAATAAACCGACAGCGTTTGAGGCAGTATATTACTTCGCTTTGGTTTTTGTTTTCGTTTGCCAGCACCATACCGTACCACGCCACGTTTAGTTAAAATAAACTGCAGTACAGTGTGGTTTTGAGAGGGTATATTGAATATTATTGTTTTGTTCACTCATAAGTAGTTTAATAACAAATTGGCTACAGTGCGGTAAGGATGACTTTATGATCCCAATACTGCATGCAGCAGTGTCTGATTGGTCAGACAAACACCATATTTATATTCAAATCATCTTCTCCTGCGAGGAACCATTGCTGCAATCACCCATTACATATTTTATATATACGTATATGATCAGACAATGCCTGAATCATCTGACATTGTAATTTTCCCTTGATGTAAAATGTTTGGGAATAGAATGAACTGCCTGTAGCTGTTACTAGGAGGAAGCTTCAGAGATAAGGAGAGCCAGCTTTACTTCCTGAAAGCCTTCGACCGGTTCAGCCTTTAAGGTCTTGGATCCATGCCTCATACCCTGACAGTCACACACTAACACACACACACACACACATGCTCTCTATCTCTTTCACACTCACACACACACACACACACACACAGACATGAACACGCGCGCTTATACACACACATAAACATGAACGCTTACACACGCACACACACTGACACACACCCAGGCACTCGCAGTGAGACTGGCCTGTGCTCAAACGTGTGTATAGTGGAGAGACGAGAACAACCTACGGCCAGCAGAACAACAACAACACACTGAAAGAGAGGAAACAGGCAGAACGCTGAGCCTGGGAGGCCATGGAGGCTAGGGAGTGAGCCAAAGAGGAAAAGGAACAGGGGTGGAGATGGAGCGAGGTGACAGGGGAGTGAGAAACATCCGGAAGAAAGGGACGGAAAGACAACCGGCAGGAAAAGGAGAAAGGGAAATGAAGAGTAGGACAGCTTAATAAGAAAGGGATGAAGAGAAAAGAGAAGTATAGTGATTTATAGGGAGAGAAAAATACGTGTTTTTTACATGGCCACTCTCAGCTGTAGGTTTCTTAAGTTCAGGTTCCAAATCCGGCTGAGCCAAGCTCCCCAC
Organism: Aplochiton taeniatus; assembly: GCA_017639675.1. Taxonomy (NCBI): domain Eukaryota; kingdom Metazoa; phylum Chordata; class Actinopteri; order Galaxiiformes; family Galaxiidae; genus Aplochiton; species Aplochiton taeniatus. Next base: position 37,246,228 of record CM030173.1, read on the forward strand.
CCTCCACCTCGACCCTCAACCAGGCAGATCAATAGGCTGGCTTCAGGGCTCTCCAGGAGGCTCAAAGTATTTGGCCGTCTTTAGCCTCTCCTGCTCTTCCAGGTCCTTCTCTGATCCTGTAGTAGCTTCTCACTGTGTGTGTGTGTGTGTGTGTGTGTGTGTGTGTGTGTAGTCTCTGATTGCAGAGGAGGTTGATACAGCGAGACAGTTGAAAGAGGAGTGGCTTGCTACCGTTTAACTTCAACTGCGTAAAGTTGTATGTAAAGCCTAACTGTGTGAAGTTTAGCGTGTAGTTGTGGACCGTCATATGAGAGAAGAGACAAAATCACCACATTACAGTGTAATTGAATGCTGCAGAGTTCTGCATATCATGGCGCTAAGTACACTCCAATGCAACTAAACGAATGCCCTTTAGCTCGACCCCTCCACCCCGGACAACTTAGATCGAGAACAAATAAGACGTGGTCGATTCAGTTAGCCGAGAGGGAGAGGGAGAGGGAGAGGGAGAGGGAGAAGAGAGATGTTAGAGAGGTTGTAGACTAACAGAAACCTGTCCTCCGCCTGAACCTTCAGGGCTGCAGCATGTCACAGTGAATTAGAAACGGAAACGGCAGAAAGATGACTGAGGCGTAATCGCTTGGGTGATGGCTAGCATCGATTCCACTTTGGAGAAGGACAAAAGACCAAAAACCTTTCTAAAGGTTACTGTGTCTCTCTCTCTCCTTTTCCTTCTTTCTCCTTCTCCCTGTGTCTCCCTCTTTCTCTGTCCTTCCTCTCCTACCACTAAGTATAAGCCAGTCTAAAGGCATGCCATGTTTCTCGGACATGACAGTTTACGGCGAGACTGTAATAACACTGAAGAGACACACACACACACACACACACACACACACACACACACACACACACACGCAATGAATGTTTTCAAAAGGCTGAAGCTGCAAAAGCAGTCAGTCAAACACATGTGCACGTGTGTGTGTGTGTGTGTGTGTGTGTGTGTGTGTGTGTGTGTGTGTGTGTGTGTGTGTGTGTGTGTGTGTGTGATGTAGTCAATGCACTCAAGTTTTCCCCTCTTTTACCTACAGAATATCCAATCAGAGAAAGAGGCCTTGAAAGAGGGGAGAGAGAAAACACCAAAATACCATCGAACAGAAGATGGCTTCATCAGAATAGGTGAGCCAGGGAAATACTGGACCCCAATGCCGCACAGATGGAAGTTACTGTAAACACAGGAATTCACATGAAAACTGAAGTGATATTTTAGAACTCAAATAGTACAACGTGAACTTGTGATAACTTTGTCACTCTATAAGTGAATACATAAAATCTAACGTGAGCATAGCCAGGTTTATAAATACTTAGTACGTATCACCATACATTTTATGAAACAATAAGGCCCGTGTTAATTCATTGTTGGTGCTTGTATGCTTTTCATTTCCGCACCAAACCTTGTGTGGGCGTCCTCTAACAAAGAGGTGAGGAGAAAGCGTTGGAAATGTTCCTGGATCCGTTTCATCTGCGTTCTGTTAAGAAGCATCTTAATATTAAGATAGTCCTTGTCTTATCTGCCTTATCACCTGTGTTCTCTGATTATGGAGATCATCTCTGTTTTATCTACCTCATCTCCTGCGTTGTCTGTACATCTTGTTGAGATTATCTCTAACTCATCTACCTTATGTCATGCGTTCTCTTGAAGCACTTTGATAGATAATCTGTATCTTGTCTGCCTTATCTCCTGCATTGTCTTATGCCCTGCATTTGTCTAGAAACAGCCTATTATGGAGATGATCTCTATTTTATCTACCTTATCTCATTCGTTCTCCATCTATAAACAGCTTATTATGAAGATAATCTCCATTTTATCTCCTGCGTTCTCCGATTATTGGGATAATCTCTATGGGATGGGAAGCTTTTATAAAGCTTAGACGAATCATCGGCAGTTATGTAATTTTGGAGAGAATAGAGGCAGAAGTTGGAAATAGACTTTTAATAACAGTATGCAATTCACAGCACACACACACATATACAGAAAAAGGCAAAGGGAAAAGCGTTCACACCAAACGCAAAATGAACTTTTCTCGTGGGGTGATTGCATACAAAGTCAATGCAAAGACGTGAATAGACGCAAATTCGCGTCAATCGCATCTTCGTAGAACAATTTCGCGTCAATCGCATCTTCGTTGAACAATTTCAACTTACGCGGTCAAATTTGCGCGAATGATGCGAGGCGAAAGTTCATTTTGCGTTTGACTGCATAACACAAAACATGCTTTTACTACTTCAACATACTGTAGGCTTCTAGGACCAATGGTGGAATCCTGCTGGTTCTAAGCCTTAACAATAGTCTGTCCTGCTGGTTCTAAGCTTTAACAATAGTCTGTCCTACTAGTTCTAAGCCTTAACAATAGTCTGTCCTGCTTGTTCTCAGCCTTAACAATAGTCTGTCCTACTGATTCTAAACGTTAACAATAGTCTATCCTACTGGTTCTAAACGTTAACAATAGTCTGTTCTGTTGGAACAACAAGGATGTCCTCTGTCCAGCATCTCCCCTTGTCACATCCATTTTTAAATTACAACTCTTTTGTTTCCCCTAATTCCATCATCTCCTCCCATTGTTGGGAAATGTCTATTGTCTATTACTATCAGTCAGAATACACCAGTGAGGTTGAAAGGAGCTGAAGCTGTAGAGCTTTTTATTGGCCTGGCTTGCGCTGTGCTTGTTCTTCCACAAATAAAATAAAAAACGGGCCTGGCTAAACAACTTTGAAGTATTTTTTTGATAGTTCGTCTTTCACTGTGCTTTGTTTCTCTTAACTTCTATTATGCATTCCCTCTCCTTTTCTACTGCTACAAAAAAATAAAAATAAAAAACTCCGCCTGGCGTCATAAATTAACACACATTCTCTCCCATTCATGCATTTTTCAGAGGGACTCAATAAAATCAATACCAATCTGGCACCAAGTCACTTTCGGAGCCAATCAATTAATTTGATGATTCATAACACTATCAACCCCCTTGGCGGACTTGCTCTTCAGCCCCACACACACTCTCTCCCTACTGGGCTGTTAGGTCTCCTCGTTCAGTCACTGAAACCTCACTACTCCTTCCATGACGAGTCACATGCTTAATTTAACACCTTATGTTGTGGAACATCATTGATACTGGGTGGAAGTCACTTGTAGGTGGATAGTCCCACGTTACGTTAGGACACTTGACCGTTCACTTCAACGGAAATAGACTGGGACACTGCCAGTCAGCAAACTGGGAGTGATGGTATGCCATCTAAAGCTGATATAGGAGGGGGGGGGGGGGGGGGGAGGGGGGGGGGGCATTGTCTGACATTTGTAATGTTGTCTCTCTGTTTAGACAAAACCTAGTACTATCTAATTATTGTCTATGCAGAATGTTTTCAGTGGAAGATACTGTACGCATCCTTCCCTGTATTTGACAGAACGCTTATTCATAATAATAAGCTAAATAAATTCAGTCGATTGTTATTCAGGATAGGATCATTTTCTGACCTGTAGTTTTAACAATTAAGCCAGTTAAAAGTCTCATTAAGCCAGTTAAAAGTCCTGTGGCATTACAACAATTTGTTTGCCCTCCAGGAATGTTCCAGAACGGGATTGCAGAGGGGGAGGTGGACCCTTCTTTTGGGCCCCTTGAGGCCCTCCGTCTCTCCGTGGTGACGGACTGTCCGGTGTGGATCATCCTCAGCGAGGTGAGGAACTTCCTCCTGGCTGACGCAACCACTTCCTCCTCAATCTAAGGGCCAGTGTTTGGGGTGGGGCTGGGCGTGGGGGAGTTCAAATTGTGATATCATGATGTGTACCGTGAGCCTGTCCACCCACGGGTTCATTTTAGTGCCTGAATAACTTGACCAGTTAAGGAGGATGTCATGTTGCTTACTGCAGTCTGATGCCTAGAGAACTGCTGATCCCTCACCCCTCAACACCATTAACAATACTCTCATATTTTTGTTTTGTTCTGACGTTGAGGACAATTCCATTGACGAACCGAAACGATAATTATAATGTATGCTTTTTGTTTCCTTTTGTTAACAGATATTTATTAAGAAAGCAGAGTGATTGTCAGCACCTTAGCAGCGATACCTCAGACGCCCATTGACCATTTCTGCAGAACAGAACCCGGGGCCCTTGCAGTAGCACTCTTTCCCTGGCTTCTTGCAAAATGAGTTTCTCAAAGCGTGGTCTGAGTCCGCCATCTTCTGGCAAACCTATGCCATGGCAGGGTTTGGTAATTGAGATTGAGAAAGCCTGGACGACCCCACAGACTACAGGCAGGTTTCTGCCCGGAGGGGTTCAGACTGCACGCCTGACATGATTCGATGTCACAGAACACGCTGTGTTTAACAAAACTGTATTTATGTGTACATAAGGTGTATGTTTCAAACACTGGTAATTGTCATAGGCTATGGTGAGATTGCCTGGCACCTTTTGATAAAGTTGTGACGATGAAAACGCTGCTTTGAAATCGGGGACTCGTTCCGTTTAATAGTCACTCAATACGTCTCAGTTGATAGTCATGCTGAAATACTAGACTTACGTCCTACTGAAGATTATCCCACAAATGTATTCTGATAATATGCTTAGCGTAAGTATGTGGATATATGCATATTTATGTACACTGAATCATATGAATGATCTCTGTAAGTATGTTGATATGTACCGTGATGACTGTCTCACCAAGGGCAATAGAAGATGGAGGTAGAACATGTTGCTCTCTAAGACAATAAATACACACACACACACTCCAAAAAGGAGTACATGAGAAAGCATCTGTTATTTCAATAATGTGGAACATCTTTGCTAACATTGTTTCTTTCCCTGTTTTCACCTTTCAATTTGCCTTAACGTGACATGACATGAGCCAGATTGTGGGCTAAATCAATAAGCGCTAAGACCAGAGGCAGAGTCTTCCTTTTAAGGAGGCATGAAAAAAGACAGGAAACACAGCAGCATCGATCTTAGGATTGACTATCTGTCTTCAAATGGAAACGTGACTTTGCGAAGATCTAAACTGATTTAGTATAAATGAAAAATGAAGCTCCAACCAATATATGAAGAATAATCTGTCATAAGTCTTTGGATATCCTCTGATGGGATCTTCTTGCCTTTGTTGTCAATACCTGTTTGAAAGTTGCTTTAAAGCAACGCTTTGAGACCAGGAGCAAAATGGCCTTTAGCTTTGATCCTTTCTGCCACTCTTGACCATTGACATTCAAAGCATGCTACAGTAATTCATTTTCCCAATGGATGCTTGGAAACCGTCCAGTGTGGCTTTGTGTGAAAGCAATATCTGCAATGGACTCGACTTAACAGCCACGCGCGACATCCGAACCTTTTTCTTTCCCCGTTTCACACTTTGTTTTTGTTTATTTGAAGTAAAAAAAATATATACATATATGTTTTTTGGGAGTCAATTCTTCAAGGAGCAAAACACATTTGGCAAATAATTAAACACATATTTCTGTTCGACTAATAGATAAGAGATAGGAATAGGTGGTTGATAACAGCTAGAAATTCCACAGTATGACAAGGCAAAAATGTAATAAAGTAACACATCCATCCATTGGACTCTTTCTCTCGTGCTTCTACTGGAACAAAATGGGAGTTGTGCCAAAACGCTATGCCCCTGAGCCCCAAGACAATGTTGTTGGTCCGTTTTATAGAAAGGCAGGTTATATAGATATACATATGGACACATTTGGCTAACATACGTTAGACAAATATTAACTTTCGGCTTGAAATTGATCAACAATACCCTGACCTGTCAAGATACCTTTTTTTCTTTTCTTGTAAAATGCACTGGAATGCATTGCTATTATCTTGTGTTGTATTTTGTATCATTTAAATAAACTATATTTAATGATGTTACCTTCTATCCAATCTGTGAATTGTAATAAAGACCGAATTTCAAACGGCCATTCTGTAGCACTTTGTTTTGTAAGCCCCCTGCTGTTTCTAAACCTCATTTGTGTCCCAGTAGTTTTTAATCTCTGGTTTGAAAGTGGCAAAAGCACCTTAACGCCTGGGTACTTCTGTCCCCTGTCACATGTGAGAGGGTCACAAGTTCTGCATACCTCCTTCAGGCCGTGTGATTGTGGATTTTATTTATCCTCCTTGCCACTGCAGATTCAAGCCACGGCTGGGACAGGTTCGTGGAAAACTTAACATGCAAAAATTACAGTTGTTGTAATACTAATGTTCTTATTTTATTAGGGGCTGTTAAACAGTAACTTCAGGTTTTCACACATCTACCAACCCGTGTGTGTGTGTGTGTGTGTGTGTGTGTGTGTGTGTGTGTGTGTGTGTGTGTGTGTGTGCGCGCGCAAGACTGACACCCACCAGATTTGGTATTAGGCCATGTGTGTCTACAACAGTAATACAGACTTTCAGACATTTTCTGTCAATTTACAATACTGTGACAATACTGAACAACAAAAGGGCATGAGATTCTACATTGGTTGATTGACTGGCATAATCATCAATAAATTAAATCTGGGCCCAGTGCCGCTCTGTGAACAAACCGTTTAGCAGTTTTCCACGAATCTTATCACAACCAATGAGCATGCGTTTCCTTCTACAGCTGGACAAATCATTGCCGTCCACGAGTTTCAGATTGGGGGCGGTTACACATTTTTTTTGAAGAACGGATTGTTCACCCAATCAAATGCTGACATAGAACACGAAGCGTCAACATTTTGTTGACGGTATCCAAACAGAAATGTAGATAGGCGGGATTATGTTCCCAAAGAGCCTGCCCCAATCACACACGTGATCCTTCTGTAGTTTCCAGGTGGTCACATCCGAAATCAGGGGGTAAGTAATAACGGATAAATGTTACTTTTTATCTGAATACGCCGCTAAAATCGAAAGTAATACAAAATAATAATTGTGCAATTTCGTCTTGTATGCATGTTTTATTAGTTGGAGTAAAACCCCATTCTGTGAATTTATAGAGCGCTCGAGCATGGGAACAGTCTGGCCAGCTCTTCAGGGCCAGCTAAGGCTAACTAGCTTAGAGGCTAATTTGCAACATAGACTTGCTGTGCGTTACCACCCAGGCACTTCTCTAAAAGCATTTATAAATGAGTATGTGGTTTCCTAGAATATTGCCAAGTGTTACCGATAAAAATTGTTGGGTAGTTACGACACATTAGTAACTTTAGGAGATTAGCTTGGTAACGCAATATTGCGTTAAATTGTAGCTTGTTAGCTAGCTACTATTGAACTGACGAAATTATTATTAGCTGTCAACTGTCTTGACGTCGATGTTATGATCTTTTTTTTTATCCTTCTGTTTAGTTGATTGTATAAGAAATTACATCCGTAATGTTTAACAGGTAGTCTGTGCAAGACCGAGCACGAGCTGTTGTGTTGGGTTTTATTCACCAAATTAATGGTTCGTTCGCTTTTATGTGAAATGTTTCAGGCAGGTTTATTGCTACACTGTACTTATCAATTACGAATAATATTTGATCACATTGCATTGTTTTAATTTACATCGTATGAGCTAGCTGTCAAATTCTAGAATCTTCGTTCAGGAACGTTACTTCAGATACTGAGTTAGGTTCACTGTAAACACGTTTTCCGCCCATGCCATGGACGATTGCAAGTGGTGGTTAAAACAGTCAGACCGGTTTTGGCGTCATCAGAAAGAGAAACCTAGTGTCATACATGTGGGTCAGTGACTTAACCTTTTAATGGTTGGAATCATGATTCACTTTTTTAAGGCCATCACTTGAAGGTTTATATTCGTGGTATTTCAGTGACTTAACAGCTTGACATATCTAGCAAATTTAGCACCCAACTTTTCGATTTTTTTTTTTAAAGGTGTATGATTAACCAAGGGGTTAGTTCTTGAATAAGCACAGGAAGTTGGATAATCGTTCAGTCCTGGTTTAAAGAGTAACCTAGCCGGAAAGTTGCAATAGATGGTGGTAGTAGTACTGTGGGAGATGGTTAAGTTTTTAGAAAGAAAAAAACTAGAGATTTAGAAATACTAGCAATATTCACTACAGAATATGCAGGCATAGAACGTTCTTATCCAACAAAAGGACACGGTGTGAAATCAATGTGTAACATATTGCGCAAGAGGAGTAGCTTATGGCCACAGTATATTCATTTTGTCCAGGCATAGGGCAGCCTATACATGTCTGTCTGAGGCTCCTCCTGCTCTGCTAACCAGCCTGTGTCTGGCAGCCGGAAGGAAGGCTGGATAAAGAAGGGATTTGAATTAGGTCCATGGTCAGGAAGTGATAATAGTGATACCGGTTGACGTAGTAGCCAGACCGTGATTGATTGGTAAACAGACTGTCACCTCCCTTCTTTCTTTGTGGCCCTTCGACACGGTCCTCACTCCCATACATGGCTGCAATGGGATGATGGGAATGGGGGGATGGGTTTAGTACGCATACACGCACTCACTTACACACACTTGGCAGCTCAACTGGGCCTCCCTGTCCACTGTCTCCCTTATGTGAGTCTGAATGTGTGAGAGAAGGGGGGTGGGGGGGAGAGAAAATATAGGCTTGTTTTGCTCACCCACATGACCTGTGGTGAGAGTGAAATTTGGCACCCCTCTCTTTTATTCCAATTACACCCCCTTCTCTCTCCCTGTCTCACACATACTCCTTTTTAACTCCCTGCTAGCTGCCAACAAGGCGCCGCCGGTCTCCGACGACCTCCCGGCAAACAGGCCCCCATGCAAGTTCCAGTAGCCCCCAGGAAAGAGAGTGTAATGTGGGCTTGGCTCCTCCACCCAGGCCCCCCTTAACCTCCTGATCTTCCGACCCTAATTTGTTCGAATTTTAACCTTAGAGGCCATAAGCAACTGGGTCACTTGGTCATGGTTCATGTAGTCATGGTTAGACTATACGCTATTAGCTTATGCATTGATCTGTCTTTTATATGTATTAGTTTCCTGCCCAGTGGAACTAAATAGATATCGGCCCCATCAGGGTTGATTATTGGTTATTATTGCTTGTTATCTCTTAATCGACCCGACTATAGATGACAATTGCTTTGTGTTGGATGAGCCCCTAGACCTAAGTCTGTTTTAATATACAGCTCTCTACAGCGTTGGAGAACTCAGTTAATTTAAGCCAGCAATCTCTGGGTTTATCTTCCTCCACCACTTCAACACTAGTGGCCAGTAACATTAGTAGCTGTGTTAGAAAGTGAGCGCCCTTTCATTCTGCGCATTTAAAAGTAGGCATCCCATTACAATGGAGTCATAATTATGTAGCTTGGGTCATTAGCGTGGAGTTATGGTTATGTAGCTTGGGCCATTACAGTGGAGTCATGGTGATTTAGCTTGGGTCATTACTGTGGAGTCATGGTGATGTAGCTTGGGTCATTTCTGTGGAGTCATGGTGATGTAGCTTGGGTCATTTCTGTGGAGTCATGGTGATGTAGCTTGGGTCATTTCAGTGGAGTCGTGGTTATGTAGCTTGGGTAATTACAGTAGAGTCATGGTTGTGTAGCTAGTAGCTACCTCATGGCTAACGCTTTCTGCCCGCTCACTGTGACTCTGCTTACCCACAGCTAGTGCTAGCATGTAGTGGCTGAGAGTCCTAAGCTTATACATGTAGTCTAATCCCATTAGGTCAAGAGTTTACTATGCTTGTGTTGGTAATTGATTAGACCTACACATATGGTGGGGTTGCATGGTTACCCTGCAGGGTGGGGATGATCTCCTCTTAAAAAGGCGAGCTAATATGCTGGTGTAGCTGTTCAGCCAACCCAGGTTTATTCTCTGGTTGCGTTTTCAGACACTACTCACTGTCTGTACACAGACTTTAAAATGTTTTTTTGGTAATAGCTATATGGTCTGATAAGTTTGATGTGCGTGTGTGTGTGGTTGGTGGTAGCAGTTGTGTAATCTCATTGGGCCTAATCTCATTAATGGTAAAGGGGCTGAGGTGGCATATCCCTCAGGCACTCTCTTGTCGCTATGGCGATGGCCGCTTGCCGAGATGGCGCTAGGTAACAGACGATGCCCGGCAACAGTGTGAGGGTCACGTTTAATCACGAAAGGATCAATTGTCTCCTTTTTTCAATGGAAGGAAGTCTGAGGAGGTGGGGCACAATCCAATAATACTTAATACTTAATATGAGTCGACTGCTCTAGATTTTAAAACGCTTTGGTCTGTTGGGTTCAAGTTAAGCACTGCTATATGAGAGGGGGATCCCACTGAGAGAAAGACATTTGGTGGGACGTAGTGTGCAGACGCCTCAGTGCAGCACAGCTGGAAGAACAACTACATCTGCCAATAAACTGTCCATGAAGGCAGCTTGTTAACGTATTGACAGCCTGCTGTTCGGTGTCTGGCATAATCCCTTAATAATCCTATTTCAAAGTGATTAACAGTCTTTCCTTCTGTTTCCTCTCCACTCTCTCCCTCCTCCTTTTCTTCTATTCCACTCTCTGCCTCTCTATCCCAACAACCTTCCCTCCATTCACTCCCTTTCCCCTCTCTCACCCCCCATCATTCCCTCTCCACTCTCCTCCTCTCCATTCCCTCCCCCTCCCTCAGACTATGGAGCTGAAGGCTAGGCTGTGTGTTGTGCTGCTGCTGGCCCTGGGGCTGGTGTGCGTCAGTCTGGTACCGGGCATCCGGGCCCAGCAGGGCGACCCAGAGGAGGACCTGGATCTGGGGGACATGGAGGTGGAGGACGAGCTGGACCAGATGGGGATGGTCGGAGAGGAGGACGAGGAGCTGCTGGACGGAGAGGTGGAGCCAGAGGAAGACACCGCCCCTAAAGCACCTGTTGTCCCTAAAGTGAGTACTAGTTAGTTTAGTTGTTACATGTGCTCCCTAAAGTGAGTACTAGTTAGTTTAGTTGTTACATGTGCGCCCTAAAGTGAGTACTAGTTAGTTTAGTTGTTACATGTGCTCCCTAAAGTGAGTACTAGTTAGTTTAGTTAGGCTATTACATGTGCTCCCTAAAGTGAGTACTAGTTAGTTTAGTTATTACATGTTGCCCCTAAAGTGAGTACTGATTAGTTTAGTTATTACATGTAGCCCCTAAAGTGAGTACTAGTTAGTTTAGTTATTACATGTGCTCCCTAAAGTGAGTTCTAGTTAGTTTAGTTAGGCTATTACATGTGCTCCCTAAAGTGAGTACTAGTTAGTTTAGTTATTACATGTAGCCCCTAAAGTGAGTACTAGTTAGTTTAGTTAGGCTATTACATGTGCTTCCTAAAGTGAGTACTACTTAGTTTAGTTATCACATGTGCTCCTAAAGTGAGTACTAGTTAGTTTAGTTACTACATGTGCTCCCTAAAGTTAGGTGTTATAACGTTTATTATTATTATTTCATTTATTTGTACAGGGCGAACATAAAAGACATTTCTGTGAAATTCGAAAGCCAAAATGTGTATTCCGCTTCCTATTTTCCTATTATGATTGTGGTCTATTTGCCTGAAGGATCAAAGGCTACTTTGAACAGAACTACAAATGTATTGTTATGATCACCAGTACGTCTGGGGAGGTAAACAGAACACTTTAGCCAGTCCAGCAGTGGGTCTGATACTGGGACTTAAACTAGACATACCAACTTCCCGTTGGATTACCTCACCGTAAAGCAACACACTTTCCTCTCTGTCGCTGCAACATGCACAAAGTTTAGGGTGTGGGTGTGTAATCTGATGATGATGATAACCCTTGCTTACTAATGTCCTATTGAGCTGACCTAATGACATTTTTAACTCTACTATCATACATAAATACTACACTTCAACTATAAAATGGGAGTAGACTGGTATCTACTAACCATTTCAGCTGTTGCAGTGTTTTAACCTTTTCTCTGAAAACAAAGCAAATCATATCCATTTGTCTGTGATATGTACTGGAGAAAGAAGATACATTTCATCCTTTTGAAAGGATCTCTGTTATCCTTCTGTTTGGATGTTGTCCATCATGCTGCCTTTGAACTCTACTTAGTAACACTGGCAACGTTCCACCTGTCTCTCTCTAGGTGACGTACAAAGCTCCTGAGCCCATGGGAGAACACTTCTTTGCTGAGTCTTTTGACCGGGGGACACTAGACAGGTGAGCACACATTAACAAACATCATATAGCATTATACTATGTGCAATGCTAATGCCATTATAGACAATTCTAATGCTATTCTATTATAGACAGTGCTAATGCCATTATATACTATGCTAATGCTATTATGTTATGTACAGTGCTAATGGGTTATAGACAGTGCTAATGCTATTATATACTATGCCAATGTTATTGTGTTATATACAGTGCTAATGGAAATATGTTATTGACAATGCGGATACACACACACGTGTGCCTTATTTCTACATTAATTAGTAGTAGTGCAATGTTGTGTCAATTTCAGCCTGTTTCTTTACAACATAATCAAATAATATAATGTCTGTCAGGGGGCACAGATGGGCTCGCCACAGTAGTAGTGTGGTATTTGGTTCTTCCTGTGTGGATCTGAACTGATCCACTGCTTCCTGTTGTCTGCCCTGGAAGTGTGTCCAGTCTGTTGTAGACACACCCCTCAGAGCTTTCGTTCTCTCTTATCATAGAAATGGAGCCAGTAGACAGGGTGAATGAGAGACAAAACTGATTATTACAGTTTGTCGGCAAACATATGCCATTCAAATACGTGTGGCGCGGTGTAAAGGAAACCAGTTAGATTTGCTACTGGGCTGTCTGACAAGTTTTGTCTGGTACAGGTTCCCAATGGTTGTGTCAGATCAGTTCATTCAAATTCTAGAACCCCCCCTCTTTTGTGTCCCATCTAGATGTTACATGGTTAGGTTTCAAAGTTTCTTTAAAACAACAGTGTTGTTGTTGTTGACTCCCGGTGTATCCCGTGGTAACAGTGGTGTGTGGTTTTTCAGCTGGGTGGTGTCCAAGGCCAAGAAGGAGGACGCTGACGAGGACATCGCCAGATACGACGGTGAGACCTGCTGTTGATACCACACCGCTATTTTCACAGAGAAACCTACATCACTGATGGGGAAATGTGAGGCCAGCGGATACAAAAAAAAGACCCCTGGAGAAACATACATTACTAATGGGGGAAGGTGATCGATGTATCCCCCTGTTTAACAAAGACAAATAGCGCAACATTACCACTCAAGCAGCACATTTGAGGGCAAATGTTTGAGGCCTCTCTCCGGCGTCTTTAGGGATTTATATTGTCCAGCGTAATTTTACCCTTTGGTGCGTGAAGGCTGGTGTGATTTAGTGTATGTATAACAGATGTAATGTATGTGTTGTAAGACGTATGGCTGGCACGATATATAAATGAGCATGTAGAATCTAACAACCGGTGCAACTCTGCAGCTTATGTTCATCATACCTCAGTGATTTACAAGTCTAGTAATATTACCATATACTTTTTCTCTGGTAAATCTGTGTGACCAAACGGTCGTAGCACATTATGATGATTGACATGTGTCCTCAGGCCAATGGGAGGTGGAGGACCTGAAGGACTCTAAGCTGCCTGGAGACAAAGGCCTGGTCCTCAAGTCCCGCGCTAAACATCACGCCATCTCCGCTCAGCTGCTCCGACCGTTCATCTTTGACACCAAGCCTCTCATCGTCCAGTGAGTCTTTAGACGCGCACACACACACACACACACACACGTGTGCACGCGTACTATCTTCGCTAACCTCAGCATATCAGAGCGGGGTTGTTCCTGATACTGGGGGTCTGAACCATGGGCCAGCGGTGTATTTAGTCCTGTCCTGTGTGGGACTGAAGAGTGACCGTTGCCATCCTCTGTGTGTCTCACCAGGTATGAGGTGAACTTCCAGAACGGCATCGACTGTGGCGGGGCCTACGTCAAACTGCTGTCCCAGACTCCAGACCTCGACCTGGTACGGCAACGGGGTGCACACAGACACACACACACACACACACACACACACACCACAGACTCATACACTGCCTCTCTCTGCTATCCCCAGCACAGAAACACACACAAATTTTCGCTCTGCTACCCGCTCGTACACACACACACACACACACACACACACACACACACACTCACTCCCATTCTCTGTCTCTCTCTTCCCCTCCATCTTTCGCACACACACACATGCGCAAGCACACTGGTAAAATATCTTTTGGCTCACACATTCACACCACAGTGCACCTGTGACTGCAGCCCCCTCCATATCTACACTGCTGGGACATATTGATTAAACCTCAACCACACATCATTCTTATCTGATATGAATCATCCCTCGCTCTGTGTGTGTGTGTGTGTGTGTGTGTGTGTGTGTGTGTGTGTGTGTGTGTGTGTGTGTGTGTGTGTGTGTGTGTGTGTGTGTGTGTGTGTGTGTGTGTGTGAGAGCAGGACCAGTTCGTGGACAAGACTCCTTATACCATCATGTTCGGTCCCGACAAGTGCGGCGAGGACTACAAGCTCCACTTCATCTTCCGCCACAAGAACCCCAAGACGGGCGAGTACGAGGAGAAGCACGCCAAGAAGCCCGACGCCGACCTGCGCTCCTACTACACCGACAAGAAGACCCACCTCTACACCCTGGGTAAGACGGCCAATCAGAGGCAGGAAGCAGACGCCGCTGGTGCACGGCAGCCAATCAGAATATCCAGACGTGTCAATGTTCCGTCAATAATCAGACAAATTGTAGGAAAAGGAGAGCACTATCAATTACAAAGGGACACATATTTAATTAGCACTAATCACCCTCTTACGGTGCTGTTGTGCAATGTGCAGTTTAGCAAAGTCTAAGGTGTCTCCATTCGTCCACTCCATGCCTTTCGGCAGTGTCAGTTGTAAACGCTGTAACTGATCTGCTGTCAGCCAACTTCCTCTCTGATCCCTCTCTGCTGCCCCCTAGTGTTGAACCCAGACAACAGCTTTGAGATCCTGGTGGACCAGACGGTGGTCAACAGTGGCAACCTGCTTAAGGACGTGACGCCGCCCGTCAACCCCAGCGCCGAGATCGAGGACCCCGACGACCAGAAGCCAGAGGACTGGGACGAGAGGCCCAAGATCCAGGACCCGGACGCAACCAAACCTGAGGACTGGTGAGAAACCAACCTGTGTCTGTGTCTTTGTTGTGTCTTTATGTGTTGGCGTGTTGGTGTCTGGGTCAGTTGAAATGAGGTGCGTGTGCGTGTGCGTGTATGAGAGTGCACGTGTTTGACTGAGGTGGCACTTGGTTCACTCTGTGTGGGATCAATGAAGGTCGTGTCTCCTGTGAAGAAATACTATTCCTCTCCGAATAAAAACAATTCATGTTTGATGGTTTTTTTTAGGGGTGTGGTTTATGGTGTCTAAAAATGTCATGTTTTTAGGAATGAGTTTGATGGTGTGCAATGATGTCATATTTCTAGGGATGAGGTTTATGGTGTCTAATGATGTCATGTTTTAGGGATGAGGACGCCCCCGCCCAGGTTCCAGACGAAGCCGCTACAAAGCCAGACGGCTGGTTGGACGATGAACCAGAGTACATCAGTGACCCCGAGGCTGTCAAACCTGAAGACTGGTACGCGCACACTCACGCACGTTTTCTTATCAACACTGACGTCTGATAGTGAACGAAATGTATAGAATAAATTCCAATTCTCCCCTCTTTCTTTGTCTCTTTAATTATTTCTCTCTATGCTCTATTCGGTTGGCTCTGTTTGCATTAAGCCGATACAGATATCATTATCAGCGTTTTCATTGGCTGTCTCCGTCTGTAGGGACGAGGATATGGATGGAGAGTGGGAGGCGCCCCAGGTCCCTAACCCTGCCTGTGAGACCGCCCCTGGGTGTGGTGCCTGGCAACGGCCCGTGGTTGACAACCCCAACTACAAGGGCAAGTGGAAGCCCTCCATGATTGACAACCCAAACTATCAGGTAGGCAAACTCTAGGACAAGAGACATTCAATGGATTTCACCAAGACGACTAACCAATGTGGAAAACAAATTAAATAACTAAGACGAGATAGTAGGTCTGGTTAACTGGATGTTTTGTGCTCCTCCACGCTGCAGGGAATGTGGAAGCCCAGGAAGATAGCCAACCCGGCCTTCTTCGAGGACCTGCACCCCTTCAGGATGACTCCCTTCAACGCCGTGGGGCTGGAGCTCTGGTCCATGTCCTCGGACATTTTCTTCGACAACTTCTTCATCAGCAACGAGCGCCTCACGGCCGAGCGCTGGGCCACCGACGGCTGGGGGCTGAAGAAGGCTGCCGAGGGCGCCGCGGAGGTGAGGCACCAACCCTACCAAACACACCGGGGGGGCGAGCGAGCGGGGGCGGGGGGGGGGGCGCGTGCGTGTGCGTAAGCATAGTGTCTTATAAAGGAATCTGTAACCACTGTGTGGCTCACTTTACATCAGATGTTCAGCTTAGGGGGTGCCCCTTTTCAAACAGAGCAGTACATATTTAAGATAAGAAGACTGAACCCCTATAAAAACCAGCCAGGCCTTCAGTCTGGGCAGCATGCTGCAGGCACTGTGGCGTGAAGGAGTCGTGTTGGGATCGTGGCTCTGCCCGGAGCTGTTGTTTTCCGTTGTGTTGTTCCGTGCCGTCCCCCAGGGGACCAGCTATTAGTAGTCCCTGTTTTGATGTGATGTAAAGCCCCCGGGAGGAATCCCCAGAGGGAGAGGGAGGACAACGTTTAGCTTTTCTAATACTACCTCCTGTTAGACCCAGGCCATTTTAGCTGCAACGGGTGCATCAGCTTTGGTCAAATGAAAAAGGGATTGCTAGCAACTAGGAACAAAACAAACTGGTTTTGAAAGCCGTTTTTGTTGGAGCAAGTAATTATTTGTTTTTTTCTTGATGGTGGTCTTCACACACTTGAGTTTTTTACTCTGCAGTACAGTGTAAGGTAGTGAGGAGAGTTGTATATCCACTGAGTCCATCCACTGCTCACAGCTATAAACTGCTCTACAGCTAGCTGCTAATCCTGGACCCTTTCTTTGAGCACACACACACACACACACACACCGGCCTCACCTTCAGTTCAGTGTTCACCTCTAGGTGGGGTTCTCACTCTGCTGAGGTGTGATACGGTTGAATGTGTGTCTGTGTGTATAGCCAGGGATTGGCCTGTAGGTTGGACGCCTCATCAACATTCCTGCATCACTGATGGCTTTTTTTTTTTTCTCCTAAAGGTGAATTCCTAGGATGCCTTGCCTGTTGGTCTCCATGCTTCTCTGCACACTGAACGCTCTCTCTTTCTCTGGCTCTGTTTCTCTGTCCCTTGGTCTCAGGCTCTCTCTCTCTCTCTCTCTCTCTCTCTCTCTCGCTCTCTTTTTTCTCTGTCTCTCACTCTACCTCTACCTCTCTATGCCTCTAAAGGCTCCAGTGTGCTTCAAGAGAAAGCGAACTTATCCTGTTCGTTTCGTTCTTTTTCGCTTGTTCGCCAAGGCTGTGATTGTGTACTTGTTCCGTTTCGGATTTGAGTTTGCGGTAGCACCCCAAACCAACAGCAGGGGTGCAATTGGCTGTCCCTGGGATCTCGTTTTGATGATTTAGAAATGTGGGCATGTTTTTCTTCAGCTAGATTTATCTCGAAAGTATTCATAGTTTTCTCCTCATTAAAATGACTAACTTTTCGAAATGAGTGCTGCTGTGAACAAAACGAAACGTTTTTAAATGCTGCACCTGGAAACCACGTGCAGCAATCCAAACAACTTGTCATAGCTACCTCCCACCATATATTTGAACCAATCACATACGACGTTGCGTGTGTTCGTGTGTGCCGCGTTGGAGAGCTAGATAAATTGCCCTGCACAGCGGCTTGTGAACGAACAACCAAAGCGGCGTCTTTTTGCTGATTTTTGTTTGCTTAACCCCGGGGAAATCAAACTCTTTCGCTTGAAGCATACTGGGTCCTTAACGCTCTCATTCTCCCTACCTCTCTCATTCTCTCTTTGTCTCTGTTTCTTGCTCTCTGTGTGTGTCTCTCACTCTACCTCTCCATGCCTCTTTAGAGTCTCATTCTCTCTATCTTTGTGCTCTAATTATCTCTCTCTTTGTTTCTTGAGTCGGCTCACTTTCTTTGGTTTCCTTTTCCTCTTCTCTCTTATTCATGCTCTTAATCTCCAATTCTCTCATTCGTACTTTCCATCCAGCACCTTTTAGATTTTTCCTATTTTTTTTTTTTCTTCCTCTTTCTCTGCGCTCACCCCCTCCTACGTGATCTTTAATTGCTGTCTCTTTCTCTCTACTCTAACTCTCTTTCCTTCCTCGTTCTTCTTGTACATCTGCTTCCCCTCTCACTGCCTCCCTCCTTCCCTCTGTTCCCCCATCACCCCTCCTCCTCTCTTCCTCTCTCCCTCCGCCACTCCTCTTCCGTTCCACTGCATGTTAAGCATTCCAGAGCTGCCCGCTCTCATTGTCTACTGTGAGCATCATTAATTACACTCGCTTACTGCTGGGGCTGTTGACTGCCACTGCTTATAATACCGCTCCCCCAGCACTCTCTGCACCCAGCTTTAGCTGCTGTCCATCAAGGCTATCTTCAGTTGTGGGAGGGTTTTAGGCGGTACTATGCTAAGTTAGGTCTGCCTGTAGTTGTGGTTGTTTTAGTGCGAGTCAAGTTTGTCGCAAGATCAATTCCACCGCAAGTTGAACATAATTCTAACACTGCCCTTCATACAGTATGTATTCTACCTCCATGAAAACATTCCAATGTTTTATTTCAGGGAGCCGTATATCTTGTATAATGATGTGAGAATCTGATGCTCTCTGTGTGTTAAGTGAGGGTTTTCTGTGTCGACTGACTGGGCTGTGTGTCTTACAGCCGGGTCTGGCCACACAGATGCTCAGTGCGGCCGAGGAGCGCCCCTGGCTCTGGGTCGTCTACGTTTTGACGGTGGCCCTCCCTCTGGTCCTCATCCTCGTCTTCTGCTGCTCCGGGAAGGTACGGCCCCCCACACTCGGACACTCGTCTAATGAACATTGGCGCTCAAGGACGCCCTCTGCCACAGTGCACACATGCACACACATTCACTCATCTAGTCGCCACGCAAGAATGCACTCTGTCTTGGTACACACATTAAACACACACATTCACTCATCTAAAAAAAAAAAAAAAAAAGGTGAAAGGGGCCTCTCTGCCTTAGTGTACACACACACACACACACACACACACACACACACACATACTTTTCCTCATTTAAGTACACTATTAAAAACACAACAGTATGCACTCCCCAACACACCTGGGGTATCAGTCTCACTGGCTCACTTAATGTACACACACGCACGCACACACAGTGAGGAACATTCAACATGTTGACACTCTAGGGAGCGCTGCTACACCACAACGTTGTCTTAACCTCTCCCTTCTGTGTGTACCACAGAAGAAGACCCCAGCACCTGCTGCCGCTGCCGAGTACAAGAAGACCGATGAGCCCCAGCCGGACGTGAAGGAAGAAGAAGAAGAGGTGGTGGAAGAGGAGGAGGAGGAAGTGGAGGAGAAGAAGGCTGAGGAGCAGAAGAGCAGCCCAGGTTTGAATGTCTCCTTTATTTTCTTGTCCTTAACATTCTATTCCTCCATTCTTTTAATTTCTCTATGATGTCCTCAAACTGTTCTCATCGTCTTAGTTTAGCTTCAGACTGTACGTTACTATAACTTCAGTTGCGCGCTACCAACCATCTTGGTGTAACTGTAAATAAAACTGTTGGTTCAACTGCCATCCAAGCCTGTGTCTGAGTCTGTGTTTGTGTTTGGGCTTAGCAGCAGAAGAGACCCCTGCTGAGAAAGAGGTAGAAGAAGAAGAAGAAGAAGAGGAGGAAGAGGAACAACAAGAACAAGAACAAGAAGAAGAAGAAGAAGAAGGGGAGGACACTGAAGAGGTGAGAACAACTTCATTAACTTTGGAGAAATTACTACAGCAACCATAATGCATTGCGTCCAACTAAAAGCCATTTTTATTCAATTGATTATTACGGAATGGTTTAGGATGACCGATAAATGCGCTGGTAGAACTCTGGGTCACCTCAATGTCCCTGTCTCTCTCCCCATCTGCTCTACTTGTTTCCCCTCTACTTACCTTACTTCTCTCCTCGTCCTCCTCTCCTCTCCTCCTTTCCTTCAGAAACCAGAAGAGGAAGACATCCTGAGAAGGTCCCCTAGAAACAGGAGATCCAGAAAGGACTGATTGGTGTGGCTGCTACCTGCAGCCCCACGGATGTCTGGTTTTCCAACCAACAGCCCTGACCTCAACCCCCCTAAGAAAGCCTGAACCCCCAACTCCTAACCTCGCCTCTCCTTTCCTCCCGTCCCGCTGTCCCTCCCTCAATGTCCCCCTCTGCATCCCCCGTCTGAGGCAGCGTAGCAGCAGAAACTTCATTGACGCAGTGAAGCCATCTCTTGTCAGGATTACCGCGAGCACAGTCATGACCTCCAGTATGGATGACTGATGATGATGATTATTATTCCAGTGTGATGAGGACTAAGGTAGTGTAGGTAAAGGGCTTTTCAGAAAATTTAAAAAATGTAACAAAGGAGAACAGACTTCCCCACAGCATTCCATTAGAAGTGAGAGCGTGCACTAACCTGTGGGACCCCCCCCCCCTCCCCTAACCTTTGACCCCCAACAACCCAGCTCTCTCTGCTCCTTAGCGCATCTCTACAGCTCGAGTCAGTATTTATCATCCGGGGAGTAAGAGGGCAACACTACAGTACAGCCGGTAGTTTTACTTACCCTCTCTGTCTATCCCTCAATTTATCCTTGCTTGGTCCAGTTTCAACAGTTTCATGTGCTTGTATGTGTCAGAGGGGGTTAGCTAAAAGTAGCATGAACATTTCTCAGCAAGGATTGACAACAGCAACAAACAAAAACTAAACAAAACATGGATGTCTTATCTTTGTAAAACTACATATTTGGGGAGATGTTCTGAAGAACTACATTTCCCTTGCATGACTGTCCTTGACGTTGTCTTTTGACCACCATGTTTAGTGCTTTGGTTTGTAGTCTTACCCCCACCTGAGTTGTCATACAGTACATCTTGGAGTGCAAGGTACCACCTCACTGGCTGAGAAATGGCATGGAGCTGAGAAAGAGTGACTAGCGAGTAGTGGGGACTTTTTACTAGGTTAGTAGACGCTGCCTCACACAGCCCCAGTGAGCAGGGTTTGACAAATTGATTTTTCTCTCATAAAATGTACTGTGAGTCTTTTTTAAATACTATATGTACATGGCTTTTTTTCTAAACATCTTCCATTTCAATGTTTTTTCTTTTTCTTTCTCTGGTCTTGATGTAATATGTAGGTATGTAGTGTTAAATGTACAATAACAATTATGTGTGGGTGAATAGATGAGCACTGGCATTTCCTGGTTGTGTTGATTTGAGTGGGAGAGAGCGTGATTGGCGGTTATTGCCTGCGAGCGCCTGTAGGGGAAGTTTCATGGTTGTCCTACTGGTGGCCTCCCTCCAAACTGACTTGTTATTTTCAAAAGCAACAAGTCCCGGCTCACTTTGTATAAATGACCCCCCCCCCCCCCCCCCCCCCCCCCCAATTGGTTTAAATCATGTCCTCTGTCTCGCCATTGGTAGAAAAGATGATTAAGCATTTCCTGTAATTGTCTCTCCTGAAACATGCATGTTTAAAAGCAATGGCAGCAAATTCTTTCTTTTTTTTCTACCCTCCCCCTTCTTGGGCCAAATGGTCTTATTCACGGTTTCCCTAAATAGATCTCCTCTATTAGAAGACCTTTAAAAATCCCAATAATGTCCTTGAGGTATGGCATACCCTTCCTACCTCACTATTGTCTGACTGCGTTTGCCTGATATTGAAGCTACCCCATACTACTCTGTAATGGCACTGAAGTAGAAAAACATTGGGTCTTTCTTGCACCCATTTGTTACTGGTAGCCCTTAAAGTTCCTTGGTTTTATTCTTCCTTCAATTTTGGTGTTCCTGTCCACACTGTTCTTGATAACGGGAAAGCAGTGAAGTCAGCAGCCATCACTAGAGGTTCGCCCCTATCTAAAAGAGCTTGCTCTTCTCAAGGTAACTTTGAGAATCCATTTAGAGTGATCTGCCGTTTGCCATCTATGCATGGAATAAGGGAAGAAGTTAAGACCAGTTGGTGTCCACCAATCATGTATGTTTTTTTTTGGAACGCCACTCATCTTTTCTATTATGTGCTATGTTTTATGATGTCTAAGCGAGCAAGGTGATAAGGCATTGGCCCTCTCCACCAGCAAGCTGCACATCATTGGGTGTCCCATGTGCAGGGGATTGGATTACTAGTCCTTCATTTCCATAGGGTGAGCAGGTGTGATGAGACAGAACCTGAAAAAAGGATTATTACTTACAAAACAGATATAGAGATTTTGATATGAGGTAGTTGAAGTGGGGAGATCTCTTTTTCTGTATTGGATGTCAAGGTTTATTATGTAACCTGAAGGCTGACTAAAATTGAAGCTGGCATGTAAAGTTTCAGCCTCAAGAGGAAAAGTATTTTCTTTCTGCAGTTAATTATTTTTATTGAAAATTATATGGTATGACATGGGTGACATTTATGGTATGATAAATGCGAGGTAGTTTCATTTGACAGTAATGTGAGTTTATTCCATTTCTTTATTTTATTTAAATCGCTATCCTGAAATAAAAGGTCCTATGGTTGTTTGGAGGTGACTTGGACAATGAGACCAATTATTATGAAGCACCCTTCCACAGTAAGCCATCGGCAATAGAGATGGTATTTATTTTACGAAACAGAATGTAATGCTCAGAATCTTTTTTTCAAAGGACTGACCTTTCACCTTTTTATGTTTCTTTTTCTCTTTTCTTTTTTCCTTCAGCTGTCTCTGGATTAATTGTTATCATTCAGTTATTGCAACCTACAGCTGCCTAAATGTATTGTTCGATTACTTAATTTCTAGACTCTGCAGTGCACTAAATCTGCTGGGGGAGTCATTAATACCCTTACTCTATCTATGTAAACTGTTCAGTGTGTGATGTGTCCGCCAAGGATCGTCCAAAAATGGTTTCTACCTTAAACGTGTACACTAGAGAAATGTGATACCGTTTTATCATCTAATGTCACATCATGGAAATGTTTATTAATTATTGTGCTCTGTAATGATCACGAAAATCCATTGTATCTATCTGGAAAGGTGATTTCATCATAAATTCCTTTCCTTGCCCTTGCAAATTGTTATTGTGGTCATCTATATGAATGGAAGAGATGTCATTTGTTTTGATGAATAAAAAGGCCTAATGTAAACCGACTGCGATCTGACGTTCTTATTTACATTTTGTCACCTGATTGTAACATACCACCAGATGGTGTATTAGCAAGTTATACGCTGTCATCCTGGTATGCATTGTGGTGTCACTACTTGTTCGAGTCTGGAGTAAATGCATTTGATTTGCATCCATGTCCAAATAACTTTTTCGCAGAAAAGTATAGCCTAATGTAATGGGCCAGGTTGTGACATATTCGTTCAAAAACTGTCAATGTAACTTAGGAACTTAGAAACTTGGCAATAAAAAGAAGCTAACATGATTTTAGAGGATTCAACAAGTTGTCACATATGATACATAAATAGATGTTTGTCCCTTTCTCATCGATTTTGAGCTAAACGCTTTAATGTTAAAAAAAAAAAAAAACATTCTGAAACAAACGCATTTAAAAAAATATATAATAATAATTACATTCACGTACCTTAGCCTATTTACTGTGAAAGAATGTGTATCGTAATTAAACATCATACGTATTTAATGCAGCGACATGTTTATTTTTCCGTAAGGGCATTCTTCGCCAATTGGTTAAAATATTTTCTAGTGAGGTTTCTGTATGGTCTTCGATGTTTTTACGAGTAGCAGTAATAATAGCAATCAATGATACAAATGTTTAACATCTTGTTCCTTGTAGTGGGAAGAGACCAAACTTAAATTGCTTGTTTTCACTGACAATCATAAAATACGAGGTGGGGACAGCAACATGCGTGGGTGACGCCTCTCGTGTTAGTGATGCTAAAAAAACTTGTTCGAAAATGGCGATGAAGATTTGCTTGGCCATTGCAAAACAATAGAAATAGCCAGGGAAGAGGGAAATAGTTACATTGTTTATTACCTGGGTCTGTTTTTGTTTTGTTGCTAACCGGGTATAGACTCGGTTATTGTATCTACATGGACAATTCGTGGGAATTATTTGGGAAGCCTGGGTTTCACGCTTTGTTTTAAAGCTACTATGGCTGGGCTACCGTTAGCCAATTCAAGCTAGCTGGCTGGAATGCTAGCTAACATTACATCGCATCGGCACCGTACTAGCTCGCTGGGTAGTTTAGCATTTAGCAATCTTGCTAAGCTAGCACGTCTCACCGCGGATCAGCTGTTTGATAGTCAGTAACGCCAGGCACCACCACTTTTCCCCAAGTAAGTTAACTTATGATGTAGTTTTGGTAGTTCGTTTCTGTGTCATTGAATGTAAAATGTAATATGATTTTGTTATACTATTTCAATGCTTGGTAGCTGGCTTTGATGGCATGATAGTCATAGAAGTTTGCGAAGACTTGCTAGCGTTAACGTTACGTTAGACTTTATCTAGCTAACAAACCAAGTTAACTTTTATGAAAACTTATTATATTACTGTCTACATTTTTGATCCCAAGAATAATTTAGTACAATTATGGTGGTTAGACCATTTCATTACTAGTAATATTTCACAACCCCTTCAAATACATTTTAGATTTAAATGGTTAGCGGCTCAAAACCCCAGCTAGTTAGAAATAGCAGCTGTCCTATGTGAAAGTTCTGAGCTTTCCGACGCTCGGTCTTACTACACTTGAGCGAAGGAATGTGAAGCGATTGCTTCACTGTTTTCCAGCTATATATCTGAAATAATAAGTTATCTGCAAAGACATTTTAATTGTGAACCATGTTCGAAACAGTGATATCGCGTCTAAGTTTTCAGTTTTAAGATTGTTTTTTTGTCTTTCACTCCTTGGTCAGTGTCAGTATGGCCTTGGTAGGTCAGGTTATTGAAGGAAGCTGTTACAATGGGTAGCATAACCTACTACAATGCCACTTCAAAACTGAGTTAGCTTAGTTGGTCGAACGAAATTGTGCCAAGGAGTCCTTTTTCTTTCGTTCATGTATTTCCCTATGGCCTGTGTTGTGACTAAAGGCCATTAGCAAGACAAAGGTCGACTCGATGGAATCGGTAGTGGATTCTTTGTAAAAGGGTAGGGGGTGCAGACGCCCACACTGAAAAGGAGCAAATTCAGCATTCCATCTGGACTAAGGAAATCAGAGTCTGGACTTTAGAACTGCCTTTATTGATGATGGCGGATTTTGTTGTGCCGCGACACAGCGCGGTGATGGAGCGATTACGCCGGCGAATAGAACTCTTCAGGCGGCACCACAACGGCTGCGAGAACCGCTACGAGAACACTGCGATGGAGCGGCTGGAGATAGAGCGACAGCAGACCCTTGCACTGCACCAGCGCTGCCTACAGACCAAGGCCAAGCGGTCGAACAAGCACAGACAGCCGCAGTCAAGCTCCGACCAGGCGGGGCAAAGAGGGCCAGGGACTGGAGGAGGCAACGCTGATCTGGGTGACGGCGGGACACCAGGGGATCAGGGCAAGAACAGCACTTTGATTGCGGTAAGTAAAAGTGTCTGCTTCGCTGCTGTAAGAGAAGCGGATGTGTGGTACACGGTCTGGTACAGCATGTGCCTGAGCCAAAATGTCATGGCTGCAGTCATTTCTGATGTGGTCCTTTTAATGGGGAGACTTAGCCTACAGGAGTGCGCTGGAATTTAGTCCTGCAACTAAAACGGCGTACAGTCTGTCTGATTTTGTCTAGCAGGGATTTTTTTTTTTACAGAAGAGTTGTTGCAGACAGTTCAGTGCATGCACTCTAGCGTCTGCAGACTGGATGTAGTCACATGATCACGGAGTTGTCGTGCACTGTTTACACTATGAAGTCTGTTGCATGCTTTTGGCACAATTCCTCTGGTATATTGCTCTCAGTATTAAGAGGTCCATATATATGATTGCCACAATTGGATTTGCCCCATCTAATTGTTCCTGTTGCACAACAATTATTCAGACAAACTTAACAGAGCCACATCTAGTAAGGGGTAAGATCGTCCTAAATCCCAATTGAGGCTAAACCTTCTTAAATGACAGAGCGATGTTGGGAGGACTACATCAGAGTTAATCATTTGTCTTCGTCTGGCAGTATAATGCCATATGTTGCTCTTACCAGTAACATCATTGTGTGAAATAAATTGAACAGAAGTTAATCCCATTTGTTTTCTACCTTATGTGCAATGCAACAAAGCCAGCCAGCAGCAGTGTTTCATCATGGGACTGGGATTTTATATCAAAGAATTGTGAAATGGAAGTTAATTCCTCTTGCCTTTGCTTTATTTAGAGCATATTTTGCTCTGCTACTTAAGGCAAACGAGTTGACAAATAAAATGCTGGCGATGCAGTTTGTGTTTGTTTTCACTGAGTCAAATGAAGGCGGACTAGACAGAGGCAGACTTTTCTAGAAGACAGGGAGATTCCATCACAGGGTTCCAATCACAGTGATGTGTAAGCGTCAGCATGGCTAACACTCATATACTAGTGTAACCTGTCCATGCTGGGTGGGGCCAAGCAATGATGACACAATGTCCAAGTTAGATTCATGAATCTTTCTCCAAACACCTCGGTCATGTTTTTATAGAGCGGGTCAACTCCTCGGTCATGGTGATAGGGAGAATTCTGCGTGTGTATGTGGATTGGATGGGCAGTGATTTTCCAGCGATGGAGATGGTCTAGATGTTGTAGAGGGTCCAGACAGAAGCCTTAACAGTGATGGTCAGGTGTGAAAGGAGCACTTCCTCTGAAACCATCCACCTAATCTGCTATTGGATCTTTTCTAGTGCCGGAAATCTGAGATCTATGGTCAGTAACTATTTTATATTGATTAACATTTTTTTTTTACGTTAGGAGTTTGGTCAGATGAAAATCTGCAGTTGTTAAATTTTAGCATTGGACCAAACCTAATCTTTCTGCACTGTCAGCATTGATATTGAGATGTGTTTGATTGTAGTAGTAGTAGAAGCAGTAATAGTAGACTTTGACTGGTCCCTGTGCTTTGCTACTTGTTAATGTAGTAGTAGGCTTTAAGTGGCCTCTATTGTTTGCTACTTGTTGGTATAGTAATGGGCTTTGACTGGTCCCTTTGCTTTGGTGCTTGTCTACTCAGGACAGTCAGACTGTAGGGAGATGCTGAGGACTATAGACTGAAAACTTGTAGATAGGACAGGCTATTATTCCACTGTCTTCTTTGGCAATTTGGACCTGGTTTTACCACCTATCAAACCGAACCAACTGAAAGCAGCACTAAAGTAGTTGATGTCATTGCCCCCCCGGCCATGGTCCATTTGACAATCCCGAGGACTACAGATCTAGTAAATTGGATTCTATGCTGATGACTCAGGGCTATGGTAGTGAACGCCCAACCCACCCCCTGCCCACTCCTTTGACTCACCACTGGTCTCTCCTTGTGCCACAGTTTCTCTGTTTGGCACGCTTGCCCGGTGCCCCGTGTGTGGGTGTGTGTGTGCGCGTGTGCGTGTGCGTGTGTGTGTGCGTGTGTGTGTGCGTGTGCGTGTGCGTGTGCGTGCGCGTGCGCGTGCAGGTGTCCATGTGTTTTTGTCCGTGTGTGTGGAGCCTCACCTAGAGAACAGTTTATTTTCCTTAGTGTTTGTTCAATGATGCCCTGGTCTTGTTGGTTGTACGGCCTCTTTGGTTGTTTGCTCTGTACAGACCAGTGACTTTCAGATGAGTAGCACAGCTTTCCCAGCAGTGTCTTTTTATTAGCGTTGCTGCCAAGGATTTAGTTGAAGGATAGTGAATTCAAGATGTGTATCTCACTAGCCTGTCTGCCAGCTGTTGACATAGCCCTGGTAGCTATATTGTGACCAATTTGACTGTAAAGTGTTCCCCCCCATTCTTGTGGACTAGCCCAATGGCTGTAGCTATGTGCCTGTATATCCCAGAGAGGGATGGCCCATTGTGGTGAAGCCACAGGGGCTTCGAAGATTGAGTCGACCGGCGCTTGTTTCGCTGGGCCCAGGGAAGGAATTCGGCACGCTCCCCCCTGTCTACAGCCCCGGCGCTAGCTCTTTTGTCGTGGGCCTCATTCTCTTCCCCTCTGCCTATAGACATGGTAATTAGTTTCATGTGGTTTAGCCTCTGTCAGTGGTATCGCTGGTGGTTGCTGAGGAAAAAGGGGGTGAGGAGGGGGAGGCTGGGGGAAGAGATGAGAGGGGGTGGGAGGCTGCTGGACAGAAACCAGTTTTTCAGGTTCAGAAAGCCTTTAAGTGAATCAGCCAAAGCTCTCTCTCGCTTCTATGGGGAAGAGGGCATGGCCAGATCAAACACACTACCGGTTGCCTCTCTCGCTCTATCTCTATATCTATCTTTCTTCCTCCCTCTTTCTGTCGCGCGCATACACACCGAGAAATAGAGCCACACTCTCGGTCCTCAGATGAAACGAGTGACACACAGCCTCTGTGTAGATTCAAGTTGGTGATATGGTTCTGCAGAGATCAAAGAGTCCGCGTGTAAATTGACTCACCCGGCCCACAGTACACACACTCGCATGTATGCATCCAGTACACTTAGACATGATTTATAGACAACAAAAAGCCTTGCATTGTTCAAAAAGAGATCTCCACCCATAAAATAAATAAATAGATAATCCTAAGACCCTAGAATGCTTCAAGTGAAAGCAAAACAGTTCGATTTCGGCGGGGATAAGCAAACTAAAACCAGCAAAAAGAGGTAGCTTTGGTTGTTCCTTAGCGAGCTGCTGCGCAGATAATTTTTTCTAGCTCGGCAAACAAGGCAAAAGCAAACCCCGGCGAACATGCTAGGATTGGTCCAAATATATGGTGAGAGGTAGCCTAGTAGCTGTGACGAGAAGTGTGGATGGATGCCTGTTGTTTCCGGGCACAGCATTTAAACTTTTCGTTGTGTTCACAGCAGCACAAGAAAAGTTTGGATTTTTTATTATTTTGAAGAAAACTGAATACTTTTGATATCAGCTTAGCTGAAGAAGATAGAAAATGTGCACACATTTAGAAAATGTCCAAGCGAGATCACAAGGACAGCAAATGTCTCCTTGCTGTAGGCTTGGGGTGCTACAAATCTTTATTGAACAAGTATACAGTCAGCCTCGGAGAACTAGCGAAAAAAAGAACAAAACTGACAGGAAAAGTTCGCTTTCGCTTGAAGCATATGTGGGCCTTTAAGGACTGTCCAAACGTAAATGTAGCTTTGATTCTGTGTTTTCAGAACCCAGTACTGGCTGGAGCAGTCGGCCAGCAGAAAAATGAGATGCTAACCTAACCAAAGTCGAGAGAGTTGCGTCACTGCTCTTTCAGGTTTTCCTGTCTGATGAATGTGATCGATGCTTATTATTCCGTGGTGGTGGTTACGGCTTTCCCCTCTGGCTTCACCTGTCCCAACGGACATGGAAACCACAGCGGCACTTTCATCTAGCCTACTTCAAATCGGGATTTGCATTATAGTTTCTGATACAGTTGCTTTAGCAGAGCGTCAAAGCGTTCTCTTTTCTTGTTCTCATTATCTTAACTTTGCATAAGTCTGGCTGTATGTATGTTTTTTTTTGTTTTTTTTGTTTTAATAAAGGATTTATGTAACTCAAATTTGTCAGATGTGTTGCTACGTGTGTTGGCCTTATGGAATTGCAATCAATTTGGTTGTGTGGGTGTCAGTGTGTTCTCCATACAGAGTTTCAGTCTTATTGGGCTCTCTATGTTGCTGCGTATTGACTCTGACCTCTTCCTTTAGTTGCAGGAGACGGTGAAAAGGAAGTTGGAGACCGCTGGCTCCCCTCTGGGCAGAGAACTGGTAAACGGCTACCCCCCCTCCAAAAAGGCCTGCCTGGACAACGGCACCTCCAACGGGGGGTTGCTGCCGCCTCACTCCCCCATGGAGGCCAAACACAGTATCGGGGGTGCTGCCGGGGGCATGTGTCCGGGGGACTCTCTGCTGCCCAACGGGGCCCACCGCCCGGGCCGAGGCAGCCTGGAGGCACCCCTGGAGCAGGAGTTCAGACTAAAGGAGATGAAGCAGGAGCCCCTGGACGACATCCTGCCCTGCATGCTGCCCGCGGGAGGCGCAGGAGGAGGCGGAGGAGGCAGCAACAACCTGCTGTCGGCCCTCAACCTGAACGAGCAGGAGTGGACGGAGCTGATGGACGAGCTGAACCGCTCCGTGGCCTACGAGGACATTCAGGACATCCTGAACGAGGACGGCTTCGAGGACAGGAAGGACCCATCCGAGCTGGGCCCGCTGTCCAACCCCACAGGCTCCTCCTCTTCCTCCACCGGCGGCGGCGGGAACCAATCACAGGTCCCCTCCGTGGGACAGGGCGGGCCGTCCTCTCAGAACCTGGCCAACGTGAAGGCTGAGTTCTCCCCGGCCTTCGAGCAGCAGGACCCCGTCGGTACCGGCTCGCCCCGTCTCCGGACCCCAGCGTCGGGCCCACATCATCCCGCCACCAGCTCCCCAGCCTTGACAGCAGTAGCCAACGGTGCTGCCGGTTCCCCCGTGGTGGGCCAGGCTCCCCAGCAGACCTCCAGGATGCTCCAGCCCCAGAACCACCTACTAGCTCCCCCCGGGCCCGTCTCCAAGGACCTGTCCCCAGCACAACAGCTGCAGCAGCTGGCCGCACACCAGAGGGCCCAGCAGCTCCAGAACCAGCTGCAACAACAACAAAAACAACAACAAGTCCAAAAACAACAACAACAACAAGTGTCCAAATTCCACCCCCAAGTCCCTCACCCCCCCTGGCCCCCAAAGGCCAACCCTTCCCAGAGTCCTCTAGGAGGAGGCGCCGCCTATGGGCTGGACAAACCCACCAGCCCGTCTCTCTACCCCCAGGACTTTAACCACAACAACCCCAAGCAGCAGCAGCTCCTGATGGCTGGGCAGACCAACAAGGGCTCGCCCAAGTCAGGCGGGGCTGGGGGTTACATGCAGGGGCCGGGGGGGCATCCCAGTATGTTAGGCCACCCTTCCCAAGGTCCAGGGGGGGCCTCTCTGGGTCACCCAGGCCAAGCAGGGGCCCCGGTCCCTAACCCCATGTTAAACTACAGCAACACCAAGCCCCTGTCTCACTACGAGGTAGGGTCCCCTGGGATGGGGGGCCCACGAGGGCCTCCCAACGCCCAGACCCAAAACAAGGTGGCCTTGCTCTCCCTACTCCGGCAGCAGGAGATGAAGATGAAGGCGGGGCAGTCTTTCCGACCACAGGTAAGCCTGCGTTACGGCCGACACACCTTTTCCAAAGGGATAGCTTCATAACTTCTGAGTTAGTCACCCTTTTAGGTTCTACTTATTTCTAGTGGTAGTCTTTTTGGGAAGGCGCAGGATTTATTATTCTTATTATTCTTTTTGTGCTTATGTCACATTAGCCGCCTTTGCAGTCCCGACCATGAGTTAGAGAGAGAGAGGCCGCAATACACATCAAGTTAGTTTACCAATCAATTAGCAAACGGCGATCATTAGCATGTGTTGAGCAAACACTCCGGTGGGTGTGTATCTCGGTCTGAGCCAGCTCGGTGCACTGCAGGGTCTTCTCTCGACATTGAGGAGTGGTAGCTAGGTACTTCAGGGTTTATTGAGCCGTTAAATAGCTCATAGCCATGCCTGTGTTCTCACTAGTTGTGTTTTTTACTGGTCTACTGAAAGGAAGGAACAGTCGCACATGTTGATCCAACAGTTCTTTTTCCAAGGCTGATATCAGCCTATTACTCAGAAGGAATCTAAAGGCCTTGGCTTATCAACTCCTTCTACAGACATCAGCACATAGCTTTCACAACAAGGCCTGCTGCACATTCCAAGGCCCTGTTGTGTCCACACACACACACACACACACACACACACACACACACGTTTCAGTGAGGGAGCATCTTGCTCACTCAACAATAGTGCACAATAAGCACTTGTGTTTAAAAACAAGCTAGCGAGTGGTCTGTCTGGCATTTCCAGTTCCCCTGTTTAGTCACCAGGAGCAGGCCTCTGCTCTAAGACATATTGTACCATGCTAACACTAGTACTAGTGAGGGTGTG
>CM030173.1:37283329-37290829 GCA_017639675.1 Aplochiton taeniatus
GCATTGCAATGCAGTGTGGGTAGTGAAGTCCTATAGCCCACTGTGATGGTTCCTGTTGGGCTTAAAGGTGAGGAAAATGTATGAAACAGATTGGTCAGGATGTGAGGCTGTGTACAGTGCCCGGGTAAGTGTTTGCAAACATGGTGGAGCCCAGAATATGGGGATGCTGGTGTCACTGTAACATGTCCAGAAGCAGGGAACAGGAAGAGGGAGGCATGGAGGCTCTGCTGAAGACTCGACTGAACCTGTGACTTGGTATTCAACCACTGGAAAACAACAACCACCCACACATTCACCGGCTCACCTGAACCGCTAGGTCCTTCTCTCTCTATCTCTCTCTTTCTCTCTTTCTAACACACACACACACACACACCAGCTTGCCAGTTCTAGGTGTAGACTTGTGCGGTTAAGGCCATCTTTTTTTATATCATGTTGATATTGTGCAGTTTTAAGTGGCAGCAAAAGGAGAATGTTCCCTCTGGTATCCGATGCACTTCCTCCCCTGTGTATTGAACGTTACAGCTTTTTTTATTTTCCCAATTTTTTTTAAACAACCACATTACAATATTATGCTCTACTTTGGCCTTCAGAGCCAATTTGTGAAGACTTCCCAACCTGGTCAAAAGAATAGCAAGCATTATCATTACTTTATTAATGGGTTTTGAATGTCCCTTCATCGTGTGTGTGTGTGTGTGTGTGTGTGTGTGTGTGTGTGTGTGTGTGTGTGTGTGTGTGTGTGTGTGTGTGTGTGTGTGTGTGTGTGTGTGTGTGAGTGTGTGTGTGTGTACACGCCGGTTTCACTCATCGACCAACCAAATGGACCTAGGCGCTTCCTTTATCAGCAAAACAACTCTGTGAGCAATAACAAATCTGAAATGTTACGTTCCTCTTTATCCTGATGTTTGTCCGTATGTACTTGTTAATGGTTTGTTCAAAGCTTAGCCAGCCTGTTTCAAAAGTTTAACGTACATGGTCACCGTCACCTGACTAACGATAGAAACTTTCTATGGGGTGTCATAACCCTTTCATTGGTTTTATTTGTCAGAACAAGATTGCATTACACACATTCTTCAGTTGACTCCCAAGCAGGAAATAGCTCCTGTGTTGTTTTACTCCCTCAAACCAAACATGGTGTGTTTGACTGTAACCTGCGCACTGTGCGAATCCTTGAACGAGCGTGAGGATAGACGAAGCTGTATTTCACCAAAGGTGATCCATATTCGAGAAACTGGACGATGAGCACTGCCGTTCAAATGTTTTGATCAACGACCGTTTGAGAATACCTTTGGAAAACCCGGCTCGCCCACCGGTGAGTGACGAGGTCCTGTCACATTCACATCCTCTGGGGTGAAGCCGATCCTTCGCTCTTTGAATCATTGTCTGCTCTAAATGACACATCTCTGGGGTTTTCAGTTGCTCTCATAATGACGAAACGCAAGCCGTTGCGTCCCTTTTTCGTTCGGTAGCGGCATTCTTTAAAGCTCCACACCCCACAGACTGTCACAACAGCACACCATTGTAACCCTCATCTCTGGCAATCTTCTGCCATACCCATTGACATGGTTCCTTCAGTTTGTTCATCCTTGTTTGTGTAAATGTATATAAATATATTTTTTTGTATGTATGCATTTCTTATTGTCCCGAAGAAGATAGATCTTATTTTTATATATTGCTGCAAAATTTTGTAAGTATTTTATACTTTTGATAAGGTTCTCTGTACAACAAGAGTATTCTGTAAATATAGTTCTTTAGAAATGAGCTCCCGTTTCTGTCTCTTCATTGTGTCCAGTTTGATGTTCATGTGTGTTGTATCCGTTTGATAGGAAGAGATTTCCTGGGGTTACAGCCTTACCTTAAATCTGAGCCAGGGATTGACACGGCAACATTTCCGTGCAATATAAAAAGTCCTGTTTGCTTCCCGGCATTCATGCAAGTTAATCATTAATGGCGACAGGTCGCCTCCTTAGTTTCTGCGTGGTTGTAGATTTCATACTTCCACAGGGTTATCTTCCTGGTGTCTCTTTCAGGAAGTGTGTCATGTGGATCCCCACCCACTGGAAATAGAGAGCTAGCGTTTGTTGTGGCAGCATCTCAGACTGTTCCCTGTAGAGCTGGCTGACTGACTGACTGTCCCGCTTGGAGATGTTGGAACACTTCGTCTGTCTAGCGGCTGTGTCTGTGCTGGCTGTGCTGGAGCAAAGTAAGCAGGTTACTCTAACTCATAGTACTGGTGGGGTATTATGGAGGCTGTTTTCTTTAAACAATTATTCAAACTTTTTCCACTCTACTAGCAGGGTGACGCTCCTTTAACCAGTTTTTATTTATGGATGGATATTTTTAAAACCTCTGAATATCAAGATAACCTGCTGACCACTACTACGGAGCTGTCCACACTGAATGCATGAATTAACTATTTGTGTGGCTGCATTTGCATTGGCATTTTCTACCCTTCATGTCTTAGGTCCAGATGTAATTTTATTTCCATTTCAATTTGTTCAATTTCCTCGTTTCTTGATCCAGATCCATTGTGTGTGTGTGTGTGTGTGTGTGTGTGTGTGTGTGTGTTAGCATACTTTGGATTCCAGGTAATCTACGCCAGGCGTACTTACAAGGTGTCCCCTCCATGCACATCTGGTCCGCCTGAGTTTGAAAGGGTCTTCCGAGCTCAGTGAGTATAAACCATGTCCATCATCAGAGGAGGAGGAGGAGCCAGACAAGTCGTACATCCTAAATCCCAACAAGACCTGTCCCCTTAATTCAAATACGATCGATTTTATGGCAAATATATCGCTGTATTGTTCTGTTGTGTGAATGTTAGAGTAGATATTAAGCGAGATTTATGATACTCTTACACCTAGACCAGTATTTACAGACCTTATGTTGAAGTGTAACACTCAATTGTGAAGATTATGGACATTATTAATTCTTTCTATAAATATGTATTCCCCCGAGAAGTAAAAATTGTAATCCTGTTTCCATCATTTAGTTATTGATAAATATCTTGTGTCACTGTTCAACATGTGCTGCCATGATAACCATTACTTCAAAAGGAACTATTTTAAAGCTTGGTTTCCCCGGACAAAATCTTTAAATATTGAAATGATTTTTCAACGTTACCGGGAATATTTCTATTAAGATTTTCTTTGGATGATACTGACATGAATTGAATGTTCTGTATGGTTTGGTGCCACAAAGAATGTGCAAATCATGACACTGCCAGCAAAATGACGGCAGACACAGAAAGGTGCTCATAATCAGAGTGAAATGACAGACGTTAGACTCGTACAATGAAATTAATTTAGTGAAAGACGAAAAACTCTTCTAAAGTACAAAAGTTCCACCAAAGGTTCATACAAAAATGCTTTCTTGCTTGTCCGGACAGAATGCACAGCCATAACAGTTCCTTGAAACGGGTTGGTCTTCGTGGCAATAAACTTTGAACGCACTGATATTGATCAATTAAAAACAGGTTTTGTCAACTCTTCAGCAACACTCTATCATGTTTCATTGGTCGCGTTGTACTTTGTTCTATTGATCTTTAAGAGATCAATAAATAAAACCAAACTTTCTCAAAACATTAATATTTAATCACCACAGCCCTTTTTTAGTCAAAGTGCTGTTGGAGGCCTGACAACGTTGTCAGAAGATGATGCAAATGGTTGCACTATGGTTTTACAACTGTGCTTTAGTGATTTACCAGCCTCTTCAATGACTCGTTTTAAATGGTATTCTACTCTAACTATGCATTTACCTCGTGTGACTATCTCAACGTGTGTGTGTGTGTGTGTGTGTGTGTGTGTGTGTGTGTGTGTGTGTGTGTGTGTGTGTGTGTGTGTGTGTGTGTGTGTATACATTCTCTGGCTCCAGAGTTAACTGTGCCGAGTACTTCCCTCTCTTCATCGTAGTTCTCTGGGTGTCTGGCCTCTTCTTCAGCCCTGGTAAGCTTCGTTACCTTCAGTAGATCATACAGCTCGAATTCAGTGGCTGAAGTCTAGAACGTAGATTACCTATCTGTGTGTTAATAAGACAATCATTTTACAACCTCGTTTGGTATGAGCTTGAGCAGGTTATTGCACCACGATGCCTGTCATGGGCATTGTTGTGGCTCTTCTTGATTCGTTTCATTCGGTCTGTAGCGTAAAGACAAATCTACTAGGATCTGATTAATAGATATAACAGTCCTTTATTAGATCCATGCGGTAAACCGGTTACAATATGAAGAAGTGAGCGCTCAAAGTCTGACACAGAATATCTTTATCACTCCTCTCTTCTCGCCCATTTGGCCATCCTACTTGTGTTGTTACTTTGTATGCCTGTGCTGCTCCAACGGTCTCGCGCACCCTGGTGTTTTCAGTGCCCCTGAACGGCCCTTCGTCCCTCCCACACCATTAGGAGTGTAGTACATTTCACAGACTGTCTTCTTTAGTGAGCGACTACAGTCTCTGCTCAGACTAAACCTTTTCTGGGTCTCTTCCTCCTGTTGGTGTCATTCTGCTAAGAACTATGAGTACAAGTGGCTGTTTACCCAGTGACTGGGTTACATTTTTGACATGGAGTAATATTTCTTACTCCAACAGTATTACATATGGCTGTTGTTGTTTGTTTGTGCCAGGTCTCTCTTCGGTATGTGGTTTGCTTTACCTGTATGGGCGCTACCAGTACTTCAGAGGGTACGCTGAAGCTGCGAAAGGACGGTAGGTCACTCCATCTGGGTCTCTCGCTTTATTATCATATAAATATACATGAATCATTTCATAAGATATATATATATATATATATATATATATATATATATATATATATATATATATATATATATATATATATACTAGTGTATATATCTGTATATCTTATAAAATGATTCTCTTTAGCTCTCTCATTATGTCCTTCCTATGCATAATACTATTCTCTATATCTCTTTCTATTATCTTGATATTATGTATATATTTCTTATACTTTATCTTGATATTATGTTCCTGTTATTATGGTATTACTATATCTCTTACTATCTTTCAACTCTCTCTTTTTTGTCCTATCCCTCTGTCTCGCTCCCTCTCTGTTCCTGTGCTCTCTCTCTCTCTCTCTCTCTCTCTCTCTCTCTCTCTCTCTCTCTCTCTCTCTCTCGTATACTCTCGTATACTCTGTCTGTTTTGCCATGTCTTAGTGGAAATATATGAGAATTGTTATTGCATTTCAAACTACAGAGTATTATATACATAGTAGCAACTGACCGATAATCTGCTTCTGGTCTGCGTTCTCCCTCTTCCTAACCTCTGTCTTTTCTCCTCCCTCCCTCCCAGACTGGCTCCTATGTATTTCAGCGCTGCGGTTCTCTGGGTCCTGGTCACGTTCTCCTCGCTTGGGGTTCTGTGTACCATGTGTCGTGTCTACCTGGATCTGGACCCTACCAGGCTCCTCAGCGCTGTCTGGTCCAAATAGAGAGAAAGAGAGAGACTCAGTGTCCACTGCTTATTCAATTTTGTATGTCTTTCTATGGTTTTAAACAATTGATTCATAACCAATGTATCCTTAAAGCACATTTATTTATATTCAAATATATGTCTTATCAATTATGTCAAATGTTCTCAAGTAATAAGCTATCATTTGGGGGTAGTTTTCAATATAAGTAGAAAGGTATGATTGTAATTATTATTATTTTTATAAAATAGCTGTATATCATGTCATGTAATTGTCAGTTGTCAGCGTAGTTGCACTGCTGGAATATTTTAAGCCGCAATTCTGCTGTGGCACCTTTATGCCACTAGATGTCATCATTGAATCTTGTGTTGTTCTCTTGTCTGCCTAATGTCCAGCATTTGTTGTATGGCTTCTTGATGAAGGGTGACTGTTCTTGTACATTTTGAATCCTATTTATATCAAAATACAGTTGTTTTTAACCATCTGTACTGGGTATATTGTCATAGTTTTGTTTGTATATCTGAACGTACATAAAAACTCTTCGCTCTTGAAAAGAAAAAAGGCACATCAACTTGTCATATGGTGAAACTCTGATCTGATTTTATAGAGGAACAGTAACACTAAATCACTACATCTGTTCAACTTCAACAGATTATTGATGTTTAGAGTTTAGTTGAAGATAAAAGAGCCAGGTCCAGTGTTTCTGTTGGTACTCTGTTGCTCCTTGAGAACAGGATCTGGAAGTTGGCATGACGATAGAAGCAAAGTCTCACTTTCAGAAGTCAGTGACAAATCCGAAGTGAGTTGCTGTGATATAGCAATGTTCTAATGTTTGGTGCCTTTCTGTATGTGAGGTGTTCTGGGCACAGAGGAGACGGCAGACCAAGGAGTGCAACCGGGAAAACCCCTTTTATTGTTCCACACCCACACCCGTATGCCCACGCTGCTGGTGCTGGTGCTGGTGCTGGTGCTGGTGCTGGTGCTGGTGCCTCGGTCTCAGGGGCGCTTGCGAAGTGACTCTGCATCAGCTTAGCCTTCCGGCGTGTGTCAGCCTCCCTACTGAAACAAACAGACACCCTTATATAGGACTCCCCCAACTGATCACCAGATTGAACTCACCTGTTGCAATCCGGTGACCTGTCAGAGGAGTGCTTCATCACCACCACAGCCCTTCAGCGCCCTCTACCGGACGGATGTCCGCGGAACCCTCACACTGTACCTCTGGTTCCTCTGTGTGTGTGTGTGTGTGTGTGAGAGAGAGAGAGAGGGGGAGAGAGTGTGTTTATGATGAGGAAGTGTTCCAAATCTCTTGTATGATGAC
Organism: Aplochiton taeniatus; assembly: GCA_017639675.1. NCBI lineage: Eukaryota > Metazoa > Chordata > Actinopteri > Galaxiiformes > Galaxiidae > Aplochiton > Aplochiton taeniatus. Next base: position 37,290,069 of record CM030173.1, read on the forward strand.
ATAAAATGCCAACATTCCTCTGGTCACATGAAGATTCCATACTCCAACTGAGAGCACAAAAGGATGCGAAAATGGACGTGAGTGTTGAATTTACGAACAATATACAATTCAGTTCAGTTTTTCTAAAGGCACATTTCCACATTTGGAACATGCTGGCGTAGTGTTTGAATCTGCTTCTCCAGTCCAGTTAGTAACGGTTCTTCTTCCCTTGGTCTCCGGTTCATCCCCCATGACCCCTCCAGGCCCTGTTCTACGTGACCTCGGCGTTCCACAGCATGTGGAGCTGGAGTCTACCCTTCAGCACCCTGTGGAACCCCAAGAGGACCCCCGTCCGCCAGAACCACTCACTCTCCACCTTCTTCCTAACCAACTACCAGCACGGCCTCCAGCGTGACCAGCCTGAAGTCACTCTGGGCGGCCATAGCTTCGCCTTCCAGCACGGAGAATGGGTCATGGAGGACAGCAGACAGGTACAAATTGTGTGTGTGTGTGTGTGTTGGTATGTACATCTGTGAAATAGCACTACATAGTGTGGCCACTTGCATTTTATATTAATTGAATGGATCGGGTCTATATACAATATTCATTATATTCTACGTTGTCTATACTTAAAACATAATCCTAATCAACCTTTATGGAGGAACAGTAACACCTCCGAACCGCTGTTAAACCTGTGTCCTTAAAGTCTGGCCAGTTTTATAGCTGCATGTGTATGCAGTCAACCTTGACAGTAGAACTACCTCCAAACCTGTGTCTATAAG
>CM030173.1:37295829-37308329 GCA_017639675.1 Aplochiton taeniatus
GTGAGCCTGCCCACCACGGCTGGGCTTCTGTTTATCTCCTCGCATACCTACCCGGCTATTTGTCTGTGTGAGTGGGTTGCGTTTGTGACAGGTATTCTGTGTTTGTGTGTTTCGTTCGTGCCTCTGTGTGTGTGTTTGTGTTTATGTGTGTGTGTGTGTGTGTGTGTGTGTGTGTGTCTGTGTGTGTGTGTAATCACTAGGATCTCAGTAGCTCAGCCTTCTCCAGTAGACTAGACACAGACAGCGAGATTGCTCTTGGCCTTGCTGTGGAGTTTCCTTAACGTATCCTTAGTCCGTGAGGAAAACATCCCCTGGCCTCAGTCCGGACTTGCGGCCTGCCCCCGCTCCGCTCCGCCGGCAGCACCGTGTTCCTGTTTGCTTCACGTCTATTGTCTCCCACGCACAATGGTGTTTGGAGACCCAGAGCCCACCCGTCCGACACAGAAAAGCAGAAGGAGTTTCATTCTGCGTTAAGCTGTGCTCTCTTCAGAGAGAGTGGGTTTGGGTAAAAGTGGAAAAATACTGTTTGGAAATGTTTAAAAAAGCGAAGACCGCCGAAGAAACCCCCACCCCACCCACCCCGATACATACACAGACACACACACACACACGCAGAAATCTGTGGAGCAGACGCACAACAGGCATGTCTCCTACCACATGAAAGTCCCAATAATCACCAGAAACCGCATCACAGTGTTTGTAATGTCTTCATGTGCTTCAGAAGCTCGCAGCCACAGGCTGTGCTTGAATGTGTTTGTGTTTGTGTGTGTGTGTGTGTGTGTGTGTGTGTGTGTGTGTGTGTGTGTGTGTGTGTGTGTGTGTGTGTGTGTGTGTGTGTGTGTGTGTGTGTGTGTGCGTGCGCGCGCGCGTGTGTGCGTTCGTGTGTGTGTGCGCGTATGTCTGTTCTTGTGTATATGTGTGTGTATTTGAGGGAGAGAGAGGTGGGAGATGGGGGTGGGGGGGAGAAAGAGGCTAGAGGGCGAGAGCACTTTTGAATTTAAAATGCTCACTGCTGCAGTACTTCCTTTTCACAAAGACTAGTTAGCCACTCTAACCAGTGAAACAAACTGTTTATAAAAGTATCCATACAAACTCACCAGTAAGCCACTCAGAATAGCCAAACAAACAATTTCCAAAAATAATCTTTGTATTTTTCCACATGACCAACTTGGCTACACCAGACAATAAGCTGATCATGACCAGCGTGACCTTCCTTTTTTGCACTGTACAGTAATAAGTATAACAATAAAACACTTTTCTACACAAATGTCTGATGATACATATGTTTTTCTAAGTTTTCATTTTTCATTCTGTTGTTATTTTAATGAAAGGAAACTTCTGTGCTGCTCTGACCGGCTGGTGAAGATGAAGACGACCAGTAACTCAGGACTGTTTTAGCAAACAACGCTTCACTGGAGCATGTTACTGGAATGTCAACAAACAGTGAGCCGTTAAGAAGGACACACACACAAACACACACGCACGCACACAGAGAAGACTGTTTGGTTACCTTTCTTATTTGCCCCCACCCCCAGCAATGGGGGCTTAGAGGACTCCAAGAGCACTTCTAGATGTTCTTGAATGCTCAACTTCCATTGAGGCTTGTAAAAGGTCTAATTGACATTTAAGCCCCTCTTTTGCCCCACTAAACTTCAAGTACAAAGAGGAAAAGAAAACAAACCATCAGCTCTTTCACCTTCTTTTCATAAGAAGGCATTGTGTGTTTAAATCTGGAGAAAGGAAATACTAAGAAAATATTTGGAGTCTAAAGATATGTCAAACATGTTGTGTCAACACGTGTGTGACACATTTCTTATTTATATTTAATACACACACATTTTCTCTCTAACATTTGACATCTTTTTAAACTCCTGAAGATCCCCTTTCTAAAGAAAGCCGCTGTAGTGTTTTCTGTAGAACAGCAGATCATGGGTGTAATGGTTTGCAGATATCCAGATGTGAAGCGTTGAGGCCGGTAGAAGCTAGCGCACACCTTCATGCAGACGTGGAGTTCATTAAGAGGGAACCACTTAGAGCAGACGTGCAGCACAGCGGACTCCTTTGTGCGGCAGAGTGATGTGTTTTAGTGGGCCGCACGGCCTACTCCATTATAATCCACACTGAGTATTATAAGTATTAGAATACTGCACATTCATTCCAAAGTAGGGTAATGGAGGAAAAGCTGTGGTAGACAAAGACAGACGTGTGTGTGCGTGTGTGTGCGGTGCAGATATAATTGGCTGTGAGAAAAAGAGTGTTTGGTTTAGAGATAGAGCCTAATCATATTGGCTGACCTCTCTCTGGGGCCCATTCTCTCTCTCTCTCTCTCTCTCTCTCTCTCACACACACACACACACACACCATAGACCTCTTTTGAATTTTAGGCATGATTACATATTTTGTTAATTGCACAATCTAACTAACATTGACATAACCAAGTAACTAACATGGTGGCATGTGTTGATCTAGTGAGGAAGGAGCTACAATGTTTCACTCTGTGAAGGGTCACCAAAGCCCCTGTCGGCGGAATGTTTGCAGTGAGTCAGCGGGAGGGCTTTGTGATATCTTTGCTGTGATCTTTCCCAGAGTTATCACCCTGTCCAGTTACTGGCTTACTTATCACTCTGTGAAAGGCTTTTTATTGGACAGCGTCTTAATGGGTTTGTTGATGTTGCAGGACCCCCCCCCCCCCCACACACACAGCTGATCCGAGAGGGAAGCGATATGCTTGAAACTTCACTGTGTGTGTTTCCCCCTCCTCACACCCAAGACTGTGTCAGCCCCTCACACACTGAATGAAAAAAAAAGCAGTTCAAATATCATGGGTACATGAAAGTCCTGTTACGTTGTCATAATTATTGATGTTATGTTTTCTTTGTTAACCACATTGTCAGGGTTGAAGCACAGAATAGGGAAACTAGTTTTAAAGATATGTCAACAATTTTACAAACTTTGCCCACTACAATGATATTTATAGTCTCTCTGGCTAGATTAAATATGTTCAAAGCATTAGACAGCACTTTCCTTTTAATCTTAAGAGTATTTTTCCCTTGAAGGTGGCTAACAGTGTGGCACCTATGTTAGTAAACCTCTGAAACAAAGTCTTTGCTTGTTTACTAGACCATACACACTATGTATTTCCTTGAAAACATTCAGGGCACAGGCTTGGCAATATGCATTGTAAATTGGGATGGAAATCATTTTCAACGAGGGTTTTTTCCAAATAATAATAATGTCTTTCTGTGTCCGAATTGGAAATAAATTATGCCGGTTTTAGTTCAGAGCAATTTCGGTAATTTATGTAACATCTACAGCACAAAAAAATCGAAAGCCAACTCACCTCACAAAACCAAGGAGGAATTCACCTTTAAAACAGACTAGACGAGGTCATCTGACTCACTGAAAGACTCTTACAACTGACAAGTTTGAAATTGCCCACATATTTCTCCCGATGACCGGGGTCTGTTTATGAATTCTGTCTCCAGGTCCAGACCTGACATCACTAAACCTGGGGGGGGGGGGGGGGGGGGGGTCTCTGCGTCCCAAAGGATCCACTCTGGAGTCCACTGAGGTAAACATACATATGCTGGGGACTTTAGCAGGGGAAAAGAAGAAGAAAGCCTAGACATAGTGTAGCAGAGAGAGAGGGAGTGTGTGTGTGTGTGTGTGTGTGTGTGTGTGTGTGTGTGTGTGTGTGTGTGTGTGTACGTGCGTGTGCGTGTACGTGTGTGTGTGTGTGTGTGTGTGTGTGTGTGTGTGTGTGTGTGTGTATGTATGTGTAGTGGGGGTGGGCATCACGTTTCTCTAAAAGCACTCCAAGTTGTCTCAGCTCCTGCCTTCTATCCTCAGGGTCCACTTTTTCTTCTCTCTGACAGGCCGGTGAGTCTGGCCCCGCCCCCTCCACTCTGAGTGGCCAGCTCCCTCCCCAGCATGTGCTGTGAATGATATGAACTTCCCAAGCAGACTCCAAGCCTTCCTTCACTTTGTTCTGACTGGGAGGCTGTGAGTCAGGCTCCAGGCTTTACTCTGGATACTACTACTGGTGTTACCCTTTCACTCAACTTTTTGGGACATATTTACAAAAAATATCCTGTTTACAGTTTTTTTTTTTAAATATCCCTTTTGGACTGAGAGGATATATTTTGCTGTGGTATGTTTTTTTTATGTTTATATGTCTACTGTTCGGATTGAAATGTTCTTAAGCCCTCTTCATTTGGGTTCATTATTATAATTTTTTCCAATTATTTATATCTTGAATTTTCTCTTTAAGTCTTGGATATTGGATATATAACTTTTTTTTTTTTTTACTTCAGAAAGCAGTGTTTTTCTGGTATTTTTCTTTCAATTAGATTTTTTTCTGAATACTCTTTGAAAAAGACTTGAATCCTATTTTTTAAATGAACTGTTGCTCTCCGGACGTGTGCTGTTAGTGGTCAGTCTGGTCAGTGATTGGTCAGTTTGAGGTCCAAGTCGTCATGGTGCACCCGGCGGTTCTGCTCCTGGTTCTAAGCCTGGGTTTCCACGGCGCCCAGGGTTCTGACTCCGCCCCTCTGGTGGTGATGTATCGGGTGTGGGAGGAGCAGCCGGTGGGTACGCGGGTCGGACGTCTGGTGGATGACCTGCGGCAGAGGGGAGAGACCGGCTTGCTGGAGGATTTCCGGGTAATCATTCATTTTAAGATGAATTATTTATTAATTTATGTTTGGCTTTTCCTCTAAACATTTAGTAATTGACTTGAAAGCACTGCCATATTTTACATTCATTTATGACCTTAATCCCATGTAATCTTATTAGAAATAATTGGCAATTACCATACTATAATACTAATAATTTTGTCTTATTTTCCTTGTTGGCTGTAATTTCTCCTAACGGCCTCTAGGTGGTGGAGCATGGCCAAGCCCTGCCGTTTTCTGTGGCGCCGCGGGACGGAACCGTCTCCACTCTGGGACAGTTGGACCGGGAGGAGCTGTGCCGAGGGTCAGACCTGTGTGAACTGGACTTCAGCGTCCTCTACAGGCGGGGAGGGGCAATGCATTTCCTGCGTGTGCGTGTGGAGGTGATGGACCTTAACGACCACAGCCCAGTGTTCCCCAGGTGGGTCAGCACGCATTCCACAAACAACCCTTATGTCAACCCTTCCATTTTCCAGAACGTCTTAAATACCAAAGAGCCCCCCAAAATATGGTACCAACCTATGTTACACACTGTTACGTTTATTAGGCATGTTATTTATGATCCTGCCTCTGTCTCTGTCTCTCTCTCTCTCTCTCTCTCTCTCTCTCTCTCTCTCTCTCTCACTCTCTCTCTCTCTCTTTGTCTCGGTCTCTGTTTCCCTGTCTGTCTCTGTCTCTGTCTCCGTCTCCCTCTCCCTCTCTGTCTTTGTGCATGCTTGCGTGCAGTGGACATCAGGAGGTGGAGATCTCGGAGACGGCCACGTTGAGGATGAGGATCCCTCTGGACCGAGCGGTGGACCCCGACGCCGGGCCCAACGGTCTCCAGACGTACTCCCTGTCCGTCAACCAGCACTTTGCCCTGGACGTGAAGGGGGCGCAGGGCGGCACGCGGCAGGCCGAGCTGGTGGTCATCAAGGAGCTGGACCGCGAGCTCCAGGCCTCCTTCGAACTCAGCCTGGTGGCCTGGGACAAGGGCAACCCTCCGCGCTCCGGCAGCGCCCTGGTCCGGGTCACCGTGCTCGACTCCAACGACAACAGCCCGGCGTTCGAGGACAGCACGCCCACGGTGGAGCTGGAGGAGGACACGGCCCGCGGCACGGTGCTCCTCACGCTGAGGGCCACCGACCCCGACCAAGGGGCCAACGGAGAGGTGGAGTACTCCCTGAGCAAGCACGCGCCCCCCGCCGTTCACAAGCTCTTCAGCGTGCACCCCCACACGGGGGCGCTGACCCTGACGGGCCCCCTGGACTACGAGGCCCGGCCCTCGTACGAGGTGGACGTCCAGGCGCGGGACAGGGGCCCCAACGCCATCCCCTCCCACTGCAAGGTGCAGGTGCGGCTGCGGGACGTCAACGACAACGCGCCCAGGATACACGTCACGTGGACGCCGCCGTACGGCGAGGCCACCGCCCTGGAGGGGGCGCCGGAGGACACCTTCGTGGCCCTGGTGATGGTCTCCGACGCCGACGCCGGGGACAACGGCAGAGTCGGCGCCCTCCTGCAAGACGGCTCCGGGCCCTTCCGTCTGAAGAGGATGGGCGGCCACGGGGAGAACTACATGATCGTGACCAACGGGACGCTGGACCGAGAAAAGGTCACGACCTACAACCTCACGCTGCTGGCACGCGACCACGGCGACCCCCCGCTGTCCTGCGTCAAGCGCCTGGCGGTGCACGTGCTGGACGAGAACGACAACGCGCCCGTGTTCTCCAGGGGCCGCTACACGGCCTCCGTCCAGGAGAACAACGCCCCGGGCCAGCCCGTCCTCAGCGTGGAGGCCCAGGACCAGGACTTGGAGCTCAGCGGACGGGTTTCCTACTACCTCAGGGAGTCCAACGAGCTGGCCTCCCCCGCCGCCTGCTGCTTCTCCCTGCACCCCTCCAGTGGGCTGCTCACCGCCCTGCAGCCTCTGGACTTCGAGGAGAGCCGCTCGTACTCTCTGGTGGTGGAGGCGGTGGACCAGGGCCACCCGCCCCTCACCGGCACCACCACCGTTCTGATCCAGGTCCAGGACGTCAACGACAACGCCCCCGTCATCACGGAGCCCGCGCCCAAGCAGGGCGTGGCCTTTGTCAGCGTGCCCGTGAACGCAGAGAAGGGCGAGGTCGTGACGGAGCTGGGGAACGGAGTGGAGGAGATGGAGGAGGGGGAGGAGGTGGAAGGCTCCACCCGGTCCCCCAGCCCCAGGGCTCCAGAGGGGGGAGGGGGTTTCCTGGCAACTACCATCCGTGCCCAGGACCCTGACTCTGGGCTGAATGGACAGCTGAGGTTCAGCATCACAGAGGGGGACCCTCTCTTCAGTCTGGAGGAGACCACAGGGCATCTCACTGTCAACACAACCAACGCCACGGAACTCATAGGTTTTTAAATCTCATTTCAAAATATAGACAATGTTAAAGTGCAATATTATACAAACCTCGTTATAGACAGAACAATATATTTATATTTATACATATTTTCAATCAATTCTCTCTCTAGGCAAAACTTTCAAGGTGGTCATCGCTGTCTCCGACATGGGGTCGCCTAGCCTGGTAACTAAGGCAACGCTGGAAGTGACATTCATTAACCTGAGAGACCACTTGAAGAACTCGTCGCCAGGCAACCGCAGCCAGCTGAGCTTCACCATGATGATGGCCGTCTGCCTGAGCGCTAGCTGCCTCCTGCTGCTACTGGTCGTCGCCATGGTGACCACTTTCTGTCGCCCCGACAAACGGGACAACCGGGCGTATAACTGCCGGGAGGCGGAGTCGACCTACACTCGTCACCCACGGCGACCCCAGAAGAACATCAGGAAGTCTGACATTCAGCTGGTGCCAGCCATCCGAGGCTGGGAGGGGAGATATGAGACCGGTAAAGCCTTTGGAAAATACTTATTGGAACTTGGCTTCGTCCAATACTGATATTTTCATAGGAATGTGGAGATGTTAAAACTATTTAGATGCAGTATTATTATAAGTGTTTTCCATCCAAAAGTAGACAGACCTGAGAGACTAATATAACAAACGTTCAACTATACCAAGAATAATAAGTATTTCTATAATGCTTGTATAATACAATTCTTTACTATAAGCCTATATTTCTTTCTGTAGAGGATGAGGCCGAGGCCCAGCCGATGGCCCCGAGGCCCCTAGAGGTGGAGCAGCACTACTGCATGGCCACACCACCTCTCCACCCCATCATCCACTCCCAGGAACACTTGGAGGGAGACCCTCCTCCACCACCCGTCTCTTACTCCAGAACCCTCCGTAAACCCGGTAGCATCGATCTGGACGGCCACGCCGGCACCACCACGCTCCCTCGCACCCCCGCCACTCCGTTCAGGACACTGAGGAAGTCGCGCAACCCTTCCTCCTCCTCCTCTTCCTCACCGTCTCATGCCAGCACTCTGAGGCGCCATGGGAACGGCGAGGTCCCCACCGCCAGGCCTGAGGGTGGCGCCGTGGAGTCCTGCCAGGCCACGCTGCGGAGACCAAAGCACCAGGAAGTGGGAGGAAGTAGACAGGATGCTGAACACAGGCAGATGCTGAAGAATCTGATGCGGCTGTCTATGGCCGCCTTTGGAGACAGCAGTTTCCAACTGTCCTCGGCCTCACCTGAAGTCCAGGTAAACCCCTTTGTCATCTCCACTCACCTAAAACGTGAAATTATTGGGTTTTACTTGGAGGTTTTGAAGTTCACCTAAATGGAGGTCTAGGGGACCAGATTTATGTTTCACCAGCGTGCTCTGTTTGGGCCTAGTATGTAGTCCTTAGTCAGCCAGTCAGCCAGCCAGCCAGAAGGACAGACAGACAGACAGACAGACAGACAGACAGACAGACAGACAGACAGACAGACAGACAGACAGACAGACAGACAGTTAAGTCGGCCAGCCAGCCAGCCTAGAGGTTCAGCTAATCAACCAACCAGCCAGCCAGCCAGTCAACCAGCCAGCCAGCCAGCCAGCTAACCAGCCAGCACAGAGGTTCAGCCAGTCAACCAACCAACCAGTCAACCAGCCAGCCAGCCAGCCAGTCAACCAGCCAGCCAGCCAGCCAGCCCAGCCCAGCCCAGCCCAGCCAGCCAGCCAGCCAGCCCAGAGGTTCAGCCAGTCAACCAGCCAGCCAGCCAGCCCTTCTGTGGGGACAGCTGATGGACGACTCTGGAGCGTTGAGTTTATTCAGGTGCTCGTATGTCAGGAGCACTAATCTCAGCTACTTCCAGAGAAACGACCCCGACCCTTTTCACTCCGTATCGTGTAACAGAATCCTATAGACATGACAGAGAGAGGGAGGGAGGGAGGGAAGGAGGGAGGGAGGAGGGGGGCAGTGAACCCGTCCTGTTCTCTGAGGGAGGGGATGCAGCCAAAGTAAGCTGTGATCTCTCTGTAGTGTAAAGTTATACCTCTATGACATCCACGGGTCGCTGTAGGAGTCACTTAGAAATAGCCCTCGTCGCCGTTACTGCGCGCTCGAGATCAGACCAGGAAAAACCACGAGTGAAGAGCTGTCTGGGGTCTAGAGGGGCTGGTCACACATAGGCAGACATACTCCACAGGCAGAGAGGAGACTCACAGCAAGGCCGGCTGGGAAAACAGTAGCCGGTAAGATGAAGGAGAGGAGAGGAGAGGAGAGGAGAGGAGAGGAGAGGAGAGGAGAGGAGAGGAGAGGAGAGGAGAGGAGAGGAGAGGAGAGGAGAGGAGAGGAGAGGAGAGGCTTGTTGCGATAGTAAAGCACAAGCTCATGGCTGTCATTCTATGGCTTAAAACAGTCCCATTGGGCAGCGTGTAGAACAGGAGCCATCAGAGCCAACGCAGTGCGGGTACTGCAGTGTGGAAAGGCCATCGGTGGACAAAGAGCTGGGCCGTGTCTGAAGGCCACACGTGGAATCCATTAGAGGAGCAGGAAGAAGCAGAGTCTTGACCCCTCCCTCCCCTCCCTCCCTCCCTCCCTCCCCTCCTCTACCCTCCCCTCTGCCCCTCCACCCCTCGTCCGCGCGGCCCAGTTGCTCCTCTGGCATTAGAGGTTCCTCCTAGGAGGTCCCAGAGGAAGAGGCCTAGAGTTCTGAAATGGGGGGATCGGGGTTTGGTTGGCCTCCTCCCTCCTCCGCACGTCCATATTTCTGAGGGTCATCCTGGAAGGAAGCAGGCCAGAGAAGAATAGCCCTTTCTACGTACAGTCGTTTTCCTGTATTCACACACACATACGCATACACACACTCATACACCCAGAGAGTCATGCGTGCACAGACACACATACACATGCACACACCAACAAAAAGACACACACACACACATGCCCACACACACACACACACACACACACACACACACACATACACACCTAGGCCTCTGCTTCCTCTCCCCTGTGAGGGGCCGTAACCAGTAACGTTTCCGCTGCCATAACAAAGATGTCAGCAGAAAGTGGCCGTGCCACGGACCTGCCCTGTGCTATAGACAGCCCCAGTGAGAGACAGAACGGTCCTGTGTTCCATAGACACAGTGATACTGGGAGAGACACGGGGAGAGACACGGCACAGGGTTTTCAGCTAAATGAAAACATTCATGTTATTATGAAGTGTGACAGTACTGCTGCAGTGCAGTGTGAACTCTGATGCGCTAGCAGCCAGCTGAAGCAACACACCATAGAGGAACGCTTTCTAAACAGGCAGTGGACGTCCGCCCCATCATTTTAGTGACTCCATTTGAAGTTTTACATTTTGTGTGCTAAAATGGCAGTTCATATCCCTTTAATGTAGAAATCTATAATGATATACCCCTCCTTCCCTCTCTCTCCTCCGCCCTCTCTTTCCCCTCTCCCCTCTGCCCTCTCTCTCCCCTCTCTCTCCTGCCCCCTCTCTCTCTCCCCTCTCTTTCCCCTCCTTCCCTCTCTCTCGCCTCTCTCTCCCCCCTACAGCAGGTCTCCCAGCTCCTGTCCCTCCTCCACCAGGGCCAGCTGCAGCCCAGACCAAACTTTAGAGGCAACAAGTACTCCCACCGCACAGCCAGGTGAGCCCGCTCCTCCTCCTCCTCCTCTTTCTCCTCCTCCTCTCCTTTTCTACTTCCTCCCCTTTGATTCTTTCTCTCGATCCTTACTTTCAGAGCCATTTGGCGGATATGGATAATATCCTCTAAATCAGCACTTTATGAAGGATCAAAAACAGATTATCAGCACAGCATAAAAACATAAGGATGTGTGTGTGTGTGTGTGTGTGTGTGTGTGTGTGTGTGCGTGCGTGTGTGTGGGTGCGCACCTGTTAAAAAAAATGCATTCAATTAGTTCATTCAGTGTTGAGTTTATGGTTGACCGGGATACCTGGATGTGTTCATACCGGGGTGATACAGTTGATCCAAATGAACTATACTTCACAATACTTTGCCTTCACACTCTGTAGATTACAGAGGAGGGAACCAGTGTGCTTATGGCAGCACACATCCTTCCATACTATGCCTTCACATCAAAGATCAACCTATAGACTTTAGGGTCATTACTTTCGAGTTCTAAACTATACTTCCTTCTATACTATACTTCATACTAGCCCCCCTATTGAACCACAGACCTTAGATCTGGTTGTCTGACAAACAGGAAACTCTCGTGTCTCTTCAGTGGTTTACTGTCATAGCCCCAGGGGGCCCTGGTGTATGTCTTTGGTGTTGGGGCGTGCCAGCACTCAGCACAGGGTCCTGACTCAGAGATTTACATCAGGAAGTAGCATGACAGCAGAGACCACAGTGTTGTCTTATGGATGACATGAGGCGTGACCTCATCAGATGAGGACGCTGACACTTCAGGTCTGGGTCGGACTAGGTGGTCGGCCCTCTGAATCAGAAGTTATAAAGCCGATCTTTAAAACCATGTCTTTCTTCTTTGTGCAATAGCCCAGTGGTGAGTTGGCAGTGTTGCTAGGTGACTGTCGACCGTTCTGGTTAATGTGTGATTACCTGAGATGCTGAGAGTGTGACTTATCTGTCTGCCTGTCTGTCTGTGATGATCTGAGATGGTGAGAGTGTGACTGTGTTGATCTGTCTGCCTGTCTGTGTCTTATCACCAACCTACTGAGTGGCACTTCCTGTCTCCGGACCAATCAGTGATTAGCTGTCATGACTCTCACCCTGATAAAGCTGCTGTGGAATGTGTGCATGTGTGCGCCTGCATGCGTGTGTTTACGCGCACGTGTGTGTGTGTGTGTGTGTGTGTGTGTGATGTGTAAACACTGATTATTCCTCAGTCACTCAGTAGTGTTTAAATATAGTTGGCTGACCTCAGAGGAGCACCAATCAGAAGCTAAAGCAACTCAAAGGCTCTGTCTTCCGTGAGACCTATTAAACATATGGGCCTTTTAAAGAGCATGTTCTAGAAGCTATCAAATAACTTTCAGAGAAGGCTTTCTTTAACTTCTCTCTCTCCTTTCCCTCCCCTCCTCCCCCTTTTCTCCCTCCTCTCCTTCCCCCTCCTCACCCTCCTCTCCCCCCAGGTGGGCGGGTCAGGACGCAGACTGGCAGAGCACCAAGGACAGTGGCCACGGGGAGAGCGAGCCAGGAGACATGGACTGGGACCTGGGCAGAGATTCCCCCGTCGACCCCCTGCTGGAGGAGGGCCTCCACAACCTGCTGAGCGGCAGCACTGGTACGAGAGGGACGCACACACACAAACAACCCCCCCCCCCCACACACACACACATACACACTCACAACCCCCCCCCCCCCCCCCCACACACACACACACGCACACACACACAACCCCCCCCCCCACACACACACACACACACGCACACACACGCACACACACACAACCCCCCCCCCCCACACACACACACACACACACACACAAACAAACACACTTAACCAAATGC
>CM030173.1:37313329-37320829 GCA_017639675.1 Aplochiton taeniatus
TTGTCTGTGATTGTTCTCTATTTCTGCCTTCAGTGCCAGGCTGCAAAACCCACTGTTTCTTCTAAGCCGTCTTTCACATCTTCTCTGGCGTTAGAAATGTCTCCGAGCTGTGTGGATGGGTGACTTGCTACAACAAACAGTCCCATTCTCAAGTCTCCATTTCATAATGCGTCCATCCCTGTCTGGAACAGACACAGGAGGAGTATGAGGCCTGAATTAGATAGTACAGGGTGGAAACCTCCATGCTCTCCTAGAAAATAAATGTATCACATAGACCCTTCCCTGCATAACAACAACATGTATCATTCATATTCGCAACAAAGTGGGGTGTGTTTCAGTTCAAGCTGTTTTAGGGGAGTGCTACAATGCGGTGCTATATTTTGTTAGCGTCCATGAGTGTGAGTGATGAGGTCCTGTGGGCGTCCGCCAGAGGAGGAAGCGTGCCTTTGTCTTTCCTTAAGACAAAACACTAACAATCACCAGGTCCTCTGACTCTGGAGGAATGTAAAAGGGGGTTTTGTCACAATGGATCTACCTTAAAACACTTCCTCTTGTACAGACCTGGCAACATGTATCCATTGTTAGGTAACGTTTGTATTTACTCAAGAACATTTTTTAAGCTTCTGAAATTCATATATTTACAGTGCAAAGAAAGATGTTTGATATATGATGGTGAATGGACACATTTATTATAATTGTCTTCGGTGTTTGAGAGGCAGCCAATGTATGATAAGTGATACGTTTTTGTAATGGTTGTTTTTCTTTTCTTTTTAACTAATTAAAAATACAGTGTTGTTTGGCTCAGGATAGCGAGCAAAGACATTTTGAGCATGCCACAAATTAATCCAACAGCACTTTGTACATAGTCTTTTATAAATCATTTTAATAAAACAGTTTAAAATGACAATATGTTCCTTTCCTTTTCTATACCTTATCTTGTAGCATCTTGCTTGGACACTGTAAAGAAACAAATTAGGGAGCATGTGCAATGCTCAAGATAAAACAGAAATACATTTGTAACTACATGTCCTGTTTCTGAGACTCTATGGAGTACTCGCAGATCTGTATCGCCACCTGCTGGTACAAAGGGGAACACGCTCTTTTGAAATGAGCTCTTCAGCAAAACATGTTGGCGTCACTCTAACTTTATTACTATGAGGGCCCTCTCGGATTCCACCCTTATGGAGGAGCCTGGTAGAAGTGACCAGAGGGTGAAGAAGTGTCAGCATAGCCTAATTTTCACTGCAGTAGCTTCAGTCCAGCCACACTGCACCGGCGACTAAAGGCTTGTTTCTGTCCCAAGGCCCATGTCAATGACATTAGAAACTTTATAACAGTCAAGTTTTCACCCCCATTTGGCCTTGTAGTGGAATTTAAGACTGCTGCATGTGATCTCAAAACAGGTAGTGCGTGAGTTGTGTTGGGTGGAGTTACTGACAGATAGTCTGAATGGTTTAAATATTTTCTCAGTGTTCTCTTCCTTGTTCTATGCCCAAGTATGAAACTGGGAACCATGTTACTGAGCACTGTGTAAAAGACTGTGGTCTCAACGACACATCTATCAACTACATTTCCCTCAATCCCTAAGGAAATTGATGAGCAAGAGACTTTTATGGAATAAACTGCTGTGGGGCATTATGACAACTTTGCAAGGTAAGTTTATATCCAAATTCTTTTAACGTTCCTTCTTACAGTACATTCTGTTTACTCTTTGCAGTACAGAAATCCAACACATACACATTTCTAAATCTCACTTATGAAAGATACCATTCTACAACCTTGCTTTTGAAACAGATATGGCAAAGGTGCCAAAAAACCAAGGGCGGGAGAAAGTAGACACCCTCAACATTGCTGTGACTGGAGAGACTGGAGTGGGCAAGTCGACTTTCGTCAACGCCGTCCGTCAACTCAGAGACAAGGAGGAGGGGGCTGCGACGACTGGGGTGACAGAAACCTCCACGGTGCCTGTGAGGTACGCCCATCCCACTTTGCCCAATGTTTATCTCTGGGACCTGCCCGGTATCGGAACTCCAAACTTCAAGGCCAAGAAGTACCTGAAGGCGGTGAAGTTTGGCACCAAGACATGTTCATCATCCTCTCCTCCATGAGGTTCAGGGAAAACAAAATCCTGTTGGCCCAAGAGATCAAGAAAATGAAGAAGCGTTTCTACTTCGTTCGCTCCAAGATTGATTGCAATGTAGAGTCGGAAAAGCAGAAGAAGGACTTTGTCGAGGAAGAAATGCTGAAGAGGATCAGGAGGGACTGGGAGAGGAACCTGGTGGCAGTGGGAGGAGACAGCAAGGTCTTCCTCGCGTCTTCGTTTCAACTGGATAAAGAGGATTTCCAGAAGATGGTGCTAAACCTTGAGCAGGACGTCAAAACGTTTGCTCCTGCTGTGACTACGTGGGAAAATGACTACCGTAGCAAACATTGCCCCATCTTGTAACTGTCTTACAGTCCCAAAGTAGGACAATTATGGAGCATACGCGCAACTTCCATTTTGTTGTATTCTTTTCTAATGGTATCACATTATTATGTATTATAACTACTCATTAAAGGAAAAAAACATATCTTTTGGCTTAAATTTCATAACAATCCTAGGGATTTTATTTGAAACATATAGTTCCTTAGCGCATAGCTGGAATGCAATGATCCTTTAAATAAAAGATAAAACATTGGAGAAAAACAACTCACAATGTTTGGAGTGTTCTCCACTTCTCTAATGCACAGGCACCAAAGGTTTACATGTGGGAAAGTGTGTACAGTAACGGCCATTAAATTAATAAGCGTTTCAATAAAACAAAAACAGTTAATTAAATTTCTTTACTTTATTTAATAAATAAATCTTTGTACTAAATACAATTTAAGGCACTCCAATAGTCATGCGGTTCATAGTCTGTACACAGACATATGGTGCAACAACATTATATAATTGACAAGAGATTTAGCCTTTCAATCGGCTTTTAAATAAACAAAATCTATAAAAAAAACGGTACATTTTATTGTTCATCAGTCAGTACTAGCATTCCAACTGAACTGATGTGGATACTGACAGCAATGGTTTCCCATCAGTGAGATACTACAGTTATTAGGACGTCATCTCTTCAGATACTTTCTCTATCTGAGCGGTATTGGACCTCTAACAGGTCCTCCTGGATCCGGCCCTTGTTCATCAGTCAGTACTAGCATTCCAACTGATATAAACGTATATATACCATTTATACTATATATATATAAAAGAGCTTTTGAATGTATCATGTTGTTTTGAGTATAGCACGCGGTCTCCGTCTCTGTGGATACTGACAGCAATGGTTTCCCATCAGTGAGATACTACAGTTATTAGGACGTCATCTCTTCAGATACTTTCTCTATCTGAGCGGTATTGGACCTCTAACAGGTCCTCCTGGATCCGGCCCCTGACAGAGTAGCTCTCAGGCCTGGCCACGAGGTGCTCCAGCAGGCTGCGGAGGGCCCCTGAGGGCCTCCGTCCCCATCTGTTGACCAGGAGGAGGCAGCACCCGGCTGGGCTGAGGAGGTCCTCTCTCTCCAGGGCCAGGAGATCGGGGAGGTACTGCTCTGGGTCATGATCCATTAGAACCAGCTCCAGACCCTGACCGGACCCGTCCTCCTCCTCTTCCTTTTCATTTTCTCCCCCTAGATGAGGCCTCAGGGCTGGGATAGCCTCAGCCGAGCTGCACACCAGCACCTGGAACTAAGAGTCAAAAAGAGGCACAAGTATAAAACCTCACACGTATAACATTTTAAGGCAGTGCTCATAACAAACTTCTGCCATTAGCACAATTCTGGTCTGCTGAAAACTGCGTCGGCTGAACCTCTCCTCCCAGACAAAACCTAACGACCCCCTCTGTCGGTCAAAGTGGTAGCCCTGGACACGTGCCTTCCAGTACCTGGGAGTACTTGAAGCCCGCCACCAGAATGAGCTCCTCTCCTTTGTCTGCCGTCCGCGGGTCCACCTCCACCGTGACCAGCCGACCAGCAGGGGGCAGCAGACGCAGCATCCGGATGGAGGAGTAGCCGCAGTGCATTCCCAGCTCCAGCACCTTCCGTGGACTCACGCGCCTCATCACCTCGTCCAGACACATGCCTTAAAGCGAGAGAGAGCGGAGTGGGTGAAAAGAAAGATGAGTAAACGGAAGAGATAGTAGACGGAGGGTTGACGTGAGAGAGTGGGGAAGGGGCTGACACGTACAGAGGGGTAACTATGGAGATGTGGTGACACTCGATAGAATGGTAACAGGGCTTTCATGAAACTGCAATGAGTGTCAAATGTTGGAAAACGAAAACTTATGGGCCTCATATTTGCCACAAAAAGTCACATAAGAAACATTTAGGCTAGACCACGTATAAAGACCACTGCGCTGACCTGTCTCTGGGCCCAGGCTGAGGGAGGGGTTGGTCTTTGCGTACAGGTCAAAGGTCTCCAGGACGCTTCGGGCCTTGCCGTGGGTGCAGCGGGAGAAGACGAAGGCGTGGGTGCTGGTCACACACACCTGCCTCTGCCAGCTCCCTCCAGCTAAGCACTGAGCCCTAGTCAGTAGGCCACGGCACAGGGCTGTGAGCTGAACCCGATTACGCCCTGACACAAAGAGAAGGACTGCAGCAGGGACCAGACACAGAGCGGTGCCAGCCAGCCACTCCCACAGCATTATAACCTCCTGCTGTAACCCAAAGACACTGGACATTTGAATTCAATATGATCAGATACTTTTGGGAGGTATCAGTTGAGTTTTCCAATGGTAATGCACCAAGTTTTAATCGTTGTGGGGGGTGCATTGCTCCAGAGGAATAATCTGCACAGGCTACAAAAGTTACACCAGACAGAGTAGGCCTATAGGCTACAGTTTTCTTCTAAATTATATTTAGCCTTACTTTAGGATTTGGCACTACCCACAGAGAAACCCACTGTCTTGTGACCGAAAATATTTTATTGGTGTTGCTTTCCTCAGATTTTTAACTGAGATGTATACTATCTGTTTAATATGACCATTTGTCAATTTTCTCCACCATTTCGGACCATTTAAGACTTTAGGGTTTCCCCAAAGCAAAGACGAAAGTTAGCCATTGTCTGTGGCTATGTTGACACTATGGGCGAACCAAATGTTGGCGGCTGTATGAGGCCAACCAAACGGCCAACGGAAAGTGACATTAAATAGTTTTAGATGACTGAAAACATAGCTCAGTCGATTTCAATGCTGGCCTTCAAGGACTAGCTTAATCCTCGTACAGTCCTGGAAAAATGGTGATACAATCAGGCGATTCATTTCATTTGTTAGTAAATATGGCTATACATGTCACACTATCACACATTGTTAGTAAATGTAGCTACCCGGCTCACTTATATTAAATCCTAACTTTATGCGTCGATGTAAACATACCTGGCTTTTTCAACTGCCCAAAACACCTGCATTCGCTTTAAACGCACAGTGGGCGTGTCATATTTGTCAACGTCATATTTGATCGACACATTCCCGATGGAGGTGAAGCATGCTAGTTTATGTACCTAGCTAGTTATCTATATATAATCAGTGTAGAAGATCCGTTTAAAGAAAAAAACGCATGTTTGGGTAGTTGTCTACGTTATTGTTGCTCAGGTAAGCAATAC
Organism: Aplochiton taeniatus; assembly: GCA_017639675.1. NCBI lineage: Eukaryota > Metazoa > Chordata > Actinopteri > Galaxiiformes > Galaxiidae > Aplochiton > Aplochiton taeniatus. Next base: position 37,318,953 of record CM030173.1, read on the forward strand.
CTAACAATTTTTGCATGAATCAAATAGGCTTGTCTCTGGCTTATTTGCTATTATGCTAACCTCGTCTGCACAGCCTCGTATGGCAATAACCTGACATCCCAAAAAAGCTTCCTTCTTCTCATGTCAGCAATTAGGCTGGTCGCTGCAGCGCTTGAAAACTAAAGTGTGATATTTACAAATATTTCTATTAAAGTTCAAATTGTGTACTTCAATGTTTACCTTAACCATTGTCCTTGAATGCTATAGAAAGGTAGCTTCTGATCTTAACAATCAGACAGTCACTGATAATAATAGTAACGTAACGTTAATACCCTTGCACTTTCTATTATTGTTGCAAGTTTGTGCAGTGCCTTATAAAATTGTAAATAATTTGCTTAAGCAGAGAGGCAGGTCTATGGGCGCCAGATTATGCTTGAAAGTGGGGGATCTGGGGGTTCTCCCCCAGGATTTTTAAGACAGTTTGCCATGAAGAGCATCAGAATTGGCTGAGAGTAAAAAGTATAGAATGATAATAATAATAATAATAATAATAATAATAATAATAATAATAATAATAATAAATAAAAATTGCCAGAGGATCAAAAAGTGAGGGTGCAAAATCACAATATTTCTTCCCCTGATATGAAAGTGGTGTAGCAGCTGCTCCACTAGTCAGGCGCCTATGTATATGTGTGTGTGTGTGTGTGTGTGTGTGTGTGTGTGTGTGTGTGTGTGTATATATATATATATATATATATATATATATTGCATAAAAATGTCACATCAACAAATGTTTGCCATCTGTTATCACTTTCAGAGACCCGCCATAATGCTAGGGCAGAGAAGCGTTGTGCTACTAAGAGGTGGTTTACTGTGCTCGCTACACCACAGCAACTGCCTGCCTCTCAAACCTCTCCTCCGGAGCATCTCCAATGTTCATCTAACCTGCCACCATAAAAAACTCTGCAAACAGCCCACTCTCCATACAACCACGTTACCCGGAGGAATCCTTCCAAACATACCTCTTGGAGCAGGTGTGGGCTGGCATTCTTGCAGAGCAGCATCGACCGAGGCTGGTAGCGGCGGTTGGTATCAAAGTGTTGCAGATTCCGCCCCTGTCCATTTCACGGAACAGTTCTTGCTGAGCGTCCATGAGACCACAGGACTACCATGGTGGGCTACGATCGTGGGCAGCACCATGGCTTTAAGGGCAGTCATCACACTGCCTCTAGGAGCTTATCAGATGACCATCATCGGAAAGGTCTGTGTTGCATTAAGATTGAATTTTGTGCGGGAAAAATGCAGTTCTGTAATTTTTGTTGATATTCCTGATATTCCTAAATTTTATACTTTGTTAGCAACTTTTCTATATGTAAGTCTGACTAAATTGAGTATTTTATAAGAGATGTTGGTGTATCATGCTATTATTACCATGTATTTATTTTTAAATAATAGTAAAACACTATCGTATTTTTCTCAATTAAAACAATGAAAAGTATTATTTGCAAGATTGACACTGCTTATCAGGATTGTGTTATATCATCTTTCTGTCACTAGAGAGAGCCAGAGACATTTGATATTTGCTGACGATTGGTTCACACACACAGGATGAAAATAGCCATAGTTCCACTGCACTAAGTGTCTTAAATGTGGATGACTGCTGTTTTAGAATATATCTTAAATTGTCTCGTAAATCTTGAGGACTATATCAATTATTACGAGGGGACTTAAAATGGCCTCAATCTGCATTTATTTGTGTGTTTGTGAACTCCCGGGCTATGGACCTATTCTAGTGAGAGATAGAGCTGGATTGTTTTATAAACACAGCTTGTGAAACTATGTGAAGCATCTATTATGACCAAGCACATCCCTCTCAGGACAAACTGCTTGCCTTAATA
>CM030173.1:37323329-37407864 GCA_017639675.1 Aplochiton taeniatus
ATACGTGTGTGTGTGTGTGTGTGCGCAACAATGCATGCTCTCTTGTACTCTTTGACACTGTTAGCATATCACGTATTTGCTTTTTGATGTACTCTTGTGTGTCTTTGTGTGCGCGTGCGCGTGCATGAACCACGGTCTTGTAAAACATGTCATCGCCAGTTTGTTAAGCACACCACTTTTACCTTTTAAGAGGTAACACACGCACACACACAGATCACCACCTCTCTTTCACTGATTGACACGTGTGAAAGGGCTGAAACAAGAGGTATTTTGTCCTCCCCGCTGTCCTGTTCATGCCCAGACATGAATGACCTCCACCACCTCTGTGGCTACCCGCCTAACCCACCCCGCATTACCGAGGCTATCTCACCGCAAACTAGTGTCGTGGCTGCCCCACTCTCCATGTGAGGTTCACCACAATGCTCTGTTTTAGCTTCGAAAAACCCTCCGACACTCCTATCTCATCCTGGCGACATAATAAGCCTAATCACACACACACACACGTGGCTGCATTGGAAAGTGCTGTCGCTTTTGAAGTCGGTTATCTGCCTGTCACACTCCAATACTCCCACAGCATGTTTCTTTGCAGGCCCCTGTCTGTCCCTTATCGGCTGGTTCCTTTAGCAGAACCTCTGAATCTCACCGTCATCGTTTAGACAGTGCTGCTTGCTTGTTGTGTCTCCCGGTTATACACACAAAACAACTGGACCAGGAGAGCGAGAGGGACAATACAAAGGGCTTGCAGTATTGTGTGTGTGGAGAGAGAGAGAGAGAGAGAGAGAGAGAGAGAGAGAGAGAGAGAGAGAGAGAGAGAGAGAGAGAGAGAGAGAGAGAGAGAGAGAGAGAGAGAGAGAGAGAGAGAGAGAGAGAGAGAGAGAGAGAGAGAGAGAGAGAGAGAGAGAGAGAGAGAGAGAGAGAGAGAGAGAGAGAGAGAGAGAGAGAGAGAGAGAGAGAGAGAGAGAGAGAGAGAGAGAGAGAGAGATCATGTAGGGGGTCAGAATTCAGACTCCTCTTCAACGTTGACTTCATAGACTGTTTAGTGGGTTGGCTCTTAGGAATGTCAAACTGATCTGTTAAGGCAGCCTAACTTCAACACATCCTCCCTCCCACTCCCACACTTCTTTATCCCCTCTACTGCTTATCTCGCTCTTTATTTGGTTTCTCGTCCCTCTCTACCATCGTTCATTTCTTTCTGCATCCTCTTTCTCATCTCTTTCTTTTCTCTTTTCATTTGTCCATTCATCTCCATCCCTCTGCATCATTTTCTACTTCAATACATTTCTCATCCTCCCCCATTCCTCTCTCCATACCCCCCACCCCACCCCACATCGTTTCCCCCTAACATCGCTCCCTCCTCCTCCTCCACTCCTCCGTCACGTTGCTCTTCCAGTCCATGGCTCTGTACTGGCTGAGCTCCAGCTGCTTTGGGCTGGGTCAGAACTTGCTGCTCCGCTCCCCTGGCTTCCGGAGGATGTGCCGCATCCCTGCCTCCCGGCTGGACTCGGACACGCCCTACCGGGACATCGGCGCTGCCTTCGTTGCCAAGTACTTCAAGTGAAACAAACCGTCTCTCAGATCCCCAGGTAGTTAATGTGAACTAACAACCTTTCAGATCCACAGGAGACTCAGAAGGTCTGGCCTTAAATATAATTCTAGATTGTAAATAAAAAAAAAAAAAAAAGAAAAAAAAAAAAATATATATATATATATATAGTATGATTTACAATGTCATATGACGATAACACATCTTTTTCAATTGGTATTTTGGCTTTTGGTTGATTAGGTGCTGGTGTACGAAGTCACAGTATGAAGTCTGATTCAGGAAGTGACATTGTGCCACACAGGAAGTGACACAAATGGACGCGACAGACAGATGATGGCAGTTTCTCCACTGGTCCTCTGTAATATGTCTCCTTGTCATCTCTCCGATACAAAATGCACGGTGTCTAGTTAGTGGTAAATGCTATTACAAGGTTCTGATCTGCCTGTTTAACAGAAAATGTTTTAAATTGTCAGTGTGGCCTTGGTAAACACTGTATTTCTCAAAGATGGAGTTGGTGCAGTTGCCTGGTTAAGAAAGGGTCTGAAATGTATTATTACTTTATTTGTAATCCTATGTGGTTTGGTTGGTTTGCGTGTTTGTGTCAGTAGTCAGATACTGTATATATAGACAAGTGAAGGACTGGACATTACCACCAAATGATATTGTCATTGCTTTGATTAAAAGATTTGCTAAGTTATAAGAAATGCATGTAGGGTGTGGTAGGCCGAATTTTTTTTTCTTGTACAGTGTGTGAATGGATCCTGCACCAGAAGAAAATGCTAATGCTGAATAATGTTGAAATGGGGGCATGTTTGAAACTGTTAGAAAGTAAGCTGTAATAAATTCTTACTTTAATAATAGACTTTTGTGTGAATAATTAATTATTTTGAATTAAATGTGACCCATGCATGCTATTTCCAGATATTCCAGATAAGTGGCCACAAGAACGCTTTCGGCTTACCCGTTTTTCCATTACGCCTGACTGGTCCATGAAACTCGTAGGTCTACAGTCCAATCCGTGTGGTATTTTGGAGGCGTGGTCAAGCGGCAACAAAATCAAGTGCGAATGTTTCAGTGCTATACAGTAAACAGGACATAGCAGACACTTAAGTCCATACAGTCGCCACTGGAACCGCAGCAATAATGTTGGTGCTATACTCGGTCGTTGTTTCACTGTCAATTTTGTCCGCATCTGCAGATCGAGTGGCGCGCAGCTGTGGCACCTGTGAACCTAGTCTTTGTGATCCTCTCCCGGCAGAGGGCTGCAAGTCTGGCACAGTGCTTGACTCCTGTGGATGCTGTTCCCTTTGCGCGGCTGGAGAGGGTGAGCCATGCGGTGGCCGCGGCTCCACAGCTAAGCGGTGCGCATCGGGACTCGAGTGCGTAAAGAGCGACAAGAACAAGAAAAGTAAGCTTGGCGTGTGTGCCTGCAAGACTAACTACGAGGTCTGCGGCTCTGATGGAGTGACCTATACAACTGGATGCGAGTTGAAAGCTGCCAGTTTCAAAGCTGTGAGCGAAGAGAAGCCCGAAATCAAGATTCAAAACAAGGGGAAATGCGCGACAGGTGAGCAGTGTATGGAGATGACGGAAGCTGTCAAATGTGGGGCAAGTGTGTGTTAAAGTGCAGACGCATTGCACATTTCTATCAGAGCAAATGGATAATACATTGTTAAAAAAACGCCATGTAAGTCTACCACTACTGATAACAAGATAATGTCAATTAATGCATTTTTACATTTTGCATCATGTTATAGTTTAATATAAATATACGTTAAGAAATGTAACCGATAAATCTTAGTTGTAGTTTAAGTAACTTAATCACTTAGGATGATTTTTTTTTACCACAGTCCAAAGATTTGATCCTCTGACTATCTTTCAATAAATGAAGATATGACTATTCTCAAAAACTTTTATATCTGTATATTTTGGGTTGATATACTGTATATATATATTGTATACTGTATATTTTAACAATTTAAACAATGGTGTAACATGATACATTCCAAACAATAGATCAACAATATACTGTATAAAGGCAACTCTTGTGTTGTCCAACTCTAAATAATGTGGGGTTTTTACTCCTGTCAGTCCCCTGACCAAGGTATACTGGCATAGAACCGGAGTAGGTCCCCGGGCGCAACACCGCGGCTGCCCACTGCTCCTTATACTAGTATAGGCTATGATGGGTTAAATACAGAGAACAAATCTCCCCCCAGGGGATTAATGAAGTAATTACTATTATTATAAAGACAAAAGAATATTTCAGATAGACAGCCTGTCTGGGCGTGTATGATGGACTGTAATGTTGCTGTCCTAATCCTGTGCACTCTAGCGCCGCATCAACCAGGCTAGCTTCTAAACAAGCCAATGGCCACCTTTCCCTTCGGTTAGCCAGCCAGTCAGTCGACCAGCTTTCTATCAGAAAAAAAAGTCTCACATCCTCTACCCTGGAAGGGAGATTTGATGTTTTGTAAAGGTGGTGGGGCCATTTTATCAAACACAGGGGCCGCTAACCAACACACAGACGCGCCCAGTAGGTTTAAAGCAAAGCCACTTTAGTGTCTAGTTCACTGAACCTTCACATGATTAATTAGAGCTGCATGCCGGAGCTGGATTAGCTGCAACTGACTGGCATGCAGAATGGGCTGTGGGGTGGGGGCGGACGAGCGGGGGAGAGGGAAAGACAAACACACCCCACAGCCGTGCTAATGGACCATCAGACTGTATGCAGCGTTAATGTGCCTATGTCCAGGCCAGGGAAAGGGTCAAAGGGTTCTTTAGAGGTCAATGTCAATTTCTGCGGTCAAGTTCAAGGTTGAAAAATCCATTCATCCCTCAGCATTCCTGTGTGTGTGTGTGTGTGTGTGTGTGTGTGTGTGTGTAAAAGCACAGGGTGTTGGTCAATAGGGGGTTTGTTTGTGTGTGTGTGTGTGTGTGTGTGTGTGTTCTCAGGGTGTGTATGCAAGAACAGGGCGAGGGTCTAGGAGTTAAGTGGTTTCACCAAACTCTACTGGTGGTAGTAAATCTTACGGGTGATAAAAATGTATATAGGGCCTTTGAAATGCAAAAAGGAGTCCACTATCATTCATATCACTCTGTATGCTTCTGCAAACAGAGTATATATTTTTTTGGCTACACTGAATTAGTGACTTTTGAAATTGCAGAACGCCAGTCAACTCTATTCCCACGACCCACAAAAGCACAACAGGTTAATCAGTTTAGCCAAAGCTGCAATTTCAGATTAGATCAGGTTGTTAAGACTATAGTAGACAAAAATGGCTTTGATTGAAACTATAATGTCAGAGTGTCTCTATGGCAATAAAATATCAGAGATGTCCACAGTTGTATATTAAGCTGTGATACTACTACTTTCTAACTGCTGAAAGCACTCTGCAAACGCTTGGAGAAAAACATATTACAATATTTCTGTGTTACCACACTTTGGTCGTCATGGAAATTCCTATTCAATCAGCTTGCCTGAACTGGAACTAAACAAATTCCTTGAAGCTTAAGGTATATTAAGTATTTAGAGATTTCTGAATTCTGAGTACTGCACTTATGCAATCAATCACATCATACCGCTGCAGTTGGAAATTCCAGCATTGACATGTTCGGCTTGTACCATCTAGCCCAAGTGTGTTCCAGCCCTCAGGGTGAATTAGGAGCGATCTCTTAAAACAATTCAATCATCTCTGTACTCTCTCTTTCACTAACCCCCCACCCCGTCCCCACAGCACCTGTCATTGTGACAGCACCAGGGGATGTGTACAACGTGACAGGGTCCCAGGTGTACCTGAGCTGTGAGGCCATCGGCATCCCCACACCTGTGGTCACTTGGAAGAAGGTAATTAATTGGTTAGGAGACAGCTTTGGGCTTAGAGGGGCCTGGAAAAGAGTCCAATATTAGACATCCACCAAGTGTAAAATAATATTTGACTTACATTACATCATGACTGACATAGAAATTAGCACTGATTTATTGTGAAAAACATAATTTGAGTATGTCCTGTGTTTCCAAAATAACACAATTTCTAAAGTTTAAATCATGCAAGATTTTAACAATTGGCTGAGCAATTCATATTTTTTGCCCAGATATATGTAACTTTGTATTGAAACTACAAATACAGTATTTGGCAAGCAGAGTTATTTTTATTTTGCAATGTGCAGTGGATCGCAGCGACATAAGCAATATACAACTGTAATCACCATGAAGTTCGCCTTCTTCCTATGGCATCTTCAAAGGATTAATATGTGTGGTTTTTATTTTTGTTCTTTTCTTATTTTGTTTGGGTACAGTCCACATACTGGGATTAAATGACGGACCTGTTCTTACCACTCTCTCTTGTTGTGACTCTGGCTTTTTTAACACGATCAAAAGCTGTGATAATAAGGTCATGGAGCTGCTTTCTTTTTATTTCTTTCAAAATATGCCAAATCTGTTATGGTTTAACAAGCAATGATAATTACTCATCCTTTAATTGAGAAATATGCATTTCAACCACAGCCTTTTTTAGCTGGAGTATGCCAGTGAAACCATTGGCCGCTCGGCCATTCAGCTGTGCTTTTTTGCTGGTGGTCTCTTGTGTGTTCGCGTCTAGTCATCCATCCTTCCCTTTCCTGTGGCTGTTGATCCCCTCGTACAGTGGATCTAAACCAGGCTTTGGTTAAGCCCGCAGAGAAACAATCACAGGATACACTGTATATATACACAGGAAAAAAGCAATTATAAACTGTGAAGCCTTGGCGTGTCAGTAGCATTCTGTGAATTCTATGTAGAGGGGCAGTGCAAGCAGTAACGTTGACGGGATGTGATTGGATTTGAGTTTTATGTGCGGGGGAAGGTTATTTTTAGGTAAGAGACTTTTAAGATAGAAAAGGGGGAAATCAGGATACATGACGTCAAAGAGTAGGATTTAATCCTTCATTATTTGAAAGGGTTTTATGCAAGGAAAGTAGCCCTCAGCAATAATTCAAGTAGCCCTTCAAAAATAGGTTCTAATTGAACCTTTAAACCTCAGTGGATGTAGAGTTGACCTATATGGAGGATCAGTAGATGGTTTGGTACAGTTGGCGCTGGGATTGGGTTGTGTTAAAGTTAAAGTTAGGGTTAGGCTTGAACAATAGAGGATATGGTAGAGTTGGTGCTGTGTTAGGGTTAGGGTTAAGATTAGAGTTAAGGTTTGACCAATGGAGGGTATGGTACAGTTGGTGCTGCGTGGTTCCTCTCTGCAGAGTCAGTCATGCACTTTACACAGACAGAAATATCAGATTAGAGATAAGCATGCTGGCACATTCCACGCTGTTGCACGGTAAAGCTAGTGAGGGCCCCTGGTGATGTTATAATTAAAGAAATACAGCCGACGTGGACTTTCAGGAGGAGGAGGAAGAACAGGGACAGAAATAGGAGGAGGAGGAAGAATGTGCCACTTGTTGATTCCCCACGGTAATTCCAGCCTGTAGCTAAGTATGTGCTGCTTGTGACGTGGAGACCCCTCTGAGCTTAACTCACAAAGGCCCCTAAGAGAGAGAAAGAGAGAGAGTTATAGACGGAGGGAGTCCTTAAATGGATTCAGGAATAAATGAATGTGTGGATGAGGAGGGAGGGAGGGGGGAGAGAGGAAGAGAAGAATGGTGGGAGAGATGAGGATGGGTTGTGGGAGGAGAGGATGGATCTAGTGGAAATAGGAAAGAGAACAAAATAACATGTACATGCTATGCAATGCTCTTTCTTAAAGTGAATTCAAACAGTGATTTGGGTGAAAGAAAAAAGACTTTCCTCACAAGAAAGGCTTCTTTCTGTTTAGTGAAATAAAAAATAAAGTCTGAATTACATTCCTTTTGTCTCCTTACAAAAAAAGGTTTTATTCTTCGACAATTTTAGGATTTATTGACCCAATAAATCATGATTTATTTCCAATGTAAGGATTTAAACTGTTAATGTATTTCCAATGTAAGGATTTCAACGTTCATATAAGCCTTCTTTTCACAAAAAAAGGGATTTTATGTTTTCTTATGAAAGAGGAAGGGAAGATGTAGGAGAGAATGTAAGAAAGTAAAGGGTAAAAGAGGAGGAAAGTACAAAGGTTGCAGAGCAAGACCAAAACACACTTTAGAATACTGCCTCTTCCTGTCACAAAATGAGGAACGCTCATCCAAAAATGCACACCAAAATCTGTCCATCAATCACCCCCCAACTGTTATCACCCATATGTTCCTCCTGAAAAGGGTTTAAAAAAAAAAAAAAAGAGGGAAAGAATGAGAACACCCGCGAGGCCACTTCCTATGGAAGACGGATGAATTGAAGGCAACAGGTCATGTCAGGTGTAGCATTCCTCTGCCCGTTAGCCGTCTGTCCCCTCTCTTTCAGAGGCGTGCTACTGATCCCCCCCCCCCCCCCCCTCCGATGGCTCTTTGTTTCCACAGCCTCAGACCGTCTGCTGCTGCTGTAGCTGCGGGTTGTCAATGCAACGAGCTGGATCGTCGCAAAGATAGAACGGTCTTGGATTCCTTTAAAAAACAAACATTGTGTAATGTGCGGAGAGCCTCTAGATCGCGTCAGTTGCAGCTGTAGGGGACCCACTGTGTTCTTGTCTAAGACCTTGTGTGCCAATGTTATATTTATCCATATATAATTTCTGATAACTTTTGTTAATACATTTTATTAAAAACGTTTTATATTATTAAATAAGAAATGTCAATGTTCTAACTGAATGTTAAATGTTTATCATGTGTGAAACATGTTAGTTAATATCATACAGACAGGGTAATATGAGACAGAGCTGGCCTGAGGTCCGGTAGTTGCGTGAGGTTGAACTCTGTGGTGTTTTCCCCCAGGTGTCCAGTGAGAAGAAGACAGAGCTGTTGCCAGGAGACAAAGAGAACCTAGCCATCCAGACCAGAGGAGGACCAGAGAAACACGAAGTCACCGGCTGGGTGCTGGTCAGTACAACTCTCTGACACACACGCAGGCAGACACGCAGGCAGACACGCAGGCAGACATGCAGGCAGGCAGGCAGGCAGGCAGGCAGGCAGGCAGGCAGGCAGGCAGGCAGGCAGGCAGGCGAACACACACACACACACACACACACACACACACACACACATAACGTTAATATATGTTTTGTATATACTAGGACAGACAAGCAGACACATAAACACATGTAAACAGCCTAATATATACCAATACAAAAACTGTACAACTGCACCCCTGCCCCTCAGCTGTGCACATGCACACATTCATACAGGCAGGGGGTTACAGACTACACAAACACGGCATGTGCCTACAAGTCGTTAAACATACACATATACCAAAAGATAAAGGTCAACTTTTTGTTGCAACAAATTCTTCGACCCCCCCTCTACATTCCACAGTGATCCATTGACAGTTTGGAGTGAGGGGAAGATTCCTCCTCCCCTCACAGTTAATGAAAAGCAAACAATGACTCAGGGATTTGACCTTGAGAAAAAATGCTATGTATTTCCTCCCATAAAATAGCCTACAAGTCTGGATTTATTACAATATGACAAATGAAAATGAAAAATTGCCCTCTACCCCTTTTTATTCACCTTTAAGATTGCCTCCAGTTATTAGTTTTTTCCGCTATGTTCCATTCTATTCGTTTTACTCCATGCTAAATGTTTGAATATGTACAAAGATCCTCCCAGATGTAACCCATCACTCGGCAATGATTAAGCAACGAGGAGGACGTTTCTTCTTTTACTGGAGATAAAAGCATATATTCCTATCAGTCTGTTTCGCTAAGTTTCTGAAGCAACAACACGTGTTTTCTGACTCCCTGCACGTGTGTCTTATGCATACCGAAGCATGTACAAAGACAACATCTCAGAATGTAGATGGAAGGATAATTGTCGCCACCTTGCCCTCCCAGATCTCCCCGCTCACCAAGGACGAGGCTGGTACCTACGAGTGTCACGCGGCTAACTCCAAGGGGGAGGCCTCAGCCGCGGGGACCATCCACGTGGTGGAATCCATCGACGACATCCCAGTCAAGAAAGGTACGTTCAAAGTGACCTTCCAGACTGAAGTAACTGGGATGAATGAAGAAACGGGACCAGATCGGTATGGATAGGGCGGTGGGAACCTGCTGTGTTACGTTTGGATTCACCTGGATCAGATTGTACTCTGCTCCTTTCTGAACATCGTGTTCATTTCCGAAATCCCTAAATGTCTTGAAGCCTATCACTACTTATTTTCCTGAACTGCTAAATGTCTTATTGATTTATCACTACTTGTTTTCATAAACTTAAATGTCTTGTCCAATATCATTACTTGTTTTCATAAACTCTTAAATGTCTTTTTAAATATCACTACTTGTTTTCCTAAACATTGGACTGAATATCATCTCTTTTCCTAAACTCTTAAATGTCTTGTTGAACAAACATGGCAGGTTTACGGCCCAACGTCAGCTTATCCTCTTTAATCCTCTAAATCTCCTGTGTTATATCTGAGCTGCGTCTTATCTACGTGTGTCTGTGACCGTGCTGTGCTTCACTTATCTTCACTTACATGCATGTGTGCATATGCATTGTGTTTGTGTGTGTGTGTGTGTGTGTGACAGAGAGAGAGAATACAGGAGAGAGCGTGCATGTGTATGTCTACATTTTGTGTTAGTACAAAGTTGCCTCCTTTGGAATTCCGCTCCAGTGTTCTCAGAGTGTCTTTCCTGCCCTGGCATGTCTCTTGGGGCTCCTATAGCTACCTCGGCCCTCATCACCTTGCCCTTTTCCACGCTCTGCGATGGGTGGCGTGACAAGGCATCATCCCACTGGGCGTTTCACCCGGCAAGCATTGACACATGCACAGGCCACAAAAGCCTGGCTCCAGGCAAAGGCTTGGGCTGCTGACTGCCAATGACAGACTGTAAATATAACTGGGGCAGGTTCAGTGTCTCGGGTTCCTGCTCATACACACTGCTCATTTTTTCTTTTGTGAGATTATGCGCTGCCTGTCGTGAAAGATACTATCTGGTACCGCTTTCCTTTTGTAGCCAGTGATCTAAGCGTGCCTTTGGATATCTGGTGGAAGCCATTAACGTCGCAGGTCATAAATGGAAGACTGGAGCTGAAAAGATTAGGACATTAAACACCTATGCATTAAATCTGAGGAAGTATTGCCTTGCACATATGTTATAGTGGGTTGTTTTATTGAACAAATAACAGGATTTAGGCTGAGTGACGCCTTTTCACCCTTTTCCCTTTACCACACTGACACACGCATCACTTTCCTGATACTCATTTACCCACAAAAGTTCTCATCCGGCCGTTTTGTTTACTGTTCCTTCCAGTTACCAAGGACGATGAGCTGTAAGGAGTGAGCAGGAAGTGAGTTCACGTAGCTGCCTGACTCCTGGCAGGATCAGGAGGGACCCCAACCAAGAGGCCACGCCCCCTCTAAGCATACCCACCACCACAGACACCAGCGGACCTGTACAGTACTCCAGAACCCAAGAAGATGGATATGGGCCTTTGAATAATATCACACAGTTAAATGCAATTCAGATAAAGATGATAAAAAGAGAAAAACAAAAGCACTTATGGTTTACTGCGTAAGCTCAGAGTCAATCACATTTCTTTTTTTTTAATTGGTCATTTTCATACCATCAGATGTATAGACAACTAAAACAAATGTGTACTCTAACAGGACACTTATGAAATAGCACATTGAACATATTTCTACTTATTTTATTTCAAACACCAAGAAAGTGTCATCATCATATGGCTGCCTTAGTTATCACAGCTTATTTCCCTTCAATGTTGGTTAGTTTTGTATGTAGTTTGTTGTTTAGCATTTTCTTACTGTCAAGTTTTTTTTTATCAATTACTACTGCTTACTAGATTGTCAAAGTATCAAATAAAGATAGTAATTTTAGACGTTTTTTTTTTTCCAACCATTATAGACTTATCTTCACAGACCAAAACACCTTTTCACAACCTGGTAGAACAGTGCTGTAAACAGTGCTGTAATTCTATATTTCATTAGTTGTGTACTCAATTAACCGTTTAACCAAATGAGCTCCAAACACATCTTTCCTTCAACATGGCTGAATTACCCATTTTTACAAGCCTTTGTTTGGAGATGGAAAATGACAGGCAGGCATAGGGAACAAAGCGCTCACACATTCCATGGCTTCATAGCTACCAAGCTAAAGTTTGTCACAACTGTCATCAAGAGCATGTTCCGAGCAGCCTCCAAATTTGGATTAAAAAAGAGTTGTATTAAGAGATAATCATGCATGTTATTGCAGAAATCATGTGACTGCTAAGTAAATGGCCTTGTCTCTTTATTCAACGGGGCATGAGAAATAGTTTCTACCGAATGTTTAGTTATTACTACATATGCTGAAAGTATTAGTCTGCCGTTGGGAATATGCATTACTAATACGATGATGTTATATATCACTAATAAAATTGTACAAACAAGTTTGATTGTTGACTGCTAGTTGTCTCTTAAAAATCAACAGGGATATACAAGGCAGTGTCAATGTGCCCTATGCAACTGGAGTGAAAGAACTAAATACTCAAGTGATTCCAATTATAATACAGCTTTGAAAAACAGTTTTAAAAAAACGTTTTTTTAATTCATGGTAATTTTACAAAAAAAAACAAAAAAAACTCAACGAAGACAAGATGTTACTGCAGTTACAAAACAGTAGTATCACAAACATAACTCTTAGCGCGACCAACATAAATCAAGCCTGACGTGAGACTAAAAGATTTTGTTTGCCTCAAAACAACTATTTGTGTATCTTTTTTATCAGTCCACCGATGCACACCTCATTTCTCTCTCCATTGCTGCAGATAAATGTGCACTCCTATCTGTCCTGCTGTAGAGAAACAGTAATTTCTTGACATAATTGGTTTCCCATGGCCAGGGGGGGTTGGAAGGGTAGTGCTTCTAGCTGGTCATCATGCGCGGGGCAATGCTCATGGACATGAGTTCCTGGAACAGCAGCTTGCAGGCGTACGGCATTCTCACCAGGGAAATCTGGAAAGATGACAAGCAATCACAAATGAGGACCATTAGCAATACATCCGCTCAATAAAATGTCACCCTCATTTGTTGAATGCATAATTATACATCAAAAACATTTACAACGGTTATTTCGAAAATTAAACTGCTGCTAATGCGATATAAAAACAACAACTGATGTATTTATATTACGTTAATATTAGTGCTACACCAATGAAAGCATTACTAGTATCACATGCATAAAGTTTGAACACAACGCGACCACAGGTGAGAGCAGCAGGGATTACAATGCCCCCCTACCTGTGTTTTGTTGCGGCAGCCACGGCACTCGTAGGTGTGTGTGCGGGTGTTAGCGATGGCCATCAGGCCGCAGAGGTTGCAGACGTGGACCTGGTACGGGTCCGACGCCTCAAACAGCCTCTCCCTAAGGAACTGGGCGGCTCCATGGGCGATCTGACAATCACGCTCCATCTCTCCGAAACGGAGACCGCCGTCACTGAGCAGGGAGAAAGACGGAGACAAACAGAGAGAGACGGTGTGATGACGTGAAACGGACAGAGTTCACGCGCGGCATTGAGAGCACAACCCAGTAAATGTGGTACACAACAAGTAAGATTTGTTCATTGAAGGTAATGGATAACCAGACTGATTTAAAACGTTGAGGTTACTGAAATACTACAAATAAATATATTTAAATAAAAGGTAAATAACCAACCTATCTTACTTATGAATTTGTAAACAATTATTATGAACCTTATTCAATAATAATACTATTAGCAGTGTTTTTACACTTGGCTGTAATACATATCTTATTGGAGGGGGTTATTGGGCATGAAAAGAGGGTTAAAGAAAGGAGACAAGGCTTCGCCCTCTCACCGGGATCGGCCCTCCATGGGTTGTCTGTTCAGGATCTGAACTGGCCCTCGTGCCCTAGAGTGGATCTTGTCGTCCACCATATGCTTTAGGCGCTGGTAGTACGTGGGTCCGATAAAGATCTGAGAGGTCAGCTTACGGCCTGTGAAGCCATTGTACAGAACCTGAGGGGGAGAGAGAGAGAGAGAGAGAGAGAGAGAGAGAGAGAGAGAGAGAGAGAGAGAGAGAGAGAGAGAGAGAGAGAGAGAGAGAGAGAAAGAGAGAAAGTCCACATTATTCAAAACAGACAAAAAAATATGGTTTACTGCAGTGAGAATATACATTTTGAAACAAAATGAATTACATGTAACAATCTATATATATAAAAAAAAAAAAAAAAAAAAGACTATGATAGAGTTTGTTGCTGGTAAACTGTCAAATCCTGCATCAGACTTAATTTGGAAAGGGAGAAGGAAACTTCTTGGAAATGGAGTTTTGACCGATCTAGTCTTCAGACTGTTGATTTCTGGGTAATGTAGTCTAGATGGCCGTGGCGCCCACCTCGTTTCCTCTGAGGTGATAGCCGTACTCCGACAGCAGGTTGGACACCTTCTGCACGTTCACCGCGTCGTTGAAAGGCGTGGCATCACCGATCTCTCCTTTGTTGGCAGACACCTACACAGACGCGAGTCAGGGTTGGTTGGATAGAAGAACGCTACGTAACCTAACTCTCTCTGTATCTCACTACAGTGGAGATGAAGGGTCAGGGGCAGTAGGATTAGCTGGAACGACATAATGATTCACTTTCTCTAAAATCGCCTGGATCTTTCTGTGGGAGTGGTTTATCTACGGACGAGTCGCACAGTCCGTGTGGTTGGAGGGTACAACTAAATATTTATCTTTCTCAAAAAGTCTCCGGGGCATTCCGTTCCAATATTATGGTATCTGATCGCCTCTCCCCACTGTAATCAGATACACTCACATACACCACTCCCAACATGCAATCCCTTTTCATTGACATTATGTGTATGTTTTTTGTGAGAAACTGAAATCTAATTACTGGTCAATCCTCTCCAAATAAATAAAATGTACATGGAACATGTGTATTCAATTTAACAGTTCCCCGTGGCAATAAGACTAAAACCAAGCCAATCAAAATAGGAACTAAAGTTTGCCCATGTCCAACCCGTGGACCACTTAACTCATAAAAATTTCTTGGACACTCTTCAAAAGTAACTTTTTAAACTTTTAACCAAAAGTTAACCTTTTGAACCCCCCCCCCCCACACACACACACACACACACACAAAACTGTACCTTGCCCTGCAGACATTCGATCAAATGTCCGACTGTCATACGAGAGGGGATAGCGTGGGGGTTAATGATGATGTCTGGGGTGATTCCCTCACACGTAAAAGGCATGTCCTGAGGAAAGAGAGGAAAACATTACTGGGGTGTCAGACATTGTTCTGGTTCAAACCCACTCTCAGTCACTAGGAGGTGAAACATGATAGGTGTGTGAAGACCAGGGCTTGCAGTGTCCTGGCACATAAACAGTGTTTACTTAGGATTGTTTAATGCTTGGCTTTGGATAAATTTGCCCCCCTGCTAGTCTAAACACAGTGTTAACAACCAAACAGAAAGTTCAACAGATTACAACTCCCTCACAGCCTGGGGTATAAAGTCTACACCATTAAACGATAATACTGAGCAAGCTCCTTCTAAAAAAGTATATTTGTTAGATATACATCACATAGACTAGTTAGAACACCACGCTAAGTTTACACAGTGCTTCACAAACTGTGCCCCGAAGTCCAGCCTCTTTGTATACTTTGATGGGGCAGAGTGGATCATGACAATATATCCACATTACAACTTTGTAAGGTTTGTTGGATGTGGTGAACAGCCTATATATTGAGTGATGTAACACGCATCTTGAGATATGTAGGCTATATGGAAAGAATTACTGTATAACACTAGGCTGTGTGTTGAATAGCTAACTGTAGCTCTCCAGGCTGTAAGTAGACTTTGTTGAATTGCTAACTGTAGTATTAAGTATATCCAAGTCCTAGTAAACATATGCAAATGAAAGCCTTAACTATAAGGTATTGTATCCAGACTATGTTGAATAACTGTAGCTCTCCTAAGTGCCCCAATGCTTTACCTCCTGTCTGTACTGGATTCCACAAGTACCCTTCTGACCATGTCGACTGGCAAACTTGTCTCCGATTTGAGGAATGCGAACTGAACGAACCTGCAGAAAAGAAAGAAAGAAAAAAAAAAAACATGCCCTCCAGGTTAAGACTATTAGGTATTATTTCTGTGTGTGTGTGTGTGTGTGTGTGTGTGTGTGTGTGTGTGTGTGTGTGTGTACACGTTTGTCTGTGTTTGCTGAGTAATTGTTATGAAAGTTAAGCTGCAAGGCATTGCTTTCTTTCAGCCTTTGCTTTGATTCAGGCCCAAACTTGAACTTGGAAGGCTAAGGTCCTACTGGGCCTAACTCACGCTGCCATGATGTCATACCTGACTAGTTGAAAGGGTAACTCACATAATTTGTTATCATTACTCACTTAGGAACGTAACACTTTTCATAGGTCAAACGCTGATGTGTTCTGTGATGAAAGTAGAATATGTCCAGGGATTCATTTGGATATAGTTTATGTTGAACGCATGTGCCCCCTGGTGGCCGGACTTACTACTGACAGACAGACAGCTGTTTTTGCTAATATCGAATGCAAAACAACTGTCTGTTCCCCCGTGGCTCTGACTCCGTTGGTTCTGTCTGTTCCTCTATGGCTCTGACTCTGTTGGTTCTGCCTGTTCCCCCGTGGCTTTCGCTCTGTTGGTTCTGCCTGTTCCCCTGTGGCTCTGGCTCTGTTGGTTCTGCCTGTTCCCCCGTGGCTCTGACTCTGTTGGTTCTGCCTGTTCCCCCGTGGCTCTGACTCTGTTGGTTCTGCCTGTTCCCCCATGGCTCTGACTCTGTTGGTTCTGCCTGTTCCCCCATGGCTCTGCCACTCTTGGCTCTGCCTGTCCACCCTCCGACCAGAACCCCCCATTGTTGCCGACTCACCCTGATCTTGCAGAACTTGTAGCCCTCCTGGTTGAGCGTGACCATGACCTGGTCCACGATGCCCGTCTCGCTGGTGCGGAGGAAGGTGCTGCAGTCGCGTTTGGTGTAGCGTCGGTTGGTGCAGTCCAGCTCGTCGTCGTTCTCTGGCAGGGTCACCGTCTTCCCGATGATCACGTCCTCACCGGACACGCGCACGCCCGGCGCAATCAGCCCGTCGTCATCCAGCTTGTCGTAAATGGCGTGCCTCATGCCTGAAGGCGGCGAAGGGGGGGGGCAGGTTTTAATAGGCTGAACATTAGGAGGAGACAATGTCATGAGAAAGTTGTGCCGTTAGGCCTGGCTTGTGTTTGAATCATCGTCATAAACACCAAGAGGGACGAGCTGACCCACCCTGACAGGTTTCCCGTGTGGGTTTCTCAAAGATCTCCTCCTGGTCAAAGCCCTTCTTTGACTCCTGTTCTTTGTACGAGCGGTAGAAGACAGACCTGTTGAACGGAGGAGAAATGGGGACGTCACACCAACACACTCTCAGAGCCTGGTCCTCAGTACGGTCACGGGAGGCCCAGGGGAGAGGTTTACCTGAAGAAGCCCCGGTCCACCGCCGATCGGTTCATGATGACAGAATCTTCCTGGTTGTACCCGGTGTATGACGCAATCGCCACAATGGAGTTGATGCCTACACCACACAGACAGACAGTTAGTTAGTTAGTAATATTAGAGAGTTGATGCCTATAGAAACAGTTAGTTAGTAATATTAGAGAGTCGATGCCTATAGAAACAGTTAGTTAGTAATATTAGAGAGTCGATGCCTATAGAAACAGTTAGTTAGTAATATTAGAGAGTTGATGCCTATAGAAACAGTTAGTTAGTAATATTAGAGAGTCGATGCCTATAGAAACAGTTAGTTAGGAATATTATAGAGTTGATGCCTACAGAAACAGTTAGTAATATTATAGAGTTGATGCCTATACTAGACAGTTAGATAGTAATATCATATAGTTGATGTCTATAGAAACCATTAGTTAGTAATATTAGAGAGTTGATGCCTATAGAAACAGTTAGTTAGTAATATTAGAGTTGATGCCTATAGAAACAGTTTGTTAGTAATATTATAGTTGATGTCTATACTAGAGACAGTTCAATAATAATATTATATAGTTGATGTCTATACTAGAGACAGTTAGATAGTAATATTAGAGTTGATGTCTATACTAGAGACAGTTAGATAGTAATATCATAGAGTTGATGCCTATAGAAACAGTTAGTTAGTAATATTATAGTTGATGTCTATAGAAACAGTTAGTTAGTAATATTAGAGAGTTGATGCCTATAGAAACAGTTAGTTAGTAATATTATAGTTGATGTCTATACTAGAGACAGTTAGATAGTAATATTATAGAGTTGATGTCTTGATAGACCGTCAATTTAATCAGTCAGTTAATGAGTCAGTTAGCGTGGTCTACTGTTAAAGTGCAATAATGTTTGTCTGTGCAAACAGTAATGACTTCTGCAAAAAAAGTGGTGCCTTCCATACACATTATTCTTCATAACAATGCTAATCCTACTTAACAAGCCTCAGTAAACATAAACTGTCAGTCACCAAGGTGCTTAAAAGGGGAGTATCACCTGCGGGGAGCTCTCTGAAGCGGAGGTACTCCATGGAGCGTGTAGTGACCAGGGGTTTCTGGGGGTAGTACAGGACGTGGGCCAGGGTGTCCATACGAACGTGGAAGTTAGTGATGTACACGCCCATGGCCTGTTTCCCCATGGCCGACTGGTACGTGTTCCTGGGTGACTGACGGGGAAGAGAGAGAGGACAAAGATGGAGGCTTATTTTTCATTCAGTTTGTGTGTCTGGAAAGAAAAGTTCACATGTCAATGTTAATTGTACTGAAACCGCTTGACACAACTTATGAAGACCAGACAAAGAAACTGTTATGATCAAAATGTTTTAGAGCAATTATCTACATAGCATAGCATTAATTTCCCCCAATTTCAATCAAAAGATTACGCATGGCTACAAAGGATTTCCAGCACTAAAGCGGTAGTTTGTCCAAAGCGGGCTTACAAAGCAGTAATACCTGGTTGTGATCGGGGAAAGGGATGATAGAGGATGACATCCTACCTGGTTGTGATCGGGGAAGGGGATGATGGAGGCACAGACGCCCAGGATCATGGAGGGGTGGATCTCACAGTGAGTGTAGGTGGAGCAATAGGCCACGCCCTTCTCCTGGAGGTCGTCAGGGGTCATGGCCAGCATCACAGTCTCCTCCTCCAGAGTGTCGATGTACTCAACCACCCCGCTGGCCACTAGGTCCTGCCAGCTACGTACACACACACACACACACACACACACACACACACGACAGAAAGACAGAGAGAGCGAGCGAGCGAGCGAGAGCGAGAGAGAGAGAGAGAGAGAGGGGGGAGGCACACACAGAGATAGATAGACGCACATACACACACCAACAAAAAAAGCTTTAGGAAGTGTCTTGTTAATAGTTTTCAATATTTTAAGGCCGTCAAAGCAAAGCCATGCTTTGAATTGAATTGCCCATCAGTGAGCATGGCTTTATGCTTCACTGATGGGAATGAGGGCCGCGAAGGTGAACCTTCTAACTGAGAAGGGTGTCCCCACCTGTAGTTGTTATACTCTCTCTCTTTGAGCTGGTCGATGTGTCTCCTCTTCAGAAGCAGCTTCTGTTTCTCTACGATCAGCAGAGGACGACAGATCCTCCCAGCGTCTGTGTAAATCCTGATCTCCCTCTCTCGGATGTCCCGGATCATAGACACCTAGGGACATGTACACACGTACAATAAGATCAACTCAATGTCCATGACCCTCAGTTTAGTCGTAAGATGGGAAACAACAACATGGGCACCTTGATTTATTAATGAATTGAATCGTTTTTCAGTCTAGGATTCAAAAGGTAGAACACAATGGGATTATACTTCTTCAAATTGTGTAATACAAACATTACAGCAACAGCATACATTTTATTTCATTCAGACGTGTGTTTATGTAATTCTTTCTATTTTATACCTCAGACACAATGATGTCCATTTGTCTCCTGAGTTTCCTCAATGTGTTCATCAGTTGTTCAGGGTCTTTGTGGATGCCGACCCAGCAACCATTCACAAAGATCTTTGTGGCGCTGTTTGAAGGGACAGAGGTAAATACCTTAAGATGAGAATCACTCGGGGGCAGGACAATTTAGTTTTAGATTACAGACTAACACCATACAAACACTTAAATGAATTTGGATAGTTAAAACTCAAAATATAGCTTATTCCTTTTTTTAACACCATGACCTTTGTAATGGGCACTTGCTGATCCGATTTTCTTTGTCACGGAAAACATATCAAACAAACGAGACGTTAAAATAATACGGACACAATTTAGTCATATCACATTTGGTGCAACAAGGAATACGATTTCATAAAGTAACTTAGACTTATGACAAAACTGTGCTAGACAGCGAAAGACAGTAAGAACCATCTGTTCTGTTAGCAAAAACATAAATAGACCCTCTGCTGCCCTCTGCTGGATTGGTGTGTTATCTCACTCTCTTTGACCGAACAGGAGGCACTCACTCTGCAATGGCGGCCGGTGAGATCTCCTCCAGGTTCTCCATGCTCCACTCCTCCAGGAACTCGAGGATGGGCGAGGGCTGGGATCCCACAGAGATGTAGGCCATGAGGGCCAGGTTCTTCACCAGGCCCACAGCGTGACCCTGGAAACACACACAGGGTCAGAGGTCAGACAATGGGACCAGGATGAGGAAAAAACACAAAACAAATACGCAGATTTCTTTATCTATTGGTGATTAAGAAAAACTAGAAGAGACCAAGTTTGAAATGTAATGTAGCCACACCGATGTTTAGCTATTTGTAGTTTTTCTTCATCACTTCATTCATCTAAGATTCAGCACCCCTTATTTATTCAAACTTTAATTGTGAGTTGAGCACGTTTTGTCTTATTATATTTATCTATTGGTAAAAGATCTCAATCATTTTTTTTGTTGACAGTAGGATGTCGGAAATAGAAAACGATATAGGCCTACTTTGGGTAGTAAAGTATATATATTTAGCAACTTTAATGAGAAGTAAAAAAAATATACAGAATAAATAAACAAACATGTTCATATTTTTTTTACTAGGTTTTTAATACGAACTAGCCTTGTTCAAGATGTGTTGGTGATTATCTACTGAATAGACGGACAGTACCTCTGGGGTCTCAGCAGGACACACCATGCCCCACAGGGTGTTGTGCAGCTGTCTGGGCTTGGCCAGTTTGCCATCTCTACCGATGGGAGAGTTGACGCGCCGGAGATGGGACAGGGTGGAGGCGAAAGTCAGCCTGTTCAACACCTACACACACACACACACACACACACACACACACACACACATACACAGCAGAGGGTCGGCAGGACAGTAAGACACAGAACACACGACGCCAGCACACCACACGCCAGAGGACTGACAGCAATGTTTCTGTTTCGTCTAAAACCTTTCAATCTAAATTCCCAGAAAGAAAAAAAAACTGATTTAGAACAACTTTGGAAACAATACCTTTAAAAAATAAGCCCCAAAGTATTTTTTATTTTTTTTTATGTCAACCAACATTCATAAAGAACCTATTTCCCTGGTATGATGCTGTTAGGGCCTCATGTGGGACACTCCAAATAAAACCTAACATTCCTAAGGAATGATGTTGGTATGATGATGTTAGGTCCTGACCTGAGACACCCCTGCTCTGGCCTGATGGGCCTTCTTCACATCCCCCCAGTTTCCCGTGGCCAGAGAGTACTTCAGGCCATCGGAGATGATGCGGGTTTTAATGGCCAGCTCCAGGTTGAAGTCTTTCCCTCTGTCGATGAACTTCTGGGCATAGATTCTGATTTCCTTCAGAAGGTTCTTGAACATTCTAATGGGGCAGGAGAAAAAAAACATACATTTCAGTTTTAGATTTGTATCATTACATTCTATAACATTATGGATTTGTTATGCACATCTTAGTTTACAGTGATGATGCAAACATTCATGATTCAATTCTTAACACACATCCTTTAATATTCTCAAATTTTTCACTTCTTTTTTTGCATTACCCCATGTATAAATAACTTAAAATAATAATAATAATGATAGAATGGATTGTTAGGTTGTGTTGGTTTCTATGATGACAGTGTGGGAATTCATCTTTTTTCAGGGAACTGAGGATTGCTGAGCCTCACCCTCTGAATAGGAAAGCCAGCAGCGGCCCTGCCAGGTCCAACCTCTTGTTGCCATAGTGATCTCTGTCATCCAACTCTCTTCTACCAAGAGCAGCCAATAGGAGCCTGTGGACCATGTACCTAGACACACCCACAATGACTTGGGAGTTAGAAATACATTTTAAGAAGTATTCTGTTAAAAATCAAGAGGCCTATTTAGTTAATAGGATCAATATTGACCATCCTCTCATCAAATTTATGAACGCATATTTCAATCAATTTGTTTTTTTGTTATATACCTGTTTGGTAGCAGACAGAGATTATTTATAATAGTTATAACATGCCGCATGAGTTATACGCCAGGAACCCAGAGCTTGCAAATACAGATGAAAGAAACCATGAGCTAAGCGTGGTGCCTATAACATACTACACATCCCATGATATCATTAATGCATCACATACAACCTACCCCAGAAAGTAGGCTTTCTTGGTCTCACAGAAGTCGCTGACACCGACATGAGGGAGCACCTCCTTCTGCAGCACCTCCTTGGCATACTTTATCCTCCTCTCCTTGGTCACACCGGGCTTGGCGCCTCTGGAGCCAATGAAGTTGAGTGCCACGTTTTGCTCCTGGATCACAAAGGCCTCATCCAGAGACGGCTTCACCTGAGGTATAAAGTAACCGACATGGTTATATTGTGCCTTTCTATGCGTTTTATTGTACATACAAAAATATTTTAATATTAATTTGGTCTCCCTCTACAATTAGGTTAAATCATATTCTTTTGAGTTTCAAATTGTTGTTCCCTGAACTGATAACTTGTGTAAGGCCTCTATTTCTATTCATACTAATGGTTCTGACATACTAAAATTGACTTTTAAGCTGTTGATGGCCCCTGGGATTATGAGTCAAAAGCTAGTGGATACGGGAGAGCCCCACCCTCTCTTTTCCTTGGTATAGCCTAGAAGCTGCTAAAACCATGGTTCCTCTTAAAGCTTACCATCTCCATCATCTCTGGATCGTCAAAGTCGTAGATGATGTGTTCCAGGATGTCTCGGTCAGACACAAAGCCCAGGGCACGGAACACGATGATGATGGGCACTTCCTGTCTGATGTAGGGCAGCGTGGACACGATCCTCTGGCCAATCGCACTCTTCTTCACTCCCTGGGAGACGGCAGGAAGAGCCAGGAATCAGAGGAGGGGGGTACATCATATTGCTTTATTTGGGCTTTGATAAAAAGGTTATAAACTTGTGCATTAATAATATATCGTTAGAATGACTAGAACATAAATTCAATGGTTCCCCAGCAAAAAAAAAAGGATTTTGTTTATACCCAGTAAACAATCTTCAACTGAAACCAGACCTTCAGCTGTCTGTGTTGTCGTCCTTGACATCAGGCTAGAAAATCTACGGGTCATTTATAATGAGAAGCCCCAGGCCTAATGTCGAGATATAATAGAAGCCGGTGATATCTCTATGGCAGTATGGCGGCTCTGTCCTTTCTTGTCCTTCTAGCTCTACGGCGGGGAGGTTCAGTGCTCACCTGTCCTCCTCTGGCCATCATGCTGACCCAGATGGAGCTGGTGGGACGTGAGGAGTTCTCCAGGCAGGAGCGACACTCTCCTGTGTAGGCGTATTTCGAGTCCTTCTTAGCAAACACATACACTGTGTTGGTGGCCATCTTCTCCTGGGCGATAAGGACCTGGGATAAACAAGGAAGTGAGTCAGTGTATACTTAGCTCTACAATTGGTACTGTGGACCAAGAGATGTGCTCTTCTGACAGGAAGAGGGAAATCAAGCCTCCAATAACAGCGCCATTCTAGAGCTTATATGGGCTGTCCAAGTGGTAAAATAATTCAATGAATAGGGTTCCTATATTCAATTATCAATACTACTACTACTGATAATAATAATGTCAGAGAGCATTGCACTGAGGAAGAAAATTGGTGTCATTTCTGTGGCTAAGCAAGGGCTTGTCGTTCATCCTGGATCAGCAAAATCCCTATCTAGTTTATTCAGGGTGGAGTTAGATTGCTTATAAACACACTTCCTATTCAAATACAAGTGGGTTGCTGGAGATATTCTCAAGCTACGGACCCTCACTCTTTAGAGAAAAACAGCACAGTCTCTATTCTCAGTAAACTAGAAAAGTTAACGGCAAGTATTAACGGTACCTTCTCTGATCCGTTGATGATGAAATAGCCTCCCGGGTCTAGTGGACACTCGTTGAGCTCACACAGATCACGGTCGGTCAGCCCGCTCAGCAGGCAGTAGGTGGAGCGCAACATGATGGGGATCTTCCCGATGAAGGTCTTCTGGTGCTGGGTCAGCAGCTGGTCCTCTCCCTCCTTGATGATGGTCTTTGTGATGTCCACATATAAAGGAGCAGAGTACCTATAAATACCACAAGGGGTAGCAAAGCAAAGGTTAACTTACTACATTTACAGCCCCAAAGAAATAATAGTTACCTTTTTTTAACTTGAGAATTACAAAATATATTTCAATATATTAAACCGTAGACACCCAAGTTGGAATAGGCACTGCGGTAAGGAGGTTGTAGGAGAAAGGCTGCCTTACGTGAGGTTGCGGAGCCTGGCTTCATTAGGCATCATGGGGGAGGGTGCGCCATCCCTCTCCCAGTGGGTGGGTTTGGACAGGTAGATCTGCTCAAACTTCAGCATGTAGCGAGGCTGTAAAGGACGGGCACTGCGGTTAGGATGTCTCTAGAAAATACCTCAGGGTAAAAAAGATGAACCTCTTAGCATGCACCTGCCTGCCTGCAGGAAATGCTCTCTTTATTTTATATGTTTATGTGTTTTAATGATTTGCCATATTACAAGTAACTTAAATGTCTACATGTAATGTAATGTGATGTATTTCATGAAAGGGCCATTGATCGGTGGCAAAATGAATCACGTCTTTGCATACAGCTAACAACAAGCTGCAGTTCGGACAAATAGGACCAACTCGACAAATTAGCACCTTAAGAAATGACATGGGATAAGTGTTCAAATAATACTACACACTTGCATATGACACTTACACTTCTTCACTTAACGGTTGTTCAATTTAGGTATGTATTTTTAAACGTAATTTACAGTAGAACGCTATTGCTAAGAAGTAAACAACAATCAATGGGATGTTTCT
Source organism: Aplochiton taeniatus (assembly GCA_017639675.1). NCBI lineage: Eukaryota > Metazoa > Chordata > Actinopteri > Galaxiiformes > Galaxiidae > Aplochiton > Aplochiton taeniatus. The sequence goes on from CM030173.1 coordinate 37,348,154, forward strand.
TTAAGCTGTCACGTTTCCTTTTCATTGCATGCTCCTGTCTACATTAACCCCCTGAAAATAAAAACTGTTACCAAAGTCAATACACAAAATAATTCAGTGTTATTAGGGACTGCTGAATTGGGTAAAACCATGATTGGTGCCAATCTGGCAGAGAACACGTATGCATTAGCTCTGTAATACCATGCAAGCAATGCACTCCCTATCTCACTGTGCTAATCACATCTGTCTCTTGAAAAACCTACTCCAAAAGAAACACGATTGATTTAGGTCGACCAGGAAATTATCTGTTTATGATAAGATCTAGGTCACTCACCGGGTCCTCCACCTCGCCAGAGGTGTGTTGAGCCTCAGCCTGTAGGTCTATGGGTGGGGCGTCTTCCACGATCCTCTGCACCGACATCTGGATAAACTCGTCAAAGGAGTCCAGCTGCTGTCGCACCAGACCCTTCTCGTCAAAGTAGGAGCTGTGAATAGACGCAATGTGTTATAATAGTATTCCAAAATATAGCAACAACATTACATTTGCTCTTGGTTTTAAAATTGCACGTTTTCAGATCTGTGTAAGAAAAACACCAAAGTAACTTTGCATCGTTAAGCCCTCTTGCTGTTTCCAATGATAGTATGCTAATCAGAGCAAATCTGTTTCATAACGTTACCTGATGACAATCCAGCAAGCTTCCTGCCACAAATCCGGAGTGATTTCATCCTCATCTTCGTCGTATTGAATGTCTAGAAGTTAGAAAAACGGTGATTTGAGAAGGGTTTCTTTTCACCGCACCAATACAAAGTTAGGCCTGAAAAGTAGCCAGTATAAATCCCTCACTTTGCTAAGTGCAGTAAAGTTCATGTGTTAGACCGTTTCAATGTTCAACAACGTTAGCCTAAACAGTGCAGTGGCCCGCCATTTGTGCTAGTTAGTTAGCTAGCTAGGGATGGTTAGCTATTCCGAAAGTTAGGGACATCTTTGAAATGGAAGATATCTTACACAGCTAAAGTATATAGCTCACAACAGGTGAACCTCTAACATACCTTCATCTTGATCATACATGGCTGCAACTCAAGCACTTGCTTATCGACCAAAATAAGCTAAATGTGCCAGAAATAGCCCACAGTGTGCAATTCAACGTTGGCTAACGTTGCACACTGCGAAATGAACACAAAAAACAGTGTCACTTCCGGTGATATATTTTGTAAAATAAATATTTGTGTAAATTGTAAATAAGATTTAAAATAATATTTATAGATTTTAAATAATGTGTCTTTAATAAATTATGATCAATTTTATATCCTGTACTCTTAACTATCCTCTGTTAATAAATAATAAACAATTGAAAAAAAATTGACGTCATATCCAGTTGGGATTTCAATGGACGCTAACAGGAACACGTGTTTACTCAAGGTTAGGTTGTTATTTTGCCTAAATTACTACATAGTCATATTTCCTTGTATGTTAAAGTGAAGATGTATACCTTATTGAGAGTTTCCTTACGAGAACTGATATCTTTCAAATGCTCCCGGCATGTTTCCGTACCATGCTTGTCAGTGTGGAGTGGTTGGGATGCAAGAGATCCTGTGCCATACCTATCTACTACTTGCTTGTCGTCCAACACACATGCAGGTAACTTTACAAGGTTCAGATTTTACAGCACCGTGAGAAGAACAAAGGGGGAGAATAGTCAGAGAAACATAAATGACAGAGTGACAGAACACTATACCTCTGTTGACCCGGATAAACAGGAGGAATTTGTGTTCCTTGACGACTACACAGAACCAAGAGAGGATAGAACGGAGGATTACCTTCTCAAGCAGCTTCAATGGAATACTGCGTCCACAGTCTCTACAGACCAGCATTCATTAACAGATTGGTCTGGCAAAAAGCATCAGAGAACTCTTGAAATGCAGCTACAGTCTCTGAAAGCTGCTGCCAAAGACGAGATGAAGCCTGCCTCTCAAATAGAATTCCACGACATTGACTTCCCCCTTGAGGAAAAAAGTAAGAAAAAGAAGAAACCCAAGGGTGAGCAAAAGATCTACGGCAGTCCTGATATTGAGGCGCCTGTGAGTGACACTTGTTGTTCAGGTTGCGGTGCTATCCTGCACTGTGCTGCCCCCGACATAGCAGGTTACCTGCCCAGCGAGAAGTATAAAGTTCTCCTGGAAGAGGATGAGTTAAAAAGGGCTATTTGTCAACGCTGCTACCTGCTTCTGCATCACCAGAAAGCATTAACTGTCAAGATGTCCAAAGATGAGTACAGGGAGATTGTTCATGGAGTCAAATCCAAGAAGGCATTGGTCCTGTTTATTGTGGATTTACTGGACCTCCCCGAGTCTATAATACCCAACCTACTGGACATCATAGGAAAAAATAAACACATTGTGGTTCTGGGTAATAAGGTGGACTTGCTCCCAGGAGATGCGGAGAACTACCTACACCGTATCAAACGCCAGCTGGCTAAGTACTGTGCTGACGCTTCCATCAGTGACAACGTCAAGGACATTCACTTGATCAGTGCCAAAACAGGATATGGAATAGAGACACTCATCAGCTCTCTGCAGAGGTCCTGGAAGTATAACGGAGACGTGTATCTCGTGGGAACCGCCAACGCGGGGAAGTCCACTCTGTTTAACACCCTGCTGGAGTCCGACTACTGCAAGTCCAAGGCTTCAGACGTAATCCAAAAGGCCACCATTTCCCCCTGGCCTGGTGAGGAGTATTCCTTTTCAAACAAATAATAACACAGCACAATAAAATGTGAGTGGATAGTCTATTCCAACCTAGGTTATACAGCACAATGTAATGGTAATGTAGCCTAATTAAACCTAAGTTATACAGAACAATGTCATGGTTGGTGATTGTGGCATGCAACATAATGTGGAGTAGTAATGTGATAGATAATGGTATATGTCATCCCAGTCTAAACCCTGTTAGGTTTTATCCTTAGACATTACCCCCAAATTGACTGTACTGTGAGGACACAATGTGATGTGTGTTGGTGTCAGTCACTAAAACGACCTACTGTCACAGAGAAAGCTATACTTTCACTGTGAGGAATCTGGTAATCATTCATTTAAATCAACAAAGAGCTTCTTGTGGAGCTAATTCTGTTGACGTCACTGACATGAACTATGAATAGGATTCTGGTGTTGTATGGCTTGGCTATGACAATGTCTCTGCAGCTGAGCCCATCGACTCCATCACTCCTCTCATTACTGTTGATTGTTATTGTGCTGGAATGACAAATACTGCTTTATTTTGCACTTCTTGTGTTCATCTTTATTCATCGTCTTGATGACCTTTTGTGCCTTTTCTTGTTTCTTATTTTATAATACTAATATATAACTAGGTTTTGTTGGTTTGGCACTGTAGGAACCACTCTAAACCTGTTGAAGTTCCCCATCATCAACCCCACCCCGTACCGCATGCTGAAGCGCTCCGAGAGGCTGAAAGATTCTTCCAAACAGACCGAGAGTGACCTTTCACCTCAGGAACTAAAGAGACTGCAGCAGTTTAGCAAGCAAGGCTACCTAGTGGGTGAGAGAAACGGGGATCTGTTTCCCCGCAAGATGTCATGATTATGGGTTTGGAAAGGCTAAAGAAACACTTCCATTAATAAGGCAAGTGTTGACGTTTTTTTACATTGAATCAAATGAAACGTTCTTGTTTCATGCTGACTTAGGTCGGATTGGCAGAACGTTCCGAGTTGAGGCAGAGTCAAAAAGGACCGAATTAGAATTTGATCCTGACAGTTTGGCCTACGGAGAGGATGACTCAGAGAAGGAGAAGCTAGACTCTGCTGACTCCACATCAGTGGAGTTCACCCACAATGAGCTGAAGGACGCCCACTGGCTCTATGACACCCCAGGCATCATGAAAGACAATGACGTGAGACAAAATGCCTTCATTGTTCATTCTTAGTCTCCAACTTTTCTTTACCCAGCGTAGTAAAACGGGAATTTCCCACAACAATGCTAGACCCATGTTGATTGACACACCCCGTGCCTTTCTTTGTTTGCGTTCCTGTGCTCACCTCCTTCTGTGGTTTTGCCGTTTCCTTCTGGCGATTATCAGGTCTTGAATCTGCTGAGGGAGCAGGAAATCAAAGCAGTGGTGCCTACTCATGCCATAGTCCCCAGGACCTTTGCGCTGAAGCCTGGCACAACCCTCTTTCTAGGAGCCCTGGGAAGAATCGATTATGTTCAGGTGAAGGGAACACTGTCTTTCAGTAAATATGAGACTGTATAGTTGACTGACTTCAAAATACACTATATAGAAAAGCATCAATACTTGATATGATATGTGGGTTGATTGGCTCTGGACTTATTACATGCAATGTTAATCACATAATGAGCTTTATATATTTGATGAACACATGTTTCTGTGAAATAAGTCCAGAGCAAAATTCTGCATGGTTCACTTTCATATCTCACTAGTACGCAGAAAACACAGCAGGTCTCCAACACGTAGGCATTGACCTTTAGTGCTTAGGCAAAATGATTATATTCTCCAGTGTGCTTTTTGGTGATCCATTTTCATGACCTTTACCCAGGGGGAGAAGTCCTGCTGGCTGTCCGTGGTGGCTTCAGCCCGGCTCCCAGTTCACATCACCAGCCTGGACAAGGCGGATGCCCTCTACCAGAAGCACGCTGGACACACACTGCTGGGGGTGAGAGTGGCCATGGCTCATCTAGACTGTGCACACCTTACTTTCCTCTCACTGCCTGTAATTTAGTCATTGATTCTGACCCGAAGACAGAAGAAATAATGTATCTTTGAATTGTTATTGTTGTAAGACGTTTATCACACGCAGTGTATTACATCAATATTTGTTTTACCAGTGCTCAGCCAAAATACATTCACACACACACACACACACACACACACACACACACACAGACAGCGTGGTTACCCAAAGAGATTTGAGATATGAGGGAGAATGAACAGTGCTACGGATCTTAGCTAATGGTTGTCGTTCCCATAATGAACCAAATGTTTTATGCTGAATTAGCGCTGAGTAATATTTCCTGTTTCCCTGGTTGCTAGGTACCGATGGGTGGAGAAGAGAGAATGAAGGAGTTCCCTCCTCTGGAGAGTCAGGAAGTCCTGTTAGAAGGTCTGGGATACCTCACCGCTACGGCTGACATCAAGATGTCCTCCGCAGGTATTTACCGAGTGACGGAGAACAGCTTCTCAATAGAGCACTTCTGTTTATCTTGCTGATTATACTGTATTTTTTTTCTTTTTTCGTCAAAGAGATGACACGATAACTGGACAATTACGTCTGCATAATCTACAATTCTTATCTCTTCATTCCACCTCACACCCTCTCCACATCCCTCCATCCTCCTGCTCCTTCATTTCCTCTGTCCATTCTTTCTTACCCCCCCCTCCTCCCCTCCTGTGACTGTCACTGTAGGCTGGGTGGGAGTCACTGGAGGGGAGGGAGACCGTCTCACGTTCAGGGTCCACTTCCCAGGCGACGCAGGCCTTTCCCTACGGATGCCCCCACTGCTCCCACACATCGTCAGTCTGAAGGGGGACCGCATTAAGAAGTCCTCAGCCTACAAGCCCAAGAAACCCCTGGCCCTGGTGGACGCAGGCCTGTCCCACAAAGGAGCAGAGAGGCTCAAGGTGAAGAAGAAGAAGAAGTAGAAAAAAAAATAAAGACATTCTTATTAATTGTCTATATTTATTGACAGTCCAAGGAATCCAGCTTTCACATGGATTGCTTATGCTTTTTTTGTGTAACATGTCCACACTAAAAGCAATTTGATATATTCATATTTGTTATATTTTTGTGTCAAAATATGTTGATGTCAATGTGAAGACAGAGTCCCGGCAGCATTGTTTGTAAATATAACTTGTATGTTCTTTCATAATAAAAAAACTTTTTGTTGTTTAAGAGTACAGATTTTCTTTCACAAATGATTTAAGATAGACATTAAATGTTTAGTAAGCACACTATTATAAAGTAAGTTTCTTTTTGAACCCAAGTGATTATGCAGTCTCAAATACTAACATTGGAGTCAAGAGCTGCACACAGGATTCCATTGTAATAATGTTGTATAGCAAGTGGGTAGAGAAAAATATCTGAATGAAGCCATCGGAACGCATGATGGCATTGAACGTAGTGTTAAGTGAGCTAGACAAAATTATCCCATATTTAGGACTTTTCTTATTGTTAAATGCAAACCCCTGAAAAAAATAATTTTGATTTTGAAAGAATAGGACACAAAAAGAACACTCATTAAAAAGGTTTTGACTGCAAGCCAATTTAATTCCAAAAATGCTCAGAGCAGAACAAAGGTACATTGCAGGATATTTTTAAATGGACAAATCACAATTGTCTCAAGAAAGAATTACGTCCATTAAATGCTTGGGGTCTAATAAGATCCTACAATGTTAGTCTGAGATATATCCACAGTACATAATTCCTCACAAACTGCAAAGAGAAAATGAAAAGTATGCCTATAAGCTGTATTTGATAACAAAACAATACAGATGTCTATTTACAGTGATAAACATCCTAATCATGGAAAGAGTGCAGTTATAATTGGATTCTACAGTTTGCCATTTCTATTTTTGTTTTACTTTGGCATCACAACTAAAAGGCATTATTGCACAGGATCTACTACAACAGCAAACATTGTTTACTAGCTCCAATAGCCTAAAGGTACAGGCTTAGTGGAACAATATATAACAGATTGCAGTGAGCTTCAAAGACACTATTTGAATGGCTAGGGAGATCAGGCCTGTGCGTTATCATAGTTTGCAGATTAGAGTATTTGATCTGTAGTTCAACACCGACTGTTGGCAACCATTATTTTTTCCCCACAATGGATAATGTTATAGTTGTGCATGGAAATTGATATATTTCACAGATCTGTACTTGGCAATACCAAGTATTGAAGAAGACCTACTAAATCTCAAGGAATGGTCATATTTCACAACATTCATGATTAACTGGGAAGAAAATGAAGACTTCCCATTCTAAATGAATAGATCCACCAGACAGTAATACCAGAATGATTGTCAAAGGCACAGATAGGTAAAAGAAGAAGAAGCAAACAATAAGAGCTCATCGTAGCAGTCAAAGTATATTGTTTAGAGAGAAAAAAAAAAAAAATTCTTTGGACTTTTTCGATACATCACGATGGCAACGTTTAAGAAGTCTGCACCATTTACATGTGTGGATATTTAATATTACGGTATCTTTGTGGCTACAATTAAAACATGTCATCACAAATTTTTGAATCTGTGTGTGCCCGACCAAGTTGATAACATTTCAGAGAAAAGACTGACAAAGAATTAGTTTTCAACAATGACACATTGACATTGTTTGACACCTAACACTATAGGCTTAGTCAGTGGACATTTTACACTGATTATGCCATGTCGTTTCTGTAACCATTGATATAGTTGATAACAAAACTAGCACAAGAGCAAGTCCACATAGCTTTGCAGTAAGTCTATCAAAACATGAAATAAAGATTTGTGCCACTAAGGGACCCTCTAGTAATGTGAACAAAGTATATATAAGTGTATGTGTGTTTTTACATACAGGCACTCTACAGTATGTTTTGTATTGGATATGTTCATATGTGAAGGGTTGGCACTTAAGGGCCAACTTGGGCCAACTTGGGCCAACTTGGGCCAACTTGGGCCAACTTGGGCCATGCTGAGCTGGTACTAAAATTATATTTTTATGTTTCCTTAACTTCACTATAAGACTACTCTATCCTGTAGAGCAGATGAGGTTAAGCAACAGTTAAGATTGAAGGAGGTGGACACAAAGAGTTGTAAAAAAAATAAAAATAAAAAAAAGAAGGTGACTGAAGTGAGTTTAAAAGGTGACCGTAACCCAGTATAAAGCGCAGGCCTTTCAGGAAGACAATTACTTGGCCCCTTTTGCTGCTGAGGAGCCGTCCAGGTAATACACGTTGACCAGGTGGCGGTTGAGGTGACGGCGGTAGTCCACCTCCTGCAGGAAGGTGCGGTCACAGAAGATGCACAGGTGACCCTTGAGTTCAGTGGTAGTGGGGATCTCATCCGTGGGCGTCTCGGGGTCGGCCATTTTACCCGCTCTGGCTGCCAGTCCGTTGAGGCCGGAGTCGTCGCTGCCCTCAGAAGCGGAGTCGCTGATGTCACTTCCTCCGTCGTGGCTGTGGATGCCCTCGTCTTCCTCGGCGGTGTCGGAGCGTTTGTTGCGGGGAGCGGGGAGCTCCAGGCGGGGGGAGATGGGTTTGCCCTGCGGCCGCCTGAACGTGGGAGGTCGGTCTTCCACGGGTGAGGGGGCCTCTTCGCCAGAGCTGCAGCCTGCCCGAGCCTCCAGGCGGGGTTTGTCAGGAGCACAGGTCTCTTTCTCAGCCGGGGCATTTTGCTGTATGAGGAGGCTACGCTGTGCCTCTGCAGAGCTCCGCCTAAGGCCTGGTACAGGGGGAGCAGTCTGCTGGTCAGAAGCCTGCTGAGCGGGCACTGTGGTGTGGCTCTCATCAGTAGGAAGAGACTGTGAGCTGTCCACCTTACTGCCGGAGGAGGCTCTTCTCTGAGTCAACGGCTCAGTCTCTGGGGTGGGCAGAGACTTCTTGTTGGTCTTTTTGGTCTTCTTTAGTTTTAGTGGAGCAGGGGACGTCAGGGCCTTGCTGCTCTGCTCTTCTTTCTCTGAGGCCAGAGGAGGTGAGGCCGCGGTGGGAGTTCCAACACAGCCGGAGTCACTGGGGGTGGGCGGTGGCTGGCTCGGGGCGGTGACTTTAGCCCGCTTGGCTGTGGAGCCAGTTAGTTTTTCTGGGGAAGGCTTCATGGACAGGTCCAGGGCCTCCACAGCCTTTCTTTTGACTGGCTTTGTTTTGGCTGCCTTGCTGCCCTGGGGTTTCACTGGGCTATCTTTTCTTTCTGGAGATTCCTCAATTTTTTGGTCAACTTTTCCAGATTTTTTAGAGACATTCTTGCGAGATTTGCTTGCCATTTTGGTCTCCTTTATGTTTGTTTGATTCTTTCGTTTTTGTTTCTCCTTCTCAAGTCTCTCTTTTTCTTCTTGTCTCTCTTTCTCTAGCCTTTTTTTCTCCCTTTCTTTCTCCATATTTTCCTTCTCTACTCGTTCTTTTTCAATTTTCTCTCTCTCTTGTCTTTCTTTTTCTATCTTCTTTCTTTCCTCTCGTTCTCTCTCCAAATATTCTTTCTCCATTTTTTCTTGTGCCAACTTAGCTTTTTTCAGGGTGGCCTCTTTTTCAGTCTCTGTAGATTCTGTCTTATCCTGTACAATCGTTTTCTCTACTGTCTGCTTCTTCTTCTGGCGCTTCTTGACCTTGTTCTCAGGGCTTTCTACAGCGGCCGTGGTCGTTTCCACCTGACGTTCCCTGGCGTTGGTGACCTTCTTAACCTTCTCGCTGCTCTTCTCTGCCTTTTTCTGTCTAGCAGTCGCCTTCTTCTCCAGCTTCTCCTTTGTTTTCGTAGGTTTCTCTTTGTTTGGAGTCACTTCACCTTTCTTCTCCGCAGCTTTTGCCTCTGCAGCGGGAGCAGGCTTGCTGTTCTTCTTTATTGACAGGTTAATGGGGCTTGACTGTTTGTCCGGCACACCTGGTCTCTCCTTGTCCTCGTCCTCTTCGTCTTCCTCAAACGGAGACATCTCAAATCTCTCCGTGCTGGTGTCCATGGAGCAGTCCTCGGTCTCCGACCCGGCTTTCTTGACCCGCAGTTTGACCTTGGACACGTCCAAGGTGATGTCTTGGCAGCCCGGGTGTCTGGACTTGATGTGGTACTGCAGGTTGCACTTCTTGGAGGCGGCGTACTTGCAGACGGGGCAGAGGAACTGCCGCGGGTTGAGATGGAGCTCCACGTGTTTCTTGTAGTTGCTGCGGTCTGCGGTCTTGTAGGGACAGTAAGGGCAGCTGAGTGGCTTGGGCCCGTTGTGCACCTGTCTGGCATGGCGGGTCACCTCGTGCTGGTTGGCTGCCAGGTAGTTGCAGCTGTCGCATTTAAACGGACGCTCGCCTGTGCAGACAAACAAAGCAGGGGATGTTACATTTTATTCTCATTCCCCAAATAAATCATGCTGGTCAAATTAACTCAAACATAAATAAAATAGATTTTATTTTGTTGTGTTTTTTTTTTTGCATCAATCACAAAAGCGTAAAATAATAACGTATGAGAACAGGTTCATGTCATGCAGGGATGATCACAAAAGGAAAAACTAGCAGCAGCAAACACAAAGCAAGTCACACAGCGCTTATAACAAACCACTTTACCATTTAACTCCCAAACTCATCTGCTCCATCGAATGCAACAAGTGAAAGAGAGTCCAAGGTGAGTTAGCAAGGCAAATGCCCTCCCAAGTACAAAATATCACTGTTATGTATCATTTACATACTCTTATTAAAGGGTTTCCTTTAAGGTGTTACCTGCTGATGCATTTCATTCTACATACTTTGTAATCTTTAATTTAATTCAAAAACAAGTTAAACGTGTAATTTTTTGCAACCATACATGTTGTAGTCTAAGACAGGCTAATAACAGGCTTAGAGAGCTATTTACATATTACTCATGACATACCACAAGCATTAACATAATACTCACCAGAGTGTGTTCGCATATGTCTTGTTAGATGAGTCTTTTGGGAACTGGAGTAGCTGCAGTATGTGCAGCGGAAAGGGCGCTCCCCTGATTTAAAAACAAACACACAATTGTAAAGATTAGAACAGAAAATAGTTGGTAGTATACTGCATGGTGAGTTTGTTTCCGTGTCGTCCCTTTGCATAACTGCTTACGCTAAAAGACTAATGCAACAATGTGAAAGGTGCATTGTCTTTTGAGAAGGAAGAGGCTATAATAGTGAAATTGTTCCTTATTTATCTAAAGATATGACCAAATCTGGTTCTATACCGTATGCGCGCTCATTCATTTTTGGTTTACTGATTTAAGAATGTACACCTGGTTTCAAGTTGTGCATGTCGACTTTTACTTGTTTAGAAGCAGGCTACTGCAATTTAAATGATTTAGTCACCGACGCACCAGTTAGTTGTTTTCTGTGTGTGAGTTTTACTGGAGAGACTGAAACTGACTATGTATGCGACAGTGTACTTTGAGACCTGCCCCAAATAATAAGTTCCTAAAGCTCCTGTTCTTTTTTTATTTCAAAAGAGGGCAGCGAAGTCCAGCAAACCGCACATTTACTGAAAAGTTAATAAATTAAAAACCTGAACTAAAGTTCAGTTTGTATTTCACCTGTGTGCGTGCGGATGTGTTGGATGTAGTTGTTCTTGCGGTCGGAGAAGTAGCAGCACTGTCTGCAGGTGTACAGCTTGCTGGGGAAGTGGTTCCTCAGGTGTTTCCTCCAGTGGTACTGGCTGACCGTGGTGTAGGGGCACAGGGTGCACTTAAACACCCGGTGGTCCTCTCCCTCTTTGCTGTGGTGCTTCAGGTGAGCGATGTAGTGGTCGTAGCGGTTTGTGTTGTAGCCACAGCGCTCACACTGGATCACCCCTTTGCTTTCGGTGTTCGGGCCGCTCGCGACGCTATCGCCATCCGCCAGCTCTTTGTCGTCCTCTGGCTTGGCAGCGTCGCTGGAGGTGGCGGTTCCTTTCACTTTGCCTCTGTTTCTCCCTTCCACGCGGCTGACCACCATGATCTTGTTGGCGGTGTGGGTGCGCAGGTGCTCCACAAACTCCTCCTCGCACTTGGCCTGGAAGCTGCAGGGCTTACAGTGGAAGGGCTTCTTCTTCTTGGCTGCCTCCACCACCATGGCGTGGGTGATTTTGCGCTTGCCCGTCATCTTGGGGCTAGCAGGGCGGCGCTCTTCGGAAACTATAGACAGGTCCTCTACGACCTCCACCTCTTCCGGTTCCTGTTCCTCCTCCCCTTTTTGTTTCCCGTCGTTCTCTTTCGCTGACTGGGCCTCGTCAGCCGCGCTGCTAGGCGGAGGCGACTCGGGGTAGTCGATGATGCAGATCTCCGCGTGGTTCTGGTCGTCGTAGCTGTAGCGGATGACGTTCTCGTCCTCGCTGTCGGAGTAGCTGCTGCCCACCGTCTTCAGCTCCATCATCTCCTTGTCGTCGGCCACGCTGTCGCAGCCACTGCCCTCCGAGGACACGGCCACGTTGGCTAGCATGACCAGCTGTGGCGCGGGGAGGTGGCTACGGGACAGCTCGCCCAGAGCATGGGAGTGCTCGTCGTCAGCGACTGGCTCGGCGAGCGGGAAAATGCCAACTGAGTACACCGTCTGGGTAGACATGTTGAGTCTGGCCGAAGGCTAGCTGTGGGAGAGAAGAGCCCAGGTTTAGAAATAAAGGTAATTCACTTCAGCCAAAGAATGACTAAATATCCCTGTAAAGATCATTACTAGAATAGAAGATGCAAGTGGAGAACATTCTGCTCGTTCTCTGTGTATACAGAATGAACCACTAGACCATTTATGATAATACTACATGATGTAACTTTATCAAAAAACATTGTTGGAAAGGTTCCACATGCCTCACAGTAACATAAAATGAGTGAGAGGTGACCAGGTATTGAAATCTGAAGCTGGAATCCATGCGTTCAAAAAGGCATCGTCAGCACAAAATAACAAAACAAAATTATACTAGACAAAGGGTAATCCACAAATTCTTAGTGTTGTCAGGCAAAATGTGCCTCAGTGCAGGCCTAATACAAACTTGTAAACAATGTGTTAGTGTCATTAACTCTTATTCTCATTAACTTGAATGTATTTAGACAGATAAGCGTGTTGCAGCAAAATGTGAAAAGTATTGTTTATTATATTTTATGAAATTGACTTTATTATAAAAAAACAAAACAAAGAACAGGACATGTTCCAAAAATCAAAACGTTGAAGAAATGTAATAATTCGCCAACCGAATAAAAGTATTATTGTTACGTGAGTGATAACAAACTTAGGCTGCGTCAACATTAAAAACACTGCTTTACTATACAGACTGTTGGCATGCTCATAAATGTGTTCGGCCATTTTAAAACAGCACCACAACTTATTCGACAGCACCCAAAAAGCTGTACATCCAAACCATGAGGCCGCATGAAAAACTATGCCAACTTTTTTTTGAGGTACAATTTGTCTAGAATATGCAATGTTTCTCTCTGGGTTAATGGATTTGACAAAACAAGTGTAGATGTTGCATAGCACCACTCACATATTTAACACTTTTACGAGATGTACCTCTTCCTGGCCCATGACATGGAACAGTAAGGGCAACTATATATATGGTTAATCTTATTTATACAACTTCAAGCACAGTATTTTTTTAGTTAACGTTTGGCCAAAAATAGATGATACTCTTTCGTATATTCGTATATTTTCTAAAGGTAACGCTAATGCGTTTCGGGCGAAAGTTATAGACTACGGTATTTTGTGACTTTTACATTTGGTTTTGAGAAACGTTAGCCTAACTCTACTAAAAATTGACACAAAAGTTTGCCACAACAAAAACAAATCATTGGCTGTCTAACAGGAACAGGCCTTGGCCTGGCTAGAAAACTTGTGACTGAGTGAGACAACTTATTTTCCGGAAGCGCCAAACCCCCCAAAGCTGATCCAGCTCAAATGTACTTTTAAAACTTGAATAGGTCGTTTACTATCGTTTAACGATATTTTTTTTTGTCGAATTTACAACAAATTCGAAGTATCTTAACGTTTTGTACATAGAGTGTTAGCTAGCCATGGTCCTGAACGTTGTGCTGAAATCCGAGCAACGCGCTGTACGGAATCAGCCCTGGACAGCGCCTCTCCCTTTTCAGCAACCCCCACTCTGCCTCCATTTTCCAAACACTTTTTCAAAGTTAGCAAGTATCTTTATTTCAAACGACAAACATACAACTGTAGTAATCGCTCTTGTGTAACAACTTACCCTACGTTCGGATTCAATCTTTGTTGTGTTTAACCAAGTATTTTCGAAGCACAAAGCAAAAAATGTCGAAGGAAGAAGTTTCCGTACATTCCTCCACACTTCTGCTCACAGTGATCGCTGACGTCAGCAGCTGGCGTGGCCTCTACCTATACCGGATTGTTTCACATCTGGGTTCTTTTAACAAGTTTCGGTTGTTACGTATTCTAAATAGCCGAAGTGAAGTAAAAAAAAAAAAAGTTTTATCTTAAAACCTGTATGTACCTTTGCACTATTTTTGTTCGCTTTAGGTGAAAGTGACAGCTGAATGACTAACTTCATGTAATATGACACCTCCCAAGAAATACATGCCTATTTGGCTTCACTTCACTCGTTGGAAAATTAAACATTTCAGATTTTGGCTCAAGCAAAGTAAATCCTTCCACTCCTAACGTAGTCGTAAATCGTTTAAGTGGTAGCATCAAACTTGTCTCATTGTTTCCCAGTTCCCAATGTTAGACTGCCATCTCGTGGCATGTGGGACTGCCATCTAGGCCTACAGTTGGCCTATGTGTTTTTTGTGTGTATGTATTAAGAGGGAAAATGAAATACCGAACTAAAGTCATCAGGACTAGTACCTTCTGTTATTTCGTTCCCACCAAATCAGCTGTCTCCTCTCTGCTGCTTGACATTAACTAAGTTCCGTTGCATTGTGGGAGGCCGTGTTTACCTGGTTATGTATATGCTAGATCAGATCCTAATAACACATTTCAAAGATCAGATCAGACAGATCCTTCCCAGCAAATAACAACAGACGGACTTCCACCAGCTGACAGCACAATATGGACTATTATTACTTGCATGACTACGAAACAAGCAATCATATTTAATTTAAAGAATTTGTAAAAAGGTTGGTAGGCCATGCCACCCTGAGCTGCCTGGTGGGAATATTTTTGGGCATAAAAATGCTTTGAAAAAGGTCTATATGAATCAATTCCTTGAAAGAAATAGCCTCCCTAGTCTAACAACACAGACATTTAGGCTTATAGATCATGCCCTTGTAAACAATAATGCGGTATTTCAGAGATGAATGAATTAATCTATCCACTAGAGGGGGCTGTCACACGACAAAGGGGGGATCTCTGTGCATTTCACCTTACTTCATCAGGTAAAGGTGTAGGGGGCTGTCCATCACCAGTGGATTCCAAAACATTTTTATTCTATATTATCATAAGTAACACACAAAATGACATACGCGCGCATGTGCACAGCCAAGCTCTCACTGTGTGTCTCTCTGTCATAAAATTAGTCCTATGGATACATAGACCGTAAATAGCAATCTAGAATATTTGGTCCGAATAACAATAACAAACAGAGATTGCAATGTTGATTTAGAAATGAATAATAACAATATGCTTGTTTTCACCTATCCGTTTTTTTTTACAAAAATGTTTCTCTCCTGTAGTTTGAGATATAGCCTAATTTGATCTGCCTTTCCTGCACTTAATAACCTAAGATGCACTTGAGGTAATTATTTTGCATATCCCAATTCATTTCTATATTTATAATACATTAAAATTACTGTTATAAGTGCGTGTGTGAGAGAGTGTGTCTGTGCGCGCGCGCGTGTGTATATGTGTTCGTGAGTGCGTGCTTATTTACGTGCACGTTGGATTTAAAGGGACGGGTGGAAACTTTAGAACCCTCTGAGCGGCCCCACTGAATGTGCGCCGAGGCTCCGAACCTATTCCCTTTAAATAACTTGCAGCATCTTCTGTCCCGGCTGTCAAATATCGCTGCCCTGAGAAGCAAGTATCCTTGGTTTCACTGCAGAACAACCGCATCCATGGTCTTATGAGCACACATCTATTGGAACAGCGCCAGGCCTGCCAACAGTCTACGATGCACCTTATTAACTGTGAGTTTGAAGCTTTTCGGCTTAGTTCATATATACAACAGCTAATTCGTCGGAATGTTGTGGTCGGGTGGGTAAGGCGAACGCCTTCGGTCATAGCACTATTATGGGACACGATGCAGCAAATTGTCGAAGCCTACAAACCATCAGACTGCCAATGTTAGGTGTTTAAAAAAATCCGTTTTTGGATATTTATTTTATCCTGTTTTCTTTTTGTTTTTTCGGCACAGTTCTTTGTATGGTGCTATGTTAGCCTATGGGAATCAGGCGCGTCTATCTTATTTTCTAAGGTGAGTCATGCCTGCGCCGATTTAAGCCAATCTTCACTTTCTGTTATTTAGTTTGGTTTTGTGTGATTGAAAATAAAAGCGAACAATTAGACTCGATGACTGCCGCTGTTATGCCGAGACCGGTGATGTTTATTCATGCCAAGGGCAGATGTGTCGTCACGGAGCGGGGGGCTTGTGAAGGTTGTGAAGTTCACTGTGCTCACCGCAGAGCAGTCAGGTTTACTTGCAACGATATACAGTCGTAGGTTGTCTTGTCGAAATCAATATACTCTGCTTTAAAGTTCCTCTTAGCTTGAAGACATTTTGCATAGATTATCAGTGAGTATAGTAGGCTAAACGTACGTGTGTGAGTGATTAAGCATGATGTGTGGTCATACCCAGAGTAATAGAGAGAGAGAGAGAGAGAGAGAGAGAGAGAGAGAGAGAGAGAGAGAGAGAGAGAGAGAGAGAGAGAGAGAGAGAGGAAGAGAGAGAGAGAGAGAGAGAGACAGAAGGCCAGGAGCAGAGGCCAGGGCCTACTAACTTTTGTTGCACTGTGAAAGCTTAGATAATGAATCATTAATTCTATACTCACATATTGCAACAAATGCTGCCTTCATTATTTTACTTTAAATATATAATTGATGTTACCAATACATCCTGGCTGTAATATTATGATAATACGATACTCTTATGATTAAACCATAATGGTGTAGCAAAACTTACCCCAGAATTATCTGACAAGGCGTGATCAATTTGCCAGGCAGTTTCTCACCTAATCCGCATTCATCTTGGCAGCTCTTTTAACATTGTTGCATTGACTGATTGATTGATTGGCTCACATTCAACAATCAAGCTACAAGCAGCTTACGCTTTAACCATATGCTGTGCATCAACAAAACTATATCTATAAATAGATGACAAAAAAAATACTTTTAGCCATTTTTCTCTCTGAATCATCTAATGATGTTACTCAGAATGTTCTTGTTAGTCACCGGTGTGGGGGATACTGGAATAGAATCGAATCATGAGGATTTAGGAAATATACAAACCAGGTTCCAAAGGGCTCTGGGGGGAACATAGCTATTTGAGCTAGAGGGCATGAGGACCCAGGCACCCAGAGGGATGGGAAAGTGTGTGTGTGTGTGTGTGTGTGTGTGTGTGTGTGTGTGTGTGTGTGTGTGTGTGTGTGTGTGTGTGTGTGTGTGTGTGTCAGTGGTCACCTTCTCACAGCACATCACTCACATCTCTCTGTTTCCACTGGATCAAGTTAGCTTTTGGTTGACTTTTGACATCTTCTAATGATAAATGAAGATTTGCAAAACAAAAAACAGAACTCTACTTCAACATCTACTTATGTTATGTTTACTGTATAATAAGGTAATTTGCAAATGACTGGACACCTATGTGAAACATCCCTACCCCCACACAGAAAGTCTACAGTTGATACTGTAACCCCTACCGGGCACCACATCGGCCGATCAAATCAATTCCACTGTTTAATCAGTATGACCACCCGTATGGCTATAATTAGCAGCATTGGCAGCACCACACCATCTCTCCCCTGACTAAAAAGGTTTACATGGAGGCGACATCATTCACATGATCTTATTCTCATAGGTATTGATGGTCTCTCTCTCTCTCTCTCTCTCTCTCTCTCTGTACCACTCTCTCTCTCTCTCTCTCTCTCTCTCTCTCTCTCTCTCTCTCTCTCTCTCTCTCTCTCTCTCTCTCTCTCTCTCTCTCACACACACACACACACACACACACACACACACACATACACACGCAGAGGGAGAGTGGGGATGTCAGAGAGGATGATACTGTGGAGGTCAGAATATTGCTGAGTCACCTTAACTCTACTGCTGTTCACGCTGACTGACAAAAAGTCAGCAACAGACCCTCCTCTTTTCTAACCTCTTCTCCCCTGCTGTCTGTCTCTCTTTCCTTCCTGTCTGTCTCTTTGTCTGTCTCTCCTCCTTCCTGCCTGCCTTCCTTCCTGCCTGTCTGTCTTCCTGTCTGTCTTCCTTCTTCCTATCTGTCTCTCCTCCTTCCTGTCTGTCTCTATGTCTTTCTTCTTTCCTGTTTGTCTCACAGGATCAGTTTCCCCCACCCCTCTTTCGTTGTCATTCTCTAGACACAGTTCCCTTTAGTTAGTTCCACATACGTATGTGTGGTTCATGTTTTAAACACATCTGAGCTGAAATCCTTCTCGTGCCACTGTCTTGGGGATGAATAAATGCAAACATGTACCTGCCTTTATGACTAGCTGCAGTACCTCCAAAATCAGTCACTGTGAAATAAACATTGAGGAAGGGAGTCCAGGCATAACTAACGGCCTAGTTTTCACCACCTTGTCAGTACAGTCTAATGGTGGCTTTGGCCCTACATACATAGACCCCCTTCCAGGAAATAAAGCTGTCCTGTGATGTAAGCAAAATAAAACTTTGTTTAAAGTAAAGCACTCGACTATGTGGTGAATGGTGAGATGCTTTACTCTTCAACAAGACATGGTGGCATGGTGGTGATTGTATCGAGTGACAAAAACAAAAATCTCTCTCCCTTCCATTTAAAACACTGTTGGTGATGGCATGCTTGGCTGGAAACCTCGTGTGTGTGTGTGTGTGTGTGTGTGTGTGTGTGTGTGTGTGTGTGTGTGTGTGTGTGTGTGTGTTGCAGTTAAGGGTGGGAACATTTTAAGGTCTCCTCTCTGTGCCTTCTGACAGCCCCTGATAAAGTCAGCAGCTACATGTAACAGCAGCTGTATGCTGCAGATAATACCACCCTCTGGCCTGTTTGCTTGTGCTGTTTCACAAGAGGGTTTATAG
Organism: Aplochiton taeniatus; assembly: GCA_017639675.1. Classification (NCBI taxonomy): domain Eukaryota; kingdom Metazoa; phylum Chordata; class Actinopteri; order Galaxiiformes; family Galaxiidae; genus Aplochiton; species Aplochiton taeniatus. Next base: position 37,366,993 of record CM030173.1, read on the forward strand.
ACTACAGTTAGCTGCTACCCTACAACTGTCTAGGGGGGGCATCTGTGAATTTGTGCTAAGGACAGTTTGTAATGTTTTACACGATGAGTGTTAGACAAATGCTAACGGACAAAAATGCCAATAGACAAGAATTAATAGCAATATTGTTTTCCTAAAAAAACGATCCAGAATCAACAAATCATCTCTATCAGCAAAGGAGAGATTTAAAATAGTTGTATCTTTCCTGGACATAAAAAAGTAAAATAATAATTTGCAGGCACCAAATAGCCCTCATTTGGCCTGCAGTTTAAATCAAGCTAATGTAATTCAGTTACTATGGGAGACAGATCTGCAGATAGGCAGGCGGAGATACGGACAGGCATACAGCCAGGCAGAAAGACAGACACACAAACAGAGAAACAGACAGGTAGAAAGATAGGCAGACATACAGACAGTGACACAGACCGGCAGAAAGACAGACACACAAACAGAGACACAGACAGGTAGAAAGACAGACAGACATACAGACAGTGACACAAACAGGCAGACAGACAGACATACAGACAGTGACACAGACAGACACCCAGACAGGCAGACAGAGACTCAGACAGACATGCTGACAGAGACACAGACAAGCTGGCGGAGACCTGGACCACGTTGGGGCCTGCTGACAGGAGACCGATCAACAGTCCCTGATAAGCCTTAAGGGAAACCCCTGATAAGGCCTGGCATGCCTACGCTGTGACACACATATCTGACCTCTCACTCTGTGTGCGTGTGTGTCTGTGTGTGTGGTGACGTATTTTGTGGTGGGGTTGGCTCATTTTGAGAAATATGTAAATATGTATTATGTATCGGTGTCATATCTTGTGTGTGTGTACATTCATTCGATTTGAGCAGTTGTTCGTTTTTCTGCTCTTTGTTCGTCCCGTGTAGATACAGTGGTCCAGCCTTCTCACTGGCTAATACGGCCGTACCTCACTGAGAAGAATCAACCCTGAGATACGGACAGGTCAACCCACCAATAGGATGACAGATCTGGACGCCTCGGGGATGGGGGAACCACCCCCTCCCTACATGATCTTCCTCGTGGTCTTCCTCTTCTTCATCACGGGCTTACTGGGTTTCCTCGTCTGCCACATGCTGAAGAAGAAGGGCTACCGCTGCCGTACCGGGGACGCCGATGACGAAGAGGAGGAGACGGAGCAGAAGAAAGTGGCCTTCAAAGACGGTGGGTGCATGGAGACATACCTTTCACACTCATGTTCACACACACGCGCACACACACGCACACACGCACGCACGCACACACACACACACACATTTTGTCCTTAAAAGTCTAGCCTGGCTGTAACAATTACCCAAGTCTAATGCTCTAAAATAACCGTCTGTTTAGCCTCCAGTGGGTGGATGGAGCGTCTCTCTGGAGGATGTTTAGTGGTTGTTTGATTTGGCAGCGGGCCTAGCGCTGCGTCAGAAAGGCCCTCGTCACCGTGGCCCCCATGGTTAGTGCACTGGGCTGGGAGGTAGACGACCTCCCTTAATGGCTCTGGCTCCCATGAACTCCACCAGTGCCTCCCATATTTCACCCCTGAGGCTTCCCTCTCTCTCCACAGACTCCTTGATGACAGCCCGGCAGGAAGTGAAAGAAAAAAACACTGTTGCCATGGAGACCGCTAGCCTGTTATTTCAGCTTGATCATAAATGAAAACCATCCAACTGGATAAACAATGAACACTAACCACATAACAGCATTTTCCACTTTCTATACAGTTACATTGTTCTGTATGAGCTTGGTCCATTGGAACACCAAACAGCTATTTTGACATGAATATTCCGGTTCATAAGTAATAGTTACATTGGTAGTGATTCTTGAAAAAGAAGGACCTCGGCAGACGCTATGTTTCTTTACACTTTTTAGGGTAATTGAAAAAAAATCAAACATTACATTGGAAAGAACATAACAAATTTAGGTTGAGCTATCCAAAACAGTAAACAAAATGGACAATTAATTGATAGTACTGTGAGTGGATATGGTGTCCATAGAGACTGTAAAGGTACAATATACTGTATCTTTAATGATTATTTTGACAGCTTGCACAACCTTAGAGATTACACCACGATACGGCACTACAAAGGAAATATGAAGGGATGCAGTAACCATGGAGAAAATGTAGATGGATACGGTATCCATGGGGAAAATATGAATGGATACTGTTGTACATGGAGATTATATTAAGGGTAATCCTGTTTGGTGTTTGCAGAGGAAGAGGAGGAGGACGGGGAGGAGAACCAGGACACAGTGGAGCAGATCCTCAAGTGCATCATCGAGAACGAAGGTAAGACCAAACTAGACTTCTGGTCCACAGATAGACATTATAATATTGATAATATTTAAAATACCCTTATTTGTATGGCACCTTTCTGAACAATGTTACAAAGGGTGTTAGCAATATCAACAGTTTACACAAATAAAAGTGTGATAAGAAACACAATCAACATAACAAAGTTAGACAATAGGTCATAAGACCTGAGACATGACAGCATGGAGGACAATAGGACATGAGACAGGAGACATGACAGCATGAAGGATAATAGGTCATGAGACCTGAGACATGACAGCATGGAGGACAATAGGTCATGAGACCTGAGACATGACAGCATGGAGGACAATAGGACATGAGACAGGAGACATGACAGCATGGAGGACAATAGGACATGAGACTGGAGACATGACAGCATGGAGGAACACCAGGGTGGTAGCTTTATCTCCTCTCTCTATCTCTACAGCTAACATGGAGGCCTTCAAAGAGATGCTGGGCAACCAGAACATATGTGAACGACACGATCCAAGGTAGGTGTGCGCCTATTAGCCATTATATTATACATATTGTATATGTACTGTGCATATTAGTCTACACAGTATATTAGTAGCTCGGTTCATCCCCAGCTAAAGACGGATGGGATTACCATAGAGAAAAGGTGTTCTGGTTCTTTCTGTAGGCAGCATCAGGGTGCTATTCAAGGACACAGCAAGATTTCCCCGCATCTCTCTCTCTCTCTCTCTCTCTCTCTCTCTCTCTCTCTCTCTCTCCCTCTCTCTCTCCCTACCTCTCTACCTCATCCGCCCCCATTCTCCATCCCCCTGTTTTCTCTCCCTTTCCCCTATCTCTCCGGCTTTCTTCTGTTTCTCCCTTCCCTTTCTCCCTCCCCCGCTCCCTCCCTCCCTCCCTTTCTCTCCCTCTGCGGTAGCTGCAGCCCCACCTGTGCTGCCGTTGGGTGTGGTGCACTAGCTCACGAGTTCATATTTCATCCCTGGATGAGGCCAGCACACAGAACTATAGCAAATAGAAAAGGCTGTCTCATTTTCTAGCTACCAAAACTGGAATTTATACTGCCAACTGTGCCTATTGTTTGTCCAATTTAAATAAATTGATATTTAAAAAAAAAATACAACTAAAGTACCTGGTGGCTCATTGTCCTATAATTACAAACAGTTACTACGATAAAATATTCAGGCAATATCTTTGAACAACCTTAAGACTAGTCCAAAAAACTCTCGTGTGGCAAACTCACTCATATATAACTTTAAGGTTATATATAAATACTTTTTTAAATAAAATGGTCAAATGGCTCGTCCAGGTGCTATTCCAACACACACACACACACACACACACACAAACACACACACATATGCACGCACGCACGCGCACACACACACACACACACACACACACATGCGTACCATACTGCAGCACTGGAAAACTAGCAGTGTTAATCTCTCTCTCTCTCTCTCTCTCTCTCTCTCTCTCTCTCTCTCTCTCTCTCTTTCCCACACTCAGTCACCCTGTCTCACAAACACACGAACACACTGCAGTGCTTTGGGCACCCAACAGCTTTATTCTCTCTCTTTACAATCTTAAACACTCTTACAAAACTAACTGAAGCCTCAGCTTTTCTTCTGAGCTGCACCCAAAGCGGTTTCACTGAAATTTCAGGAGACTCGTATGACCCTGAGAATTGATTTGAATTCAAATGTCACCCATGCCCCTGGGAGCAGCAGTGTCTTCAAAACAGCTTCCGTTCCCTCACCTGTGTGCCCTGTTCAGGAGCAGCCTGTTTTCTGAGATGTTTTTGCTGAGTCAGAATCCTCAAATCTTTGTCAACTCCAAAGTCAAGGTGTTGAAACATTTTCCTCAGGCTTTGTGTTTTGGACTCAATGAATTCACCGTCAGCAATAACTTCAGCATCATTTTTTGGGCTCTTTTGTTATGACTTTTGTTTACTTCCCTTTCTTTCAAACAACCACATGTACACACACACACACACACACACACGCACACACACACACACACTTGCTGTATCCCAAAAGAGAGTCTCAGGAGCATCTCAGGATTCTACTCCCACTCCACTAACACAGACACACACACACTTCCCTAACCCAGTGTTGCTGACCCTGTCTCCAGGTTACTGCGTAAGGAGAGCGTGGGGGCCATCCCGCCACATCACCACACCGTCCACTCAGGCAGCGACCTCAACTCCTGTCACCTGTGTGTCCAGGGCCGCTCCAAGAAGAACCGGCGCCGGAGCCGAGTGGGACGCCCTAAAGGCAAAGCCGGAGAACAGACTGTGTTTTCTGTGGGAAGGTCAGGAGATTTCTACTTTGGATAGTCAGTTCTACTTTAACCCTAACCCTGAAGGTCAGGGGATTTCTACTGTGGATAGTCAGTTCTACTTTAACCCTAACCCTGAAGGTCAGGAGATTTCTACTTTGGATAATCAGTTCTACTTTAACCCTAACCCTGAAGGTCAGGGGATTTCTACTGTGGATAGTCAGTTCTACTTTAACCCTAACCCTGAAGGTCAGGAGATTTCTACTTTGGATAATCAGTTCTACTTTAACCCTAACCCTGAAGGTCAGGGGATTTCTACTGTGGATAGTCAGTTCTACTTTAACCCTATTTGCACAAATTTTCTTTGATAGACTTTACACCAGTCTCTCTCACGACACCCGGGGATGTCTGCTCTACTCTGTTCTACTTGACTTTGTTAGACTTTGCACTGGTCTTGTTACCCTAGTCCGCTATGGTGTGATCTGTTAAAATCACTGATTTGGGAGTTTCTGTATAGCTTTGCATGATGTGCATTCAATTATGTTATTTTTACCCTTCTATGAATATTTGCGCTTGTGTGTGTGTGTGTGGCCCCTCCAGGTTCCGTGTGATCCACACCGATAAGAAGTCCAGCACCACCAACTTGCCAACAGCTGAATCGGGAGAACAGCTGGACCAATCAGAGACGGGCGACAGTGAGAAGGGACAGGAGGACCGGAAGGAGGGGTACAACCTCCGGAACATGTTCAAAGATGTCCGCCCGCCAGAGGGAACCAATGGGGTGGTGGCGGCCCCCGCCAAACGCAGGAAGAGTCTGACCCTGTTCAGCCTACGGAGGGTCAGCGACCCCACGGGGGCCAAACCGGTCCATCCAGCTGTGGTGCTGGAGAAGCCCCTGCAGACATCTGGCCCCGGAACAAGGGGTGGATCTGGGGCCAGTGAATCTACTCCAGCCCCTGGCTCCACCTCTGGCCTAACCCCAGGCAGAGCAGGGAAGCCCAGGAAGGCGGCCAGTCCTGTGGCAGAGGAAGAGGAGACGTGCTCCCCTGGTCCTCAGCAGACCTCTAGTCCTGCTACTCCAGCTCCTGTCCCTCCTGCTGCCAGGCGCACTAGTAACACACTCTCAGCCTACTCCCCCAGCTTCTCCCAAACCCCTCGCTCAATCTCATCTCCAGGGTTAAAGCACACACCCACCCCCTCCCCCACCCTGGCTCTCACCCCTGCTTCCCCTAAACCAGGTCTTAACCCACATTTCACCTCGCATCCCTCCGCTGGCTCTCCAGCGCAAGACAAACCAGAGGAGCAGAGCACTGTCATGGACAAACAGTCTCCTACACCTGCTCTCTCACCCCACCTGAAGGTCAAGACTGGTATTGCAACCTCGGTGACCTCCCTAACTTCTGCTCAAACTATCAGTGCTTCTGCCTCTCCAGTTGGAGGACAGCAGGCCATAGCCCTGGCAGAACCCCCCCCAGCCAACACAGGAGGACCTATGGACAATATCAACCTCCCTCCTCTCCAGAAAGGTTCTAAGGACAGTCTTAGTACTAGCCCTAAAGCGAGAACGAGCCTTTCTCTCATGGGGGAAGGTTCTAAGGACAGTGTTGGGACTAGCCCGAAGGAGAGTATGAGTCTTTCTCCCATGGGTAAAGGGTCTAAGGACAGTGTTGGGACTAGCCCTAAAGAGAGAATGAGCCTTTCTCCCATGGGTAAAGGGTCTAAGGACAGTGTTGGGACTAGCCCTAAAGAGAGTATGAGCCTTTCTCCTATGGGTAAAGGTCTAAAGGACAGTGTTGGGACTAGCCCTAAGGAGAGTATGAGCCTTTCTCCTATGGGTAAAGGTCTAAAGGACAGTGTTGGGACTAGCCCTAAGGAGAGTATGAGCCTTTCTCCTGTGGGTAAAGGATCTAAGGACAGAGTTGGTACTAGCTCCAGGGAGAGTTTGATTCAAGCTCCTATTGATATAGGTCCTAAGGACAGTCTTAGAACAAGCCCTAATGTGAGTATAAGACTTTCTCCTCTCTGGAAAGGTTCTACAGAAAGTGTTGGTACTAGCCCAAAGGAGAATATGAGTCTTTGTCACATTGGAAAAGGTTCTACAGAAAGCGTTGGTTCTAGCCCAAAGGAGAATATGAGTCTTTGTCATGCTGGCAAAGGTTCTACAGAAAGTGTTGGTACTTGCCCTCAAGAGAATATGAGCCTTTCTCATGTTGGCAAAGGTTCTAAGGACAGTGTTGGTACTAGCTCCATGGAGAGTTTGATTCAAGCTTCTATTGATATAGGTCCTGAGGACAGTCTTAGAAAAAGCCCTGAGGAGAGTATAAGACTTTCTCCTCTCCGGAAAGGTTCTACAGAAAGTGTTGGTACTAGCCCTGAGAAGAATATGAGCCATTTTCATGTTGGCAAAGGTTCTAAGGACAGTGTTGGTGCTAGCCCTAAACAGAGCGAGAGTGCTTCTCCTGTTGCTAAGGGTCCAATGAACAGTGCTGGGACTAGCCCTAATGACAGCCTCCTTCATGTCGGTACGGGATACACTCCAGGGGGTCCACCTCTGAGCCCCGTCAGCTTGCTGTCCCCCTCCTCCCCTCTTGGGGGCAGAGTGACAAGCGTGACCGTTGTCAAGGCCAGCCCTGCCAGCCCGCGGGAGTTCTCGGTGACGAGGAGGTTTGAGATGGAGGAGGAAGAAGAGGAGGAGGAGAAGGCCAGGGTGGGGTCTGGAAAGGAACAGGAGAAGGAAACAGGGGAGCAGCAGAAAGCTGTGGCATTTGCGGTAGGGGCGGGGTCTCTGGCTTCTCAGGGAGCGGTGGGGTTCATCGTGAGCCATGGAGAGCCATACGTCTCAGCGGTGAGGTCATCCATTAGGCACTCCGCTGCAGAGGCAGGGCCCGCTGTCATACGGGTCGGATCAGCACCAGCCCAGCGAGCAGGAGTGACCGAAGAACAGCAGGATGAAATGATGCAGATGGAAGACATCCGAGATTGTAAGGTGAACCAAGGAGAGGAAGACACAGACACCCTGGAAAATTAGACACCAGAGAGAGAGAGAGAGAGAGAGAGAGAGAGAGAGAGAGAGAGAGAGAGAGAGAGAGAGAGAGAGAGAGAGAGAGAGAGAGAGAGAGAGAGAGAGAGAAAGAGGAGAGGCAGAGAGAGGGAGAAGGCCAGAGAGAGAGGGAGAGAGGGAGGCAGAGAGAAAGAGAGGCAGAGAGGGAGAGAGACAGAGAGAGGGAGAGAGAGAGAGGCAGAGAGGGAGAGAGAGAGAGAGAGCGAGAAGGAGGAAGGGGGTAGACTGAAATAACATCTTCCATTGAAGAAGCGGACTGCTCCAGAATGACTGGTGCTTTCAAACCCATGGATTGACATACAGCAATACAATCAGGACCAGTCAGACATCCCTATATATATTATATATACATTATATATATTTCTAACCTGAACTGGTTGGCCATGCCACCTCTATGCTTCAGCTTGTCTGGTGAGCTCTGGCTTTAGAAACCAAAGGTAGCTACTGATTAGTTTATTGATGTGTAACCACGGTAACCATGCTGATCATAGCTATTGATCTTCCCTTGCGTACGAAACGAGGACAACAACTGCACAGACAATGCTACAGTTACCGCTGCCATGCCAACGATGCTGGTCTAAACCTTAAGTCCAGTCAGACCTGATATTGTGCAATAGCTGAACCGGATTTCATCCTGCCTGATGTATCATAAACAATCATATAGCTCTCTGAAAAACAGATCACCCCATCTTGCTTCCAGGCCAGCCATGATCAAATGCTCTGGCTATTTTAAAGAATTTCAAATAGTATTTAACCAAGGTGTTTCCTTGACAAGTGAAAAGAGAGCGTACTGGACTGATCTTATGTGTACACCCATCATGATGTGATCGCCTAAGCCCAACCTGAAATGACACTGTTTGAAGATACGGCACTACAGAAAAGCCAAACTCCAGGGAGAAAGGCTACCAGACACCGTAATGCTGCCGACTAACAAAGCTTATATCTGTGATAATGTGTGTTTAAAGTTATGAGTTCAATATTAATCTGAGTATAAACAACATCATGCTCTCAAATGCAGAGATGAGTTATATTTACTTGTGCCAATGTGTTAAGCCAAGCCTGACAAGGCATATTCATGCCAATTCAAAGACAGGAATTGGAACACCGTCTATATAACGACTGAGTAAGAGTTAACCATTACGATGACTTAAGCTTCAATTTCAACGTCCGAGGTAAAAGTAAATGTAGAGCCCCACTTTGACAGATGCCATAGAATTAGAAGTACAATCTTCAAAGTGGGTCCCGGAAATCTTTCATGCGTTTTTTGCTCATCGTACTAAGCCAGTTAAATGCTGTTATTGTTTTTTTTTTATTGTCAAACAGGGTTGCAAGCTGTGAGTTGCAGCTGTCTTATCTGTTCAAGTCAAAAGTGTTACAATACCTATGTCTATTATACTCATTATAGTTCTGTAAAATGAACTCTTCTACTATCATAGAATATATATGTATATATATATATATATATATATATATATATATATATATATATATATATATATATATATATATATATATATACACCACTATAATGGAGTGTTAAACAATCTTGCCAATGGATCAATACCAAGGCTGGCGTTTACCAGGTCTCTGGAGTACTACCACATATTCACACCTTGGTGAAATTGCTAAATCAACTAGGCTCTGTCTTTATTTTTGTACTGCACTATGAGGGGTGATTGACTGTCTATGGTGTGTACATCCTAAAAGGCACAAGGGATTCTATATCAGCACTCCCAACTCTGAGAGGTTTGATAAACATCCGCCTTGGTGCTGCGCTGATCCACAGGCACTCATAATGATGATGAATACTGACCTTGGTGTTTGAATGCTTTTTGATTCATCTCACCCAAGGAGAAGATTCACTTCTGTTACAGTAACGTTCCAAAACCACAGAACAGTGAACAGGAGGATGGAGGAATAGTCAATCTTTGCATTACATTAGGAAAGGTTGTAGGGTTTGAAAGACTCTCGGATGACTAGGTTTTGACACTTCTGGCAAAACCTACTGGTTAGGATGTGGTTCCTTGTTTTTTATTTCCATTCGAGAACATTCAACAGCTCAAGATAAAAAATGTCAACATACATTTTAGGTTAACAGTTACAAATTGACTCTATATTACTATACTACTACATCATGTATACTACATTAAGTGAAATTGATGAATGTAACTGGGAAGAGGCTTTTCATCGAAAGAGATGTCCAGTTTAGAGTCTATTGTCTCCTTTCATCCAACTTCCTACCCTCGCATCTGCACCCCAATCACACACTAACCCACCCCATCCCTCCCTCACAGCATAACTAACAACCTGATGTGAACTCAGCTGTGTCTCCGTCTGCTGTTTGTTGAACGTATTGCACCCTCTGGCATCAGAAACTCAATGGGTCTGTAGAAAGATGCCGTCCTATTGTTCTCTTGATGCACTTATATGAAGCCATCTCAGCACAAAGACAGTGGAATTGTCTCACTCCGTTTTGGCTCACGTATTACATTGTTTGATCAGTAGAGGTCATTCTACACGTGTATAGTTAATGGGAACCAGCTACTTCCGGACCTCTTCTGACAACACAGAATGTTGTCGACTATTGTTAAGTTAATAAATATAATTTTAAACAAATCAACACTGTGTAAGATGTGGCTTCAATGAATGAGCAGATACTGATGGACAAACTAAACATGACTAGAATAACTGACTTGTCCTGTTTTCTCCACTAAATATAATTGTACCCTCCAGTGGCTAATGGGCTAGTGGAAAGGGGTTAGTCATAAATCAACTAGCAAACGTTGACTGGTTAGAGAGAGAGGGCCTTTCAGTCTAGTTTCAAGACCGCCTGCCATACAAGTTCAGTTTTGGACAGAAAAGTCCCGCATAGCCGTTTTCAATCTCCCTCGTGGATTTTAACAGCTAAACCATTAAAGACACGTCCTGCCTATTTTCTCAAAAATACCTAACTATGTGGGAGAACATCGAGCCCAGTGAAGGAAGAAATCCTCAGACAGCTGTGTTGATTAGAATCTATCATGTCTTTATTATTGAAAATTCACCTCAGGTTAACATACTCACTGTGGAGACGAGACATCCATTATCAATACAACGGAAATCAAGCCAGCTTACTATTACGCTTTTTTTTAAAAACTGTACAAAAAAAGGTGAGTTTCTGAAAAAAGGTTAATATCAAGCCTTTTATTTGGTATACAGATATTCATATATTTATACAGTATATATATTTATATATACCACATGTGCCACTGCAAAGTCACAGACTAACTCAATCATCATCTTTAATAGGAACCACAAAGAAAAGTAAATAAAAGGAAAGCGCTAAAATTCTGAGGAATACACTAAAGCATTGTGCATTGATCCAACGGGAATGATGAGGTAACTGATAAGCGGACCAATGATTGATAAGGATCAATAATAATAATAACAACAATAATACGAATACATGATCAATAAAGAAATATAAAGGAGGTTGAACAGACAACAGAGGCAGAGTGGCTTCATGGCCCTTAGTGTCACAAACTATACTGAGAGGGCCTGTTACATAACCCTGTTCTATACCACAAACAAACAGTGCATACACACCTAGTCCCTCATTAAAACATGTCTGGTACACAGTATATAAACCCAGACAGGCTCAGAGAGACGCAGAAACACCTCTCTCTCTCTCTCTCTCTCACACACACACACACACGCACACACGCACACACGCACACACGCCTCAGCATAAAGATGGCTGAGGTGTCCTGGGAAGCAACATTCCGAGCTAAGGGAAGCTCTTTCGGACAAGAGAGTCTATTAGGAGTCAAATACAGTAGGGACAGATTAGAGAAAGACAATTGAGGAGAATTAGTATGTGTGTGTGTGTGCGTGCGTGCGTGCATGTGTGTGAGAGAGGGAGAGAGAGAGAGAGAGAGAAAGAGAGAGAGAGAGAGAGAGAGAGAGAGAGAGAGAGAGAGTGCGAGTGTGTGGGGCAGGCAATGCTGAGACAGTGACAGACAGGTAGAGGACGTGTCGCCCCCTAGTGGTTACTCCGAGTCTCGCTGGACCTCAGAGGCGTCAGCACGACAGATAGGACATGTGCGGTTAGCCTAAAAGAGTGGAGGGAGAGAGGGAGGATGGATTAGGCTAGCAATGGTTCAAGGCATTTGATTTTGCACCATAAAGGCTACACTTGTTATCGAGCATCTTCAAAAACAAAAAAAAAAGAGGAATAAAGGCTGAAGCAGATTAAACCTGATCTGATCTAAATGGTCTCTTTAGAGTCGTTCTGGGTGGCGTTAACAGGAAAACCATTGGCACACTTAAAGGACTAGTTCACTCCTTTGGATGCTTTATTATTATTTTAAAGTGCCGACTCGCCAATAGTGAGGGTTCTTGAGTTAGAAGTCCTTCGCACTAAGCTCTCCGCCATATGAATCCAGTCAAACTGGGAAAACAAATGGATATATAAACTATCTGGACAGGTTGGGAGAACTCAAGGGAGACATAGAAATCACGTCAAAAGAGTTAACTATTCCTTTAAGCTTCCCTCGCGGTGACCAAATTGAGCCCTATGAATGATTTAAACATCATTAAGTTTATACGCCAGTCCAGGCAAGTGTTTCTGTATTTATATTTAAGCATCTTAAGCGTTTTCCCCCTAAGTGGGGATATTGAGGGGTACTTATTAATCAAACGCCCCCAAAACTTAATTCCGGCAGCACATTAATAATCCATTGGATATCGACTACAACCACATAAACAGGCTTACAGCAATCTGTCATTTAACTGAAAGGTAGTAATGTGCAAATGCATATCGACAGCCAGGGTCCAAGGATAGCAGAGATGTTTACGAGGATGGTGAACTCACCCTCAGCCACTTGTCGACACACTTCCCATGGAACTCATGGCTGCAGGGCAGGACCCTGAGCAGCTGGCGAGACTCAAAGTCACTCATACACACCACACACCTGCAACACAGGGAGACACACACACACACACACACACACACAACTATATCAGCACACACACAAAAACACTGTCGCTGGTTTGTCTGTTTTTTTTAGCTTTTCATGGTTAACGTCAACAGCAATCATTCACTTTTTTTTATGCACCTCAAACTAATTATCTGTGATATTCCAAACCCCTTGCCAGCAAACAGCGCCTTGCTCAGCAGCATTCATATGGTGAAGCAGAAACCTCCAGGTCTGTAGCACTGATAGTTAACAAGCCTCGGAATGAACACTGAACCACCCTGCACTGTCCAGGGTACTCACAGAGTCTGTTCTGATTGGTGGTTGTTGGGGTTGAACCTATAGGAGGGCAGCTGCTCGATGTCTCCTTTGGTCAGGCCTCGGAGTTTGGCTTCGCCCAGACGCTCTGCCAGGTTCAGGAGGGCCTAAACAACAACAACAACAACAACAACAACAACAACAACAACAACGTTCACATCCACGTAACAACATTCAAAATCCCCAGTACTCTTACAACTGTTCAGAATCCCACAGGATCACAATTTGATTTTAAGTAGGTATTTTCTGAGGAACTTGGGCTGTTGACAAGCCCACAACTGTAAACTACCCCAAACAAAAAACTAACAAAGTGACTGTGCACCAAAAAAAAACAAGTCAGGACCAAAACAAAAAGAAAAATTAGAAAACAGGGTTTCAATGAAAGATCTGAGAAATCTGAGAGGAAGCCAACAAGACTAAGAGACAAACGTAGAGGAGAGAGAGAGAGAGAGAGAATCTGACCTCGTAGTTTTCCACCTCCCCGTCGTCAACGTCCAGCTCCAGACTGATAGCAGCCGTGGGCTGTACAGGCAGCATCGACCTGCAGACCACACAACACAGCTGGGTTACATTCACTGTGGGAAGCACTTCTCTTTCTAAGGCTGGAGGGTCCTGGTCCCGGGGGACACTGGGAGGAAGTGGCCTTTGCTCAACCTTCAACTCACGCGCCACGACCAGCCAATGACATGCTTATACAAAGGCTGCTAACCAATCAAATTCTCACCGAATCGCTTGCTCAACCAATGAGGTACTAGCAGCAGGGTTGTTAACCAACGGGCTACTTACAGGAAGTAAGGGAGGAGGTTGTAGCTGGGATGGTAAGGCGAGGGGGGCAGTGGCTGCTGAGAGCGGTAGCGTCGCCCTGGGATACGGCGGGGCATGAAGTTTGGATATGACTGAGACGAGACAAGCAGAGAAAAAAAAGTTTCAGAGACAATCGACACAACAGGCGTACAAAAGCTACACACGTGAAAAGATATGACAGAAGTTACAGAGACAGAGAAGATGGAGGCGGTCACTCACCATGCCAAAGAACTCCTGAGGCAGAGGGTCATGGGAGAGGAAGTGGAGCTGTGTGGAGTGGTGCGGCAGAGCGGGGTGTGGCCCAGGCGGGTAGTGAAGCCCCGTCCCTAGAGACAGGTGCTCCCCCAGCAGATCCACTTCATTCTCAATCCTCTGTAACGGCTGGGTTAGGTTTGGGGGGACCGGGTGGGGCAAGACAGACACCTTGGTTTGGATTTGGAAATGTTCTGTTGTCTGTTGTTTTACGACACATCGATAGCTTTAGATATTGTTTAGTAACGTTTTCTTTATTTATGAATGTCAACTGTTTAATTTTATTGAAAAAACATTAAGCACATTGTAGAGAATAGCACTATCTTAATAATAATAATAATAATAATAATAATAATAATAATAATACACTGAACACTGAGGGGTTCTTACCGAGCGAGGCTGCTGGGCGGAGTATGGTCCAAACTGTCCTGGCTGGGAGAGGTGGTGTGGAGGGTGGTGGGAAAGGTGTGGGGGAGGGTGGGGCAGGTGGGGAGGGGGCAGGAGGAAGGTGGGGTCGCTGGACAGCAGGGAGGGAAAGTGGTACGGTATGGGGAGGTGCTGCACAGAGCAGGTCTGCACCACCTAGTGGAGGGAAACACACATTACACCTCCATCACCCAACTTGCTCAAAGTCCGTCCGGCCTTAGGGACGCCATATCCCCACTAGAGCTAGAGCTGAACAGCTTCACAAAAACCCTGCTGACAACAATTCACTACAGGGTCGTAGCCTGCAGTCCCAACGCAGCTCCCTTGCAACGACAGAGCTCCAGCCTAACATCAAAGTACAGAATGTGGTTGCTAGGGGGGGGGGGGAGCACCCATTTAGACAGATAGACCGAGGGGTGGAGGGAGGCTTACCGGTGGTGGGCTGCAGACCGGGTAGTGCTGCCCACCGAAGACCACAGAGCACCCTGGTATCTGCTGGGGGGCGGAGCCCTGGAGGGGACGCATCGACTCAAACTGTCCAGGAGGCAGAGGACAGAGCACAGAGGGACACCAGGAAGTCATTCCGTGTCATAACAACAACTGGTTTGGCAGTGTAGCTCAGAAAACACAAAGAGTAATGTGTTTGATATGACATCAGAGAACTGAGGAAAGCTGCCTGGTTCTCAAGACAGACAGTATTTGAGTTCCGCTGCATGTTTTTTTCAGACAGTCAGTACTTGAGTTCTGCCGCATGGTTTTCCAGACAGACACTCCTTGAGTTCCGCTGCATGGTTTTCTAGACAGTCAGTAATTGAGTTCCGCTGCATGGTTTTCTAGACAGTCAGTAATTGGGTTCTGCTGCATGGTTTTCTAGACAGTCAGTAATTGGGTTCTGCTGCATGGTTTTCTAGACAGTCAATACTTGGGTTCTGCTGCATGGTTTTCTAGACAGTCAGTACTTGGGTTCTGATGCCTGGCTTTCTAGACAGTCAGTACTTGGGTTCTGATGCAGGGTTTTCTAGACAGTCAGTACTTGGGTTCTGATGCATGGTTTTCTAGACAGTCAGTACTTGGGTTCTGATGCATGGCTTTTTAGACAGTCAGTACTTTTGTTCTGATACTTACCTGATCACGGAGGTCCACGACAATAGAGCCAAGCTGATGCTGCAGTCTGGGGGACAGGTTGTGATTTGGAGGGTGGTGTAAGGGCCGGGGGGAGAGGTTGTGGTTTGGAGGGTGGTGTAAGGGCCGGGGGGAGAGGTTGTGGTTTGGAGGGTGGTGTAAGGGCCGGGGGGAGAGGTTGTGGTTTGGAGGGTGGTGTAAAGGCCGGGGGGAGAGGTTGTGGTTTGGAGGGTGGTGCAAAGGCCGGGGGGAGAGGTTGTGGTTTGGAGGGTGGTGCATGGGCCGGGGGGAGAGGTTGTGGTTTGGAGGGTGGTGCATGGGCCGGGGGGAGAGGTTGGGAGGGTGGTAGGCTCTCTCCTCCTGCCCACCTAAAGGGTACGGGGTGTAGCTCTGGGGGGCGGCTGAGTGCCGGTAGTTCTCATCCTGATGGGAGGAGGTTGGGGGGCAGTGGTGGGGGTGGTGGTGAGGGTGGTGCTGGTGGTGGTAGTGGTGCGGGTGGGGAGGGTGGTGGTGACGGGTAAGCCTGTCTCGACGGCCACGCTGACGTCTCATTGGAGGACTACAGGAGAGAGAGGAGAGGGGGGCGGAGGGGTAGAGAGAGAAGAGAAAGATGGAGAAGTAGTGTGAGAGATGTATCTTCATTATCCACACGGAAGGACTGAGATGAATTCGATTTTTTTTTTTTTTTTTTTAGTTTTCACTTTTAGGCCACACTTTATGAACCAACTAGAACCTCACTGGTGCAGGGTTCTAGAGAGATCACAGAACTGCACGCCAACACGATGACAGTTACCTGCGGCGGTTCCGAACTGGAGTGTGGCATCGCTCTGGCATGTAGTGGGGGTGTGGCCTACGACTGGGGGGCATCTCCCACGGGCGAATCGGAGAGGACGGAGTAGGAGGAGGGGCGGCGCTTAGGTCCAACATGGACTGTTGAGAGAGACGCTGCCGCTTAGGGCTGGGACTGTCTTCCATCTGAGACAGAAAAAAAGAGGGATGATGAGGGACAGATAACGGGGAACAGTGAGAGAGAAAATAAAGAGAGGAATGGAGGAGAACTTGTCAACTTGATACAATCAACTTGACATTTAGGAGTAAATGATTAACAGAGTATTGGAGATATGACCGTGTCAAATGGGTCTAAATATCTTTTTTTTTTTGTTTATAAACCTTTATTTGACCAGGTAGTGCCATAGAGATTGAAATCTACAGTCCTGGCGAAGGGCGCAGCAGCACATAAATCAAAGATAACATAAACACAATATTTATAAATGACATAAGTCATAATCGCATAGCTTGAAAGAAAAAGAATAAAATAGAGAAAGAAACAGGGTCGAATAAGAAGCAATGGCCACATACTACTGAACAAACAGTGATCAACGTTATTATTATTATTTTTTACCTGCCCAGTGGGTTATAAATCTACTTGCTCCAAAGTCAATTTTTACTTGCTCAAGTACAAATTGTTTTATTCATTAGATTATGAAGTTTAGTTATGAAATTACAACAAAGACTCAAGAATGATTCATGATATGAGGTTGAGGATAAAAAAAGGTTATATCTTTAATAACTTTTATTTTTTATTTTTTACCACTTGAGTGTAGTTGCTACAGTTACTAGCCTGACGTGGCATTTTACTTCCCCCGGGCAATTGGGCAGGCCTTATTGTTGAACCGTGACAAAGCATTGACAGTTCTTACAAGACTCAGGAGGTCCATGGCCTAGAGTCACTCTGTCTTACCTTGTCCCGGTCATCACTGCAAACACTGTCTGGGTGAAAGTGGAGCACTCCCCCTGCAGGCAACACAGAGAACCACAGGGAGTCACAACACCGCAGCTACATCAAGTAATAATAATATATATTATGCATGCAGATATTTTGGGAACCACGGAGACCTCGAAAGGTGAGAGAAATGTGTTAGAAGCCCATCTTTAATCTTTACGTTTATCTGGGGTATTGATAAACGTAGAGCTCTAAAGAATGAGCGCTATCCATGGATGAAAGTCCTATATGATTGTTAGATTCCCACTCCCCATTCAAAATGAAACCCCCTGAAGCAAAAAAAAAAACGAAACCTTCCTCTCTTCATTTTCTATCTTCCGCCCCTCAACTGGCTCCTGCCCTCACCCTCACCTTCTACCTCTCTACTTTATCTTCCCTTCATCCCTTTAGCTTACTCTACCACACATGGAATCACAGATCTCAGAATGCATGCCAGTCAAACTTCTCTTTCTGATGATTCCACTCCGCAGCACTGTGAAGTCAGTACTGACAGCTCAAAGACACCCTCCCAAAAGCAACACAGATCAGTTGGCGGGGCTGGCTGACTGGCTTGCTGGTGGATTGACTGACTGACTGAAGTCTCTGGAAACACCGGAGGCTAACGTAAGCACACCAACATAACTAAATTAACCTGTTGTCAAAGGCAACAACATACACAGGCACGTGCATCTTTTACTTGGGGGGATGGAGGTGAAGGTGTGTGTTAGAGATAGAGAAAGTCCGACCATGAGCATTAGTGGTTGAAACACCAGGCCTTTTTTTGGAGAAGCTCTAAATCCGGTCCAACACATTCTCCTGGATATTGAGAAGTGATGTTTAGGTGCTAAATACTAAGTAACACCGGGAAGCACATGCACACAGACAAACTGCTGTGGTCTGCTGACAGCACAGTCACAAAGCTGGAGGGCAGGCCTACAGACGATCACCCACATCTAAAAATAAAGGTAGACTTCTTTCACCAAGGAATTGACACAACACAGATACTACACAAGAGGCTGAGGGTTTGTCTTTGAACACACCCTAAACATTACACCTCCCTCTGTAAGAGTTTCACGAGCATAACTCTGAACATACACAGTTGGTTAATCAGGGTTGACAAACACACTAAACAACAACAACAACAACAACATCAAACCTGTTGAGGACACGTACTGAGGCTGGACCGGAATAAGAATTGCTCTATCTAATTATCAAACAAACCACTCATGGTTTATATCCAAGTTACACTTATGCATAAACCATGATTATGGCCCTAGAATAAAACCAGTCATCACTCTGATCAAATTCCCCAAACTCGTAGAAAGGGCATCAAACTTGATGCGTGTGCAAGTGATGAAAAATATTACGCCATTCTTTCAAAACACAGGTATCACCGGTGTCCAATGCACAACTACCCCAAACATCTGCCACTGCACTGAGAGAACTAACATTATTTTTTACTTTGGTATGCTACATAATTCGATTTACCTCCACAGGGTAATTGACCATCTCTAGACATACAGCATGCAGTTAGTCTCACATATATAAATAGCCACTAGTATAAAATATTAAGACCCTCGCTCAGACATATAGCAAGCGAAAGATCTCAGAGTGAAATTAAAATCAGGCCACAAACATCTCACAGATTGCAATTAAAAGCAGACTATGCTATCATCAAAATGTAACGGCTGTGTAAGGGGGGGGGGGGGGGGGGGGGGGCTTAAACTGGAATCGTTTTAGAAGACAGCACCATCATTGATTTATTCACACTTCCAATCCTCCAGGGACTGTGTTCTCTCCCTCTGTATGTGTGTGTGTTACATCTAAAATCGCAAGAAACAAGTCAGGCCTGCTTACCTGCACCAGGGTGTCTGTGTGCTCCGTGAGAGGCGTCTCGTTGCGGCCCAGTCGACAGGTAAGTCCCCTGGGCATGCTGTTGTTGGTTCTCTGAGTAGTTCCGAGCTCCGTGGTGCTGCGCCCATCCGCCGGCAGTGTTCTGTTGTGGGTAGTTTAACCCGACTCCGCCACTGGCGTTGATCATACTCACATTACCCATCGCGTTGCTGCTGTTGCCTCCGCCACCGTTCATGCCATAATGATAGAAGCCAGACCGCGAACGGGAACGAGTCCTCGGAGGGTCCATACTGGTCGACAGGGCGGCAGTCGGTTTACACGGCTATCTCCGTCACCTGCCTTTTATTGAGATAGCTTTCTTCTTGGTCATAAACTTAATCTGGATTCGACTGATGCGTATATTAACTGAGAAGTGCAGTTTTCCTCCCGGTGCTCGCAACTCGTTTTATGCAGCTAGAGATTGCTGGACTGAGGAAGCAACTGGCACAGATCGGGCGCAGACTCCTAGCGTCGCTCACGCACCATCTGCATCGAGCATTCGACAGTTTCCTTCTGTCTCTTGGCGGCACGTTGGTGTAACTAAAAGCGATTTCACAATTTTTCCTGGAAGAGTTAAATATGCCCCATTAGCATACATTGATTTCTGAATCCACTATTTCATTATACCTGTGTAATAATCAAAAAGACATTCAAAAGCCTGTTTTTATCGTGGGTAAACAGTAGTGCACCGTTTAAAGTTGCATTTTATATTAACACTCCTAATAGAAAGAATGCAACGAATATAGTTGTATTTCCCCACGGCCAAAGTTGCTACAATACGATCACTAAACAGCTCGCCAACATTTCCAACACAAGGGAGAAAAAAAATTGAAACATTGTTTACAAACAATCACAGCTGACTAAATGCAACGCATTCTCCTGTAACGCTAGCGTTAGCTGCTTAGCTATCTAGCTACGGCAATAGTAGCTGGAAACCAACTCCCTGCCCTGTTCGGGTCTACGTTCGGTTGGCAAGATGGCTTACAAGCTAGAGATAGCAAGAAAGAAGCGAATTTGAGCATCAATAAGACATTAACGCTTATGTTCCAATTGCCAATACTTACGTTTGCCCCTAATGAACTACACAAATGGAAAACTTACAGGCTAATTGATTACTCAGTAGCTACCATCATTCCGGAACATACTCACTCTTCATCCTAAACCGAGGTGTTAACTTGCTAGCTTTATGCTAACAACAGGAAGCTAATGTTAGCCGTGGGAAAACAAGCCCAACAGGCAGCTGCCGACATTACAAGCTAGCCAGCGAAGTAGTGTTTGGGTTTCATTAAACCAAATAATAGAATAGCCAAATAAAGGGCTTATTTGTGATGATGATATTAAGTAATAATATGCCTTACTATATTATGTGAACGCTAGTCTTCATCCCCCGATCAAGTCCAATATAGCTACACCCGTGTTTTATATAGCCAACGACAACGCCAGATGTCAGCGGGGTGCGCAAGTGATGATCAATCAATGGGATTTTAAGATCTCTGACCAGTCATTTCAAATCGAACACAGAGAGGCGGACCGACGTCAGTTCCAACATACACTATCAGGAGATTCGCTCTGTGCAAAGGCCAGACACAAGCAGTAAAGTTGTGAAGGTTTTGGTTAATATTTGCAAAACCAATCGTTTCAGTTTTTCTGTTTTGGTTTACCTTTTCACGGTCGATCTGAACAGAATTGACTTGTTGTGTCTAACAGGGCGGGAGTAACCAAGCTCATTAATAATTTATCTTTATCAGAAGTGAGATCTGAATAATGAAAAGAGGCTATATCTATCCATTAGGGTTACACCTCGTTCTCCTTTCCACCACAGCATCACAATATGTAACACCTCCACAAATACAGACAATCTAAATTAAAGTAATTACAAGCACTTGTGTTCATCTAGAATAAAATGCAGTGAATATATGTTGGATTGTAAGGTACCAGCAGCCAGAAAGGGAATATAAAGAGAGAGAGACGGAGTGAAAGGGAGAGAACACATTTCTTTTAATTTGTATGACCAAGGTCAAAACAGTAAGGGCTTTCACTAACAAACGCACCAAAATGATCGGCCCCTATAAAAAGGTCCATGATTAAAACAATCTGTACAAAACCCAAATAAATATTTAATGATGCACTGTTCATATCTTTATAATTTCGTTAATAACTCTTTGTCAGAGACAAGAGAGGAGAAAGAACAGCAGTTCACATGCCCTAGTTAAGTCTTTCAGCTGTGCTCTATGCAGAGGACAGACTTTGGCACAGCGATAAGTGTGAATATATTGTTTTTAAGATCCATTCCTCACATCAGTTGGGTTTCCAAAAAAACAGGTGGCTTTCTGTGGCAGTGTTCCACTGTAAAAAAAATTAAAATAAAAGTACAATACAAAAAAATAGCACTCTTCTAGAGTTTATGACTGATCTGGACTAGTCGGAAATTATTATACGTAAACTATAAGGAGCCATGTTAAGCACACAATTCCCTGGTTGTTCTTTGAAAAGGATGTACAGTTTGAGTTTGAGACAAACGATGCTATTGGTCTCTCAGACTGGTTTATTTGACCTCAATGATGATGAGGTCCATGTTGCCTATCTCCGGCGGTGGCGGACCCTCTGTTTGGGCGAGAGGAGGCGTTGATCTGAGGGCCCCAGGCCCCCGCCAGGGTGGAGATCCTCCTGCTTCGTCACTCTTCTCTTAGCCCGCCTCTCCACCTCCCGACTCTTCTTCCTCTTCCCGCTGTGCTCTTTGGTCCACCTCTCTTTCCTGTCATCTTTTCTTCTCCTTTTCTTCGGTGGTGGAGGGGACTCCCTGTGCTTGTGGGGTTGGCTGGGATAGGTTTGGTGGTCCGACGTTCCTCCCTCCCTGCGGGCCTGGGCCTCCCTCCTCAGCCTCTTCACCTCCCGTCTCTCCCTGCGTCTCTCCGGCCAGGTCTTCCCCTGCCCCTCCTTGGCCCAAAGCTCCAGACTCCTGCTCCTCCTACGTGAGGGGTTGGCAGGGGCTGACTGCTCCTCACCACTGCCCCCTGCAGGCTCCAGGGTGGTATGGCGGCCCGGTCCCAGCAAAAAGCCCTTCTCCTGCAGCTCTGGTTCACAGACAAGACAGCAGGTTAACAGAACCAACACAGAAAGTCACAAAGGGATACCCTAACATTAACCGAGAATCAATTAGGACACACTCTAACATTAACAAAGGATTATCCAAGACGAAATCTAAAATGAAACAAGGATTACCCAAGACAAAGCCAATAGCTAGGAGGAAGGGTTGGCCTAATTACCTCACTGTCACGTTTATTAGCTTGGCTCTGTTTGAGGAGCGTGTCACTGCTAGGCTGTAACCCCGCAAGCACTTATCTGTTATCTTAGCTGTCTGTGTTTTAATTGTGCAAACAGTTCCTTCAGTGTGTAGGTGTGTGTGTGTGTGTGTGTGTGTGTGTCCCTCACCTCTGGCTTTCGTCCGTATGCTGGTGTCCTGTTGGAGCAGGTCCTGTAGCGTGTCGTAGTGACAGACATACGGCACAGAGGGGAACGTCCCACTGACCATCCTCCTACCCGTACACTCCTTACACACACACACACACACACGCGAGCGTCCAGGGATGGACATGCACAGAGACAAAGGGACAAAGCAAGGGATGGACAGTTTCAGGGAAGCAGGGAGAGAAGGAAGGAAAGAGCGATGGAGAGAAGTTATACAGACAGAAGGATGGAGAAGGAAAGTGAGAGGTAGGCAGAGGTAAGGGAAAGATGGATGACGGGAGGGAGAGAAAGAAAAATAAAGAGAGATGGAGGAAGGCATAGATAGAGGGATAGTGATTGAGAACGAAAGGAACCGGTAAAAAGAGACAGTGATTGAAACGAGACAAAGATCAAATTCAACATTAGGACATCCACCGAGAAAATTCTACAGCAGAAACCAAGGACAGAATGCTTGTCATATTGTACATTTAGCACCCAACGAAAGATGGAAAGAGAAAGAGAGACGGTTGGAAGGAAGGACCTGATTGGCTACTTACATGGCCGAGGTGTCCTCTCCTGGAACAGTTGTAGCAGAGGGCGGGGCGACGACGTCGGCCGTGGGCGTGGCCAGTAGGTGGCCTGGGGGAAACTTCTTTCTGTGTCTGAAGGTAAAAACCAGCAACCAATGAGGCTGTGGACTAATCACAACAACACAGGACCACTACCGCCAAACAGGAACTCGGAAATGAAACCAGCCAATACACTGGAAAAGAGAATACACTTACGAAAAAAAGATTACATCACTTATGTTGTTTAATATTGAAATGTGTCCCATATTACTTTGAGGCCAAGGACAGAACATGACAAGAAGTGGTGAAGACCAGTATTAAAGAAATAGATCCCCGCCCCTCCCCTTCAGGCAGGGCTACTTACCGTCTGGTGGTACTGCCTCCAGGTGTCCGGGCATGCCTGAGCAACAGAGAAACAATGACGTACACTTTACCTCACACAAACAGGGAGATTAGTTACAGCCAACCACCTGGAGACTCTCACACACTCAACCACCCACGTTAAAAGATGGTGGCCTGTTGGGCTAGCTTTGGCTAGACCTGGCAGCACCGAGTATTTACACTCCCAATCAGCTTTTGGCTTGACACACATATCTAAAGATCAATCTGAGGACGAGGTAATTATCAGAGACCAGCAATCCCAGGCCAGAGAGGAATACACACAGCCTTTTGTACAGACCTAGAGCTATTTTAACATTGGTATTTCATATATCATCCAGCTGTGTTTGTTTAGATAGTGTGTGTCTGCATTGATCTTGTCTGTGCATACAGTGTGATGTGTCCACTGTACAATGAAAGTTACAATTTCCATTAATTGTAATTATTGTGTTGTGATATTTTTTTGTAATAACTTTGTTAATATTTCGTTTCATCAGTCTGCATGGAAGATAGAAGACAATAGTGGGACGCAGATTTATTTTTAAACATTTTATGTAAACACCTACAGGGTTCAGCCTTAGGCGTAAGCAGAAAAACAAATCTGTCAAACCTCCTGTCTAAACACAGAGCACTGTTGGATCTGTGTTAAAAGAGCAGACTCACGTCCGTGAGGTGTCCGGTCAGGCCACAACGGTGGCAGTGTTGGCTCCAGATAGGGGGCTCAGGGCAGGACAGCTGCCCATGGGCGGGCAGCCCACAGCTAGGGCAGTGAGGGCCCAGGCAGCTCCTCTGAACATGGCCCTGGAGACCACACAGCATACAAGTCGGCCGTCTCTGTGGACAGGAAGACAAGGGTTTATCTTGTGTGTATGTATGTGTACGTAAGTGAGCGTGTGCATGTTACATCATGTCTCTATTACCATGCCACTTACATAGTTGCTGCTGTAAAACCGTGAGACAAGTAATGGCACGGATACAAGAAGTAAACATTGTGTTAATGTTCGTTTGTGTCTGTGGGGGTGTGCCATACCTTTGGGGTGGAACAGCTTTTGGCCAAATGTCCAGTCTTGTTGCAGTTGTGACACCTCAAGGACTGGTCAGGCGTGAAATAGCGGCTGGAAATTGGATGATTTAAACCCCACTAAGAAAGGTAATAGAAACAGAACGGACATTTTGTTAGAAGAGACAATTTAGTAAAAGCTACTGGAGTGAAATACGCCACAAATGTGTGTGTGAGCAAGTACCCACTACCTTATCCTTATCTGAAACAACCCAGGCGTGTTTAGGAGAAGTGATTTGCTTGAGTTCCTCAACTGAAAGTTACATCAATGTTAGTGCTTAGGCATGATGAAATTCAACAATCACCTGTGCCAAACTGATGAACTCTCGCTACACAGAAATACCTAAGAAGTGCCACATTTCAATCGAAAAGGATCAGGGTTAATGCACCGTCCATATCAAGGTAGTATTCAATACAGAGCCATGCTGATATTGGAGTCTTCGTAAATATTCGAGAAATCCTACTCTGTTTACCTCTGGAGTTATCCTCTTCTTCGCTGCTACTCCAGTAACCAAGATTGAGTTGAATATGTGCATCCCCCTCCATCTCCTCTCCCCCCAAGAGCATCCATTCTTCGATGGGCTCTTCGCGGTTCTCTGGTCCCTGGTATGATTCTAGAGGTAACCCTGAGCTGGCGGTTGAGGCTGGGCTAGAGCAGTGGTCTTGTCCTGCACGCAGGGAAAAGGCTAGCACCAACGGAGGGGACTGGTTTGCCTTTGGTGAGGGAGCCGCAGTGCGGTGTTGGTGCTGGCAGTTACAACTATAATTCAGCTCATCCTCTGATCCACTGGGTCCTTCGATAAAGAATCTTTCATCTTTTTCAGCTTCTCTCTCTCCATGTTCATCCTCCTTTGGAAAGCCCATAACGTTACACCTGTTGTAATAAGTCGAAGACTCGAGCAGCAGTACCATCCAGTCAAGACTTCTAAGTTTAAACCTGAAAGCGTTTGCTTTATCGGATCACAAACGGGTCATTATTTAAATAACCTGATTGTATTTCAGATTAAGGGCACCTTCCACCTCTTCAAAGGCAAAACTAATGCTAGTTTGTAATTGCATAATTTTGAGTATGTTTTTCACCGTTAGCTGCATTGCTAACAGTAGCTCCTAACTAGCCATTTTAGCTAGCTATCCCACTTATAGACACGTGTAGCTAAACATTTGACTAAAGTTCCAGCAACCTGTTGAGTTGTTAGCTTTATGTGCATAATGTGTCAAAATCAAAGTTAAATCACAACGGTAAGGCTAAAAATGATAATGCTTAACCCGTTGAGGAACTCCGATAAGTTTGTTTACAAGTACATTGACACCCTGAATAATGGGCCGATATGCTTTCCCGGAGTTTCCGGTCAATGAAAATAAGAATAATAAGTTGGACAACCAAACTTACACGCAGCTTAAACATCTAACATTAAAAGATCTTTATCTATTTATCTTTGAATTATTTTGCCTCATATTTGGAGCCTGTCAAATATTTTTAAACCGTTTCCTAAAAATATCCTGGGAATATTTTAAAATAAAAACTCCAACTCAGCTACATGGTCACTCTAGACTGCAGCACAGGATAACAATCCTGTTGAGATGTGTTTATGAAATATGTCCTAACCTTTAAGGGCATGCTGGGATGACCAAAACAACCAGCTAACTCAAAAAAGTGAACTTAAAGAGTCAAATTAATGAATTAACCTATTAAACAGGATCCAAGCAAATAATTGTGTATTGGTCAATGATAAGGGGAGTTTTCATTTGCAAAAGGGACTGACCGATTTCCCCTCAAATGCATTTTCTGATTCAATTTTGCACCCAAACACTTGAAATGTCTTGGTGCAAGTGGCAATTATTCAAATGTTATGAAGGAAGCAAGCAATGACAGGTGACTTTAGCTTTGCAAATTGGTTTTGTGTCTGTGAACCATTCCAATAAAACAGCTGATGTTCCTGATGACCGGTGTCCGATGTGGTAGCTCATGAAACGAAAGAAACAGATTTTCCATCCATGTAGAGTTTGCGAAACATTTCGAAAATCAGAACTGGTTTCTTAATTATTAATATGCTAACATTGAATTTATTGGCGAGAGACAGGCAATGTTTTATGGTGATTTTGAGACTTGTAGTCACTAGCCTCAATCTTGTTCGAGAACGCCAGTGTAGAGGCCAAGCATTGGATAAAGGTGAACCTAGTGCTGTTGCTGTGTAAATATTTTACTGTCTTTGGTTGCTTCGGCCAGATTGATGCTATATTATAGGTTGCTGGTGTCTATAGTAGCCTATGTAACTAGTTAAAGTTAAAGGTGGAAAGCAAATACCAGAAATAACAGTTACCATAAAATCTCGACTCTTATTTAGAAAAAGGAAATGACATATAAAATAGTAAAGTGCTTTTATTGATTTCTAGAGTTCAAGTCTTCTTTAACACACAGAGTGGCAGACTTTGTCAGGAATGTTGAACTTCTTCGCCACAGAATTGGTCTGAGGAAGAAATAAGACAAAAATAACAAGCTGATGCTTTGCTAATGTATTTACATTAAGGCATTATGAATATGAATTCCTTTAAACGGAAAAAGCTCACCGTTTTTTTCTTTGACCCCCAGAGCCACTTGAAGCATCCAGTTGGTGTCTTCTTCTCACGGACAGAGGGAGGCAGAACACTGCCATAGATGCTAAGGACATCCTGCTCATTGCTGGAGTCGTTGTTTTCTGGGAGGACCTTTTCATCCACATGAAGAGCCTGAAAATAAAAAAGTTTAAATATAGGAACCCAAAAATATATTTATCTGAATAGTAAGTTATTTCTGACTTCCTGGCCGTGTTCCCTCATATTTCACTGTAAGACTCAGTTTGTTTGAAAATAAAAAATAGCTTGCCATTTTTTAAATTGAATCTAAGGCATTATGAATATGAATTCCTTTAAACCGAAAAAGCACACCGTTTTTTTCTTCCACCCCCAGAGCCACTTGAAGCATCCAGTTGGTGTCTTCTTCTTCTCACGGACAGAGGGAAGCAGAACACTGCCATAGATGCTAAGGACATCCTTCTCATTGCTGGAGTCGTTGTTTTCTGGGAGGACATTTTCATCCACACGAAGAGCCTAAACATAAAATAAATTAAAGTAAAGGAACCCAAAAATATAATGACTTTGTTGTCGACATCCACAATGCTCACCGCCTCGCCACGGGGATTTGTCGCCTCCTCTTTTGTAGAGCTGCAGTCTTTGTGAGGAAAGAGGGACTTCTCAGCCATGGAAGGAGCCTGAAGAAGGATAGAAATAGGGGTAGGATTGTTAGACGCTAAAAGGATAATCCAGTGTTGCAGTAGAAAACAATGTAAAAGTACTCACAGTATTGTTCTCATTTCCTCGATGTCCCGTAATGTCAACACTCAACTGGGCAGAAATGTTGATAGAGGCAGTTCCACTAGCCAGTTGGAGGGCCTTTCTGGTCCTAAAGCTGGGAATAACCCTGATGTCTTGAAGGCTGGTCATAGCAGACATTACCTGGCTAAGGGTCTTTGCCTTCAGCAGCTGACCAATGGGCACAACGTTTCCATGGCGCTTGGTGAACAACCCAGAAAGGTTGCACACCTGAAGGGCTAAAGTCAGCTGACTGATAGCCAGTTGGACTGGACGGGTCAAAATGAAAATGTTAGAGCTGTCCACTTGGTATGACCCTGCGAGTTGCCCAACAGAGCTCTCAACGTCTTGGCTGCGACTTGGAATGCAGTTTGAAGCATTCTGGGAGCTGTGGTTCAACCAGGTAATGCTGCTGTTGTGAGCTGTGGCTGAAGAAGCAAACGTGTTGCCTTTCAACTGGTGGACCCACGCTGCAACACACAATAACAATACTTTAGTAAAGAAAGAAAAAGACAGTTTTATTGAAAGATTTGCTTGGTCTCTGAAGGTCCTGTGAGAGACACAGTAGTTTTACATAAACGATACCTATTACACATCACTCACAAATGTACAAATCTTCTTTCAACTGCTATAAAACTTTGAACAACTCGGGGCTTAGATTAAAACTGAAAATGGCAACTACAAAGGTGATACCTCTTTAGGCATAAAATATACAACTAGTCTAAAGATAACTCCTACCAATAATTTGGGAGGCCAACTTCTGACCACCAGCTCGAAAACAGCGTTTGCCAGTAGCCCTGAAGCCTTCATGAAGCCTGGTCAACAGCACTGATAGGGTGCAGTCCGGAAGGGCCACACACAGATGAATAGTGGTCAGGTTGACTGCCTGGGTCAAAATCAGAGTGGAACATTTCTCCACCACGTGGGAGTCAATGGTGAAGATGGGCTTCCAGTTGTTCTTCCAATCCTGCCACTCATTGGCAGACACCAGGAAGTGTTCATAGGGGAAACAGGAAGCCAACCCCTGGCCAAAGGTTACAGGAGCCAGTGCAGTAGCAGTCTCAACTGTGGTTGAATTGGTCTGAGCCAGGCTTTCCTCCACGGCCAGAAGGTCTTCAATGACCTTGGGGTCTATACTGATAAATGGCTCCCACTGGTCCAGGTCTGACAGTGGACCGCCAGAGCCTACAATGAAGTGGCTGCTCCCAGTATTGCATGCGGCACTCAGAGCACTGCAGTCCATAGAGATGTGTTCTATGCTGTAGTCCAAACAGCTAAAGCTGATGTTATGAGGAGTGGGTGAGTAGGCATATTTATTGCCTGCTACCTTGTAAACCTTCTCTCTCAGGACAGTGTCACAATCTAAATCACCCAGTGCTGGAAGGTCTTGAATAGCCTTGGAGTTCAGTCGGTATAGAAGATCCAGTTGGTTGAGGACAGACAGAGGTCCACCAGAGCCTACAGTGCAGTGGTTGCTCCCAGTAGTGCATGGGGCACGTAGAGCACTGTAGCCCATAGAGATGTGTTCTATGCCGTAGTCCACACAACTAAAGCTGATGTGATGAGGAGTGGGTGAATAGGCATATTTATTGCCTATTATATTGTAGATCTTCTCTCTCAGGACAGTGTCACAATCTAAATCTTCCAAAGCTGTAGGGTCTTGAATAGCCTTGGAGTTCAGTCTGTTAAGAAGATCCAGTTGTCTGAGGACAGACAATGCTCCACCAGAGTCTACAGTGCAGTGGCTGTTGCCAGTTCTACTTGGGGTGCTCAGAGCACTGTAGTCTACCCAGTTTAAGCTGATGTTGTGAGCAGTGGGTGAATAGGCATATTTATTGCCTATTATATTGTAGATCTTCTTTCTCAGGACAGTGTCACAATCTAAATCTTCCAAAGCTGTAGGGTCTTGAATAGCCTTGGAGTTCAGTCTGTAAAGAAGATCCAGTTGTCTGAGGACAGACAATGCTCCACCAGAGTCTACAGTGCAGTGGCTGTTGCCAGTTCTTCTTGGGGCGCTCAGAGCACTGTAGTCTACCCAGATTAAGTGGGGAGAATAAGCATATTTATAGCCTGTTCTCTGATAGATCTTCTCTCTGAGGACAGAGTCATCCAATGGGAGAGTACCAGGTGTTCTCCACTCTGCAAGACACCATAGTAACAGTAATGTAAACAAAACCATACCAAAGTGTCAATGAAAAACACACACATTCTTCTCTATTAAATAAATCATGTAAATACAGTTCACATTTTTCGGAAAAGTTCTTAAATTATCTGCAAAATGTCTCGATCTATTCATATACATTTTGTCTTACCTTGTTTGCTGGTCATTTGCATAATTGCGCTGTAGAAATGTGCTTTTGTAGGAAAATCAGACCATTCACGCGTTCTCGCAACGGTGTAGTTTTGAGACTGCCGATTTTCAGAATCGTGCACAGTTACAGTCTGTGCATTCTAGAATTGTTGTGCATTATGTTGTAATCTCTCTCTCATCTCTCATCTTCTACCGCTTATCCTGTTTTACAGGGTCGCGGGGGGGCTGGAGCCTATCCCAGCCAACACAGGGCGTAAGGCAGGGTACACCTTGTATGTTGTAATGGAATTAGCTCAATTCTTCGATCTTGACATTCATTGGCCCAATGTCACGTGGGCTATATAAAGTGTCGTTTTTGTAGTTTTTGTTACAGGTCAAGTTATTGATTTTTTTAAAGAAAAAAGCAATTATTCCTTGAAGTATGGTGAAACCCCCTCCGGCTCACCTCGACTCTTAATGATCAAATAAGGTATTTTTGACCATTGGAACTAGGCCAGCATCAGTTGAGACATAATAGGCCTACATATTTGTTAAATAGCCGAGAGAGCCATGTATGATCGCACCCGTCTGCTGAGCAAATACGCATCCCAATTTCGTCTGTAGGCCTGCTAATGTTTGGGGTTAGGTTTGCTGTTACGCGCAAATTTAGGGCTGCCACTTCCGTAGGACTACCGTCACTTTTCATATTTAGCGCTGCCATTCCATGTTGTAATGGAATTAGCTAAATTCTTCGATATTGACATTCATTTGCCCAATGTCACGTGGGCAATACAAAGTGTTTTTCTTTGGTATTTTTTTTAAAGGTCAAGTCATTGATTTTGAATTAGTAAAAAAAAGCAAGTAGCTGTTCAGTATCATGAATTGTGAAAACAACAACAACAACAAAAAAGCCTAACACCTCCCACTTCTTTAAGAAAAACAAGGAAAATAGGTTTATTCAGTTATTTTAAAATGTATTTATGGATTTTTTTGAAAATGTCATCTGTGATCTGATATATTGTACAACCAATCTACTTTGATAGAAATTGTTGGTTTTTAACACTTTAAGAGAGAGAGCGAGAGAGAGAGAGAGAGAGAGACGAAGATAGGATCATTATTTAAAATCAAGGCAGATTCACCTTTACTACTTCAACACCAGTCATTTTTTCAGTATGGCCTAATCACATGAACTCTTTCAGAGTAGGTATAGAGGACAGAGGGAGTATGGGTACAAAAACACAACCAACCCAAAACAGTGAGCTTTAGGATAAGTCAAATTGATCGTTGACAGACAGTGGGTGATATAGGTCAGGAAATTACGATCTAAAATAATTCAGAAGATGCGGTAAAATGGTCTATATTCCTCGTCATGTTTAGATTTTTCCACTAGAGGTCAGTGGATAGTTTTGTGGTTTGAAAATGAAATCCAAGAAGGCAAAAAAGTTAAAGGCCTTAAGCTTTTTAATAAACCAACAAGAGCCTGTGTGTTACATAGCACGCGTGTGCGTGGTTTTGGAGAGAATTAATCGTTCGAGTGTTTATTTTTTTTCTTTTGATTTCAGTTTTAGGAAAGAGGCTTGCTGGACCTGCTGGGTTAGGCAAAACCTTGATGTGCCAAGCCTGCAGCTTTACCCGTGTGAAAAGTAGAGGATTTAAATACCCCTTCTATTTGCACGTCATTTACAATTATACACTCTGTTAAGTTAAAACACTAAATCAGTAGGCCTATTCGCAGTGTCGTGTTCTTTGATTTACAGTGTTCCAAAACGGCATTTGAATTTAGGGTGTTCATATTCTAGGTTACCTGAAAAGTGAGGCATGGTATATAGGCTAGTTGTCCCATATCGCAAAAGTGGGTGTGTAGTCCCGTGTGGCTCAGGCTCTAGCATTGGCTGACAGCTGCACAGCGCTCTTCGATGTATTTCTGGCCATTGGTGCGTTCTACACTGCGGCGTGCGCCAGTCTAGGACGTTAACGGTCCCGACCAACTCCGGAGAGAGGGGTGAGCATCAAGTGCATTGCCTGGGGTTTGCGGCACAGTGGGCGAGATAGTACCAGAGGAGACAGAGAAAAGTGTCCGTCCGCCTGGTCAAAGTGAAACCCAATAATTTTTTTTTTACACTAAAAGCAAAAGGAATTTTACCATTCAAGGTTTTTAATCTTGCGTTTGTCACCGGCCTATTTAGCCCGGGAACTGTAATAGAAATGGCAAGTCCGGCTGCAGACACGGAGCAGCCCCATCAGCATCATTGCTTGTCCGACTCGGCCACTGATTCTGCGGTTCTGGAAGCGCAGAAATGGATCGAGGTGAGTCATCGTAGATTATGCTTGCCATTTTTGTGTACCCACTAACAACTCAATGGCCTCAAATAAATGGTTCTAGGCCACTATAAAAGCCGACCATAAAGTTCGGCTGGCTTGTTAGGCGCTTTGTCACCTGTTGAAAAAGTGACACACATTTTGTCATCGTAGGCCTACTCGCTTTTTTGACAGTATGAAGCGGTCTGTGTGCGCTGTGTGAGTGCTTGCATAAACACAACGACTGCATCATGTGCAATGCATTCTTGCCTGTCTGTGAGCTTGGCGGACAACAATCACACAAAAGGTGGTTTTGTTCAAAGGGAATTTTAGTCAGGCATTCCCAGTCCTGTCGCACTGTCTGTCACTCGGCCACAGGGGATGCTGTAATGTTTGCCCAGACTTAACCTATTTAATGAAACCATTGATACAGTTTTGTAAAAAAAAACATCTGCTTTATTAGCAATTATATTTTACCTTCTCCATCTCAATCCTTTAATTTGCCGGCTTGTATGTCATTTCTGACACCCACATAATCATATGGGACACAGGTTGTTGTTTCTCTGCACCTAACCCCCCCCCCCCCATGAGAACCATCCTCGTCCTCATTACCTAGCTAACACCTGCTGTCTCGCCCTCTCCCCTGATGTCTGCCTTGTAGACCTAGAATTAATAGATTGGAAATGCCGATTTAAAAAAATCCTCAGTGGTGATTTGTGGTAGGCTATCATTTCCGTCTGTCCTACTGAGCCAACATAAGTAACTTTCTTTTCATGTGGTTGCCCTTGACAACAGAATGGTAAGCTATGGTTTGGTTCAGTCATCTGAGTCTCCTGGGTCCAAATCGCTGCCCTTTCCTTTTATTTCAGTTCTGTATTCATTGTTTCCCTGTCATTTGAGCTGAGGCCATACTACTGCTAATGAGCCAAAGGCTCAGTTTCTCATCGTTTAATTAGTTTAAGTTTTGGTTCAATCTTTCCTGTGCCATGTGTAATTTCTCCCCAGATTTAAAAAGTGATTTAGTAAATATATATATATATATATATTTAAAAGTAAAATGGCATTCACATCTTGTTAAAAGGTCAACCCCTTCAGTTCTTGGTTTCTTACAATGAGACATCCCTCCCCAGT
The DNA here is from genome assembly GCA_017639675.1 of Aplochiton taeniatus. NCBI lineage: Eukaryota > Metazoa > Chordata > Actinopteri > Galaxiiformes > Galaxiidae > Aplochiton > Aplochiton taeniatus. The sequence continues at coordinate 37,400,699 of CM030173.1, forward strand.
GATGGTGTTGACTTCTGTGTAATCAATATAACAGGTTATTGAGCGCCTTTTCCTGTCTGCAGTATGTGAGTAATGCTGGTGCTAATGACAGTGTTAGGCGTCAACAGTCCTCTCTGAGAGCCAGACGGGACCAGCCCTTTGAAGAAGCAGTGGCCCCACTCCAGGCTGCTCTGCTCCAGGGGTGGATCAGGGCCTCATAGCCTCAGGGCGGTGTCCTCTGTCCCTTTGTCAATCAGCCTTTCCGCTCTCTGATTGTGTGAACAGACAGGCTGTCATGAACGCGTATGCCTGTTGTTTTTCTCGAGGCTAGCAGCAGCCATTTCAGTTACTGGGGACCTAGACGGTTGCCAGCGTAGTAGCTACTGGTTAACAGACACATTTCTTTTGAGAGACTTTTTTTTCTTTTGTAAACCTTGATTTTCTTTTGCAAACACTTGTGTTTCATCCAGCCATAACATTGTTTTGACTTGTAGTATCAAGGCTTCGTGAGTGAAGACTAACCCTCCTTTATGTCATCCCTCCCTCCCTTCCTCCATCTCTCTCTGTCTGTGTCAGTCTCTGTCAGGACACGTTGAGGGGGCCCCCTGACAATGCAGTGTTGTTGGAATGCTGAAGGGAGAAGTGATATCATCTTCGGGCGAACAGCTGATATCACTTGATGATGTCACAGGGTCTAACAGATCAATAGGGTTTCTGTTGGGTGCACTAGCCTGATGGTAATCCGGGTGGGAATGCAGTGGGCCTTTCTCCACGGTCATATAGATTGTTTAAGGATGCAGGTTATTGATTGTTTAGAGGTTGATGAAGTGGGTCTTGTTGCTCCTTCTGTGGTCGGCTTTTTAACAGATGAGGCAAATTTTGACCACAGGGCCAAAAAGATGTGAAGGAGGAGAAAAGAGAAAGATGGCAGGTCTCTGTATCATATCTTGCCATTTGCCAGACAAGTGATCATTTGATTAAGTACAAATTATATGTTTTCACTAGTTGGTGTTACAATTTGGATAATTGTCAATACTGTTATTATATGGTTGTTTGTTTTTTATTGTATGCTTTAGCAATATTTACTTGTCAATTTCATGCCAACAAAGCACCAATGAATTGAAAGAGCAGGCAGTGGAAGCAGAAGGGGGTCTGGGCTTGTCCTCAGGCTGTTTTGGAAAAGTGAGGCCACTGTTCTTCCGTCTGTATCTCTCCTGAACTTTTCCATGATGTCATCAATCCCATGCCGATGGCCGCTCTGTCAGGTGACATGTTGTGATAGGCACAGGGTTAGGCTGTGCTGCCTGTTAGGGGGACATGTCATAGGAACAGGGTTAGACTGTGCTGCTTGTTAGGGGGACATGTTTTCATAGGGACAGGGTTAGGCTGTGCTGCCTGTTAGGGGGACATGTTGTCATAGGGACAGGGTTAGGCTGTGCTGCTTGTTAGGGGGACATGTTGTGATAGGGACAGGGTTAGGCTGTGCTGCCTGTTAGGGGGACATGTTGTCATAGGGACAGGGTTAGGCTGTGCTGCCTGTTAGGGGGACATGTTGTCATAGGGACAGGGTTAGGCTGTGCTGCTTGTTAGGGGGACATGTTGTGATAGGGACAGGGTTAGGCTGTGCTGCCTGTTAGGGGGACATGTTGTCATAGGGACAGGGTTAGGCTGTGCTGCCTGTTAGGGGGACATGTTGTCATAGGGACAGGGTTAGGCTGTGCTGCTTGTTAGGGGGACATGTTGTGATAGGGACAGGGTTAGGCTGTGCTGCCTGTTAGGGGGACATGTTGTCATAGGGACAGGGTTAGGCTGTGCTGCCTGTTAGGGGGACATGTTTTCATAGGGACAGGGTTAGGCTGTGCTGCCTGTTAGGGGGACATGTTGTCATAGGGACAGGGTTAGGCTGTGCTGCCTGTTAGGGGGACATGTTTTCATAGGGACAGGGTTAGGCTGTGCTGCCTGTTAGGGGGACATGTTGTCATAGGGACAGGGTTAGGCTGTGCTGCCTGTTAGGGGGACATGTTGTCATTGGGACAGGGTTAGACTGTGCAGCCTGTTAGGGAGATGCCAAGGTAGGTGGATGGACGGGAATCATTCCAAGGCTTTTTAAGACGCCTAATTGGTTAGGGCTTTTGGAAATGCTTTCAAAGAGTTCTAGTAATTTGCACCATTTAGTGGCCTTTTCAGCTTATTTCCTGGTAATAAACTTGGACTTGTTATTAGACAGACTTAATGGACTTGCTAAAGGTTTTACTTTATATCAAAAGGACACGGGAGAACTAAGTTGTTAGCAAAATGGGTAGGGCATGACACAGGATGTAGCCCTCATTGGTCAGCTTCATAGTGCTCCACTGAACAGGAACACCTGCAGCAGGAAGATGATGTAATGACTCTACAGGAAGTTACCACACGATAGCTTTCCATTTACACTCCCTGTCTTGCGATCTTCACAAAGACTCTCTCAGTAGCAAGTGGTTATTTTCAGCCTCACTGTAGAGAACAGTGTTGTTTAACTGTAATCTTTAACACCCATAGACCACTTCTTTTGCAGTTCCCTGCATTACGTAATGGACCGGATGCTCTGAACGTTGTTGCGGAATGTACAGCTTTATATCTGCTTCATGTGGCTGTACAAAAGGAATGATGTGCTACCTGATCAGGTGTTTTGAAACAACATTCCACCTACGTGTTATCAGTTGTGCCCCTGGTTAATATTTTGGTGATAGAGCTAGACAGAGTAGAATGGACAGTACACCCGTGCACCTGTTGGTGCTGACTAGCACGGGGGCTCGCAGTGTAGCCTCCACCAGTCACAGCCGCCAGAGAGAGCCCTGAAAGTAAGACACGGATCACTAATCCTGCAGTCATGATCCTGTTAATCCCAGAGAGGGGAAGTCTTCTGTGGGGCCGCAGAGCGGGGCTCGCCACAGACACTGGGTCTAATATGGTGGATGTTGACACAATATCTGAAGCAATTACGTTGATAAGAGACAACAGCAGGATTATTTCAATGAAATGAAATTCTGTTCAATTCAATAAACTTTATTCCTGCACAGGGTGTCGGGGGGGGGGGGGACGACTTGGTTTGGTCAACAATGTTTAGACAAACTATTGCTTTTCTAAGGGTTTATTCACCCCCCACCAACCCGCTGCTAGACTTTGATCGTTTGTAAGATGTGACATTTAGGACACTGTGACTACATACAGAACATGGTAAGCCGTATGCAGACCGACCCCCCTTCCTAATGTAAAACGGGTTTGTAACACTAACACTGTTTTTTTTATCTGTGTGAAGACTGACAGGTTCAGTTTCTCCGACCTGCCTAAATGTTGGAATCAGCAGAAAGGACAGCAGTGAGGAGAGGATGTGAGAAGGGTCAGACTACAGGAGATGGGTTGGCGCTTCATCCTGCAGGCAGATAACTGCTGACAGCCCCTCTTAGGCTAACTAATGGGACAGAGGGGTTTACAAGGAGGGTTGGTAGGGAGATTAGGTTGCCCGCCGTGCTGCCTGCGTGTTTGGTTGAATGTGCGTGTATGGGTGCATATATATATATATATATGTGTATGTGTGTGTGTGTGTGTGTGTTTGGTTAGGTGCTCACAAACCGAGAATTACAGCAGTTATTTGAGTGTTATATGATGAGCCTTGCCTTCACTATGTGTAAGCTTTAGGTGTTGATGCAGACACAGACATCAGGCACAGTGCCTCATACACTCGTTCAGAATGTGTGTGTGTGTGTGTGTGTGTGTGTGTGTTTGTGTGTGTGTCAGAGAGAGAGAGAGACAGCAGGCTAGCATATACTGCTGTGTCTTAGATGATGGGAAAGAGTATCAAGACTAAGGAGAGACTTAGTCTGCCGCAATATAGACACACACACACACACACACACACACACACACACACACACACACACACACACACACACACACGGGACTGACTGATGGACTGACTGACTGACGGACTGAATTATGGACTGGTGTTCCAGAACACTATCCTGTGTCAGTGGGTGTTGTGACTGACTTACATTTAGTACCTACCTCTGGGCAGATTTCAATAAAGCAGATGCTCTGAGAGAAGATGCATTCTACATGAGTGCCCTAGGCCCTGTATTCAGCCTCTCCATACTTTTTGGAGGCCTGTTAAAAACTAACCAATCAGGACAGCTGTTGCAAGGAGGTATGGCTAGCTGCGTGTCAATCACCTCTCATACACAGTTAGTTACACACGCCTAGTGTGCACGGCTGTGTCTGAGCATTTTGACCTAGCATTACTCAAGCTCACTCAAGTCAGGTAGTGTCAACACTATTTGAAGGGAGAGGTAGGAGGGATCAGAGACTCAGGAGGTTGGCTTTTTGGGCTGTTGGGATTCAAATTCTTTCTAGTTCTTGTCCAATTCTCTAGACCTCCATACACTCCACCTTTAAAGTATAGAACCCCTGGGAAGGGGAGATGAGATAATGATGGGAGGTTGTAGGTCATGGGGGACGATCCTAACTGGGTCACAGAGAGAGAGAGAGAGAGAGAGAGAGAGTTGATGGCCTGCTACTTTACTGAGCCAGATCCCTGGAGAGCTGGACTCCTTCTGCCTGTCTGGGGACACTCAGAGACCTGCTCAATCTGGAAATAGACAAACGTAACAGACAGACACACACACACACACACACACACACACACACACACACTCACACACACACACACACACACACAGATAGATAGATTCACACATTAACCTGATTAATTTGTGCTATGGAGCAATGAAGAGCACGCCACTTTATATTAGAGTGTGTGAATATGTGTGGTATCTGTGTGTGTGTATGTGTGTGTGTGCAGTTGAGCCAACCAGTCTACTTTTCCTATGGAGAATGGAGAGAGATTTGAATAGGAAATGAGAAGCTTCCCTCAGTCAGAAGTGACTCTGCATTCGTTCAGTCAAAGCCAGTACTGCAGCCCATGAGGAGGTCATTTACATTGCAGCAAGAACATTGTCCTATGAAATAGGAGGCTCTGGCGTTAACGGAGTCCTGCCAAACATGTCATTTCATGACATTTAGTTTGCACTTAGGCGGCTATTACGGCTTTGTTTCATTTTTTTGTTCTGCATTATTGGGTCATTTAAAATGCTTGTACATCTGATAAAGTCCTTTTTATGACAGGATGATGTACATCCGTCGAAAGACGTGAAGTTTATCTTCCTAAATAAAGCCATCTTTGATGTGCAGGTTAGCAACACGGCTGTGGGCCCATGGGATGAATAGGTCTATTGCTGTGTCAGTGTTAGCCATAGAGGCTGAGTGTGAAGGAGACCACCAGGTTGTTTCACCAGGATAACCGGCAGTTCAACCTATCAGAGCTGTTGTTCTTACTGCTTATGTAATTACTGACTCTGACACGTTTGTCAATGAGCCTTTTACACTTTGGCATCGCCTGCATTCCGGCCTTTCCTCCCCTTTAGTCAATCTTCCCCTCATTTATAAGAAAACCAACAACCTTAAACCCTTGTTTGAATAGAAATAACAATTGGGTTGAACCAAATGTAGTTGTAATAGGGGGGTTTGATGAGTGTCGCCTGTATAGGGAGCCCCAAAGCAACAACGGCTGTCTGCTGCTGGCCATGAATGGTTCCTTTCAGTACCATGCTGGGACAGGGGGGTGTTTCAATTGTGTGTGTTATCATGACTCCGTCTCACACTCACTCTTTCTTTCAAACTCTCTTTCTCTCTCGTGGCTCCTACTCTCCCACACACACAGACACACACACTTTGCACTTAAAATTCAATGCCCACCCACACCAACATTCCTAAGACCCCGTTTTTTTCCCCCACCCGTTCAAATGCACACACTCTCTCTTTTGCGGCCTCCCAGATTGTTGCTCCCGGCGACAATGCGCGCTGTCACCAGCTTTCAGACAGTGACACAAGCGACGTGTCAGCTGACTGGCATGTGCCAGGTCATGGCTGGTGCCTGGCCTGCTATGGTGTGCGTGTGTGCGTGTGTGCGTGTGTGCGTGCGTGCGTGCGTGCCTGCGTGCGTGCGTACGCGTGTGTGTGTGCGGGTGGGGAGGGCATGAGCTCAGACTCAGAGACTGTCACCCAGCTTTAGTGTCAGTGGCAGCCACAACAAAGCTGTATGTGTGGTCCACAATCACTCAATCGCTAACAGAAATGCTACTATTTGTTCACTGTGATTAGCTTGCTGCCTTAGCATATAGCTTGCAATGGAATAGTAGCTGCGTTAATGTATATTAGGCTATGGAACTGTATCATTAATTAGAAAGCTGTGTTAATGTATTGTAGGCCATGGTATGTTGCATTGAACAACTAGCTGCGCTAATGTATAGTAGATTATATTGTAGCATTGGCCAGCTGAATGCATTAACTGAATTGAATTGAGTTGAATCCTGTGTAAAACACAGTAGACAACTTTGGCATTTTGTTGCGCTGCCCATGCCCCTTTTAGAACTATATCAGGTCAGCTCTCAATGCAAACCCTATTCCCTTAAATCCATATGCCTTATTTGCATTAGAATCATGTATTTTTCTCGCTGCTTTTTCTCTCACATTCACTCCACTTTCTTTCCCTTCCCATGTGTTCTGTTTATCAGATTGTCAAACTGGGGGGTCATGGTCCAACAGAACAGTGAATCTTCGTTTTTAAAAGTTCTCAGTTGGCTGTCATGAAGCTTTATGGTGTTTTGTTCTGTGAGACGAGTACACCCTTGGCTTCGCTGTAATATTTATCTAAATACTAGTGATGAACCATATTGGTCTATGGTGAACTACATTTATATTGTTTGATAACAATAAATATTTCAAATGCATCATGAACAACCTGCAACCTGCTTTTTATTTATTTGTAAGTGTGAACTTGTTGAAAGGGCTATTGGAATAAAGCATCAACTATAACTCATAACAGTATGACAGACCATGGTCCTATCCCATCAATGGGAATGCTTTCCTGTCTCCCATGTGTTCTTTGTGTGGTGGATTCCGGAATCTCTGTCCCACCTGTTCGGTGCTTTCTATGTATAATCCCAACAGGAGCTAACAAGGATTTACTTGAGTACACAGGGAAGTTTAACGTCTCTTTCTCCCCTTCAGATATCCTCTTCTCTCCTAATTCACTCGGATGTCTCTCCTAATGTTAACAGGAGACAGGAATCTAAGCAGCTTCTTTGGTATTTTAA
>CM030173.1:37407964-37415464 GCA_017639675.1 Aplochiton taeniatus
TTTTGGTATTTTAAACAAAGCATGTGTTATAGGATGTATGTAAAGTATGATATGATATGGGCTCCATGGATTATTCTCAAAGGTCTGTCATGCAGGACTGTCACACAGGGTGGATGAGTTGGGCCGTTTAGAGTACCAGTCAAAAGTTTTGACACACTTTCTCATTCACTTGAATGAGAAAGTGTGTCCAAACATTTGTAGCTCCTCCAGATGATGTAAGGTACTAAACCTGTTCCTTTTAGAACTCCCCAAGCTGCTCAACCAAAGTGTAAAGCTGTCAACTTCTAAGGTAAAAGGTGCTGTGTTATGGAAAGTGTTAGGAGTAGATGTTCCCGATGTTGCTGGAAAATGGATATAGATATATTTCTTTGTCTAGGATTCTTTTATCACTCATAGGGATTGTACCAACACCATAAAAAAGTAAAATCTGTGCCTTATGCATTTTCTCTAGTTCACCTCTGACAAAACATCTACCCTATTTGACAAGCTGTTCTGAATTGCAGCAATTTGTGACGGAGAAAATGGGGAACCAATCACTGCTACTCAAAAATGTGCATAGTTCTGAACGTTACTGTATCCCCAGCCAATAATACAAGTCAGCTAATGAATATGAATGAGCAATGTGTGTCAACTTATAACTTGTGGGCGGTCACCTCTGAAAACGGCATGTGATTTGGAAGGGAAAAAAGAGGCACCTTAAAAGAATGAATAAAGAATATACAAAAAAAATTTTGTGTGTTCAAAGATGTTTAAATGTGCTTCATAGACACTAAGGAATCACACAACATTTTTGGATTGTCTACTGTACATTATGGCCCCTTTAATCAATAGATTATAACTCCTAATAGTTCACGTTGGAAAGAATCGGCATGAGGCCTACCATGGCTTCACCAGTTGATGGTGCTCACTGGCTTAACAGCTGATTGGTCGGTATAAGATCTTGTTGCATTCTGCTGTGCCAGGCTTGTGGGAAACCTTGGACAATGGTCCTGTCAGGCCACTTGACGTTGGCATGTGGCCAGCCCTGCCTTGCCAGCCATTTAGACTGTTAGCTCATCATCCTCCACTGTTTCAGCCGTCACGCTGTGTTTAGTCGTGCTCCAGTACAAACAGCCTGAACATCCCCGCTGGGCTCAGGGAGAGGGAAGGACACTCTCACGACTCTCATACTGGATTTTTAGATACTGGCTTTTTTTTCAAACAACACATTATAAACAACAATTTGGCACGGGTTATTCATAGTTCAAAGACCTATACAATGAATAGTTTTGGATCCCCGGAGTCAAAAACTCTATAAACGTTAAACTATTTGTCAGCTGCATTGAAAAGAGTTTGTTTACTGCTCTGAGCCCAGTGAAGGGAGGCAAGATGGCTCTGTTAGGTACCAATCTCCTGAGTAGTGTTTTGAACCTGCAGACGGTCTCCTTATGGAGGGGATAAGGAGTAAGCTGGACTAATCTAGCCCAGCTGCACCTCACTCAACGTGGGGGAGCGTGACTGCTCCACTGGGTGCCTCCGTCCTAACTTCCATCTTAGTGGTATTACCACGCTAGCCTTTTGAGAGGGCTCCTTCCCTATTTGGTTCGGCTGTTTAGAGGCTGTTTCCCTGTAATGGTTTATGATGGATCTTACTTCTGGATCTTGTAGTTTCAGGGCGGTCAGGATAAGACTGGCCCAGAGAGCGTGCTTACTGTCTATAAAGATATGTTATAATCTGGGTGGACCTCTGTAGTGGTTTAAGATGGATGTTAATACAGCGAGATGTCAGTGTATTTTCAGCGTGATTAGGATGCCGCTATTCCCACTATGTTGACTTTATGCATGTGTGTTACAGTCTGCACTGACCTCTGTAGTGGTTTGGATGGCTTTTAATAGGTTACAGTGTAATCAGGAGGTGACTGCTATCCTTATGTGAACATGTCTTTTGTTTTAATCGGCCTGTGCGTTGGTTGTGGTTTGGTTAGGCTCAGACCGTCTGGAGGGAGTATTGATGATGATGATGATGATGATGATGATAATGACGGCCCTCTTAAAATGTCGGGTGACCAGAGAGGGGCGACTTCTTTACTCTGTGGTCGGCCTCCTCCCTGACAGCTGTGGTCGAACGTCACGAATAGGAGGACGACATTACAACAAGATAGCGGACGGAAATCGAGGAGTTACATTTGTGCTCCTGAACTATGGAAGGAGACCTAACGCCCCAAAAGATGACGCTCATTATCTACAATACTTCAAACAGAAAGATGAAGATTCTATGATCTCTACTCTCTGGGTATGCTAGTGTTTCATTAAGTCTTTGAGCCTAGCCTCCTCTCCCTAACCTCCATGGATGCCTTTGTAGACGTCTAGTCAGTCCCGGACTCTTCGTTGGTCTGCCCTGTGTGTCCTGCCTGTTTGTGGTTACAGGACGTTCTTCCCCTGTGTATAGCCCCTTCTGCTACTGTTCTCATTGATATAATGGGCTATTCAAATGGCTCCTTAGCCGCTCACAGAGCGTGAACAAGGCCTAAGTCTCAGTGGCTAAGCCCTCTCCTTTTTACATCATAAAGAAATGTTATAAAACTCTGCTTAGGGCTGCAGGGAAATCTCCACTGGGAAGTCTACCCTTGCTTCTAATTCCAACAACGCTCTCACCTTACTCTCTTCCTCCCTCCCTCCCTCCCTCCCTCCCTCCCTCGAGCTTGCCTTAGCACTCTTTTGTAAGTGTGCATTATGTAGTTGTTTGTTTGCATGTGTGTAGCCCTAAGGGGTGGGGGAGGGGGGTTACCCTTTTGTGTGTCGATGTGTGCGTATGGTCCACGTGGAGACTCTTAAAGCATAGACGACATGGCAAAGCTGCATTGTGCGTGTGTGTGTGTGTGTGCGGAGGTCATCCTGATCCCCATAAGCGGTAGGGAGCCGGGGGTTCCTGACCCTCCGTTAAATCTGCTTATTGCTTTAGACAGGCTCTCAGTCACCGTGGGCTCCTGCTGAGGCCCCTCTGACACACACACACACACTAACTCACTCACGCACAAACACACACACAGGGAGAGCTGGGGCTAAGGCTCTGAGCCTTGATCTGTTGCTTGGACATGCTTTACTATAGCACCTAAATACTTTACATCTCTGCCACTTACTGTTGTCAGCATTACAGACACACAGACCCGTTTTCCTTCTGGACATTTGCACACTTTCCAACCAGATAGGGGATCATGGTGGCCTAGTAGGTAGGACTAGTAAGCTACCTGGTGACCATGAGGTCATGAGGTCAAATCCCACCTGGGAACACCACCACTAGTGTGCCCTCGAGCAAGGCACCTCACCCTAAGTTGATCCTGGGGGACTGTCCCTGTAATCTCAGTGTAAGCCGCTTTGGATAGAAGGGTCAGCTAAATGACTGAAAATGAAATGTGAACCCGTCTGTACTCCCTGATAATACCCCTGGTTCTATCTGCCTACTGGGTTGTTGTTCCCCAGTCTCTCTCTCTCTTCACCTTCCTTCCTGGCAGTTATCCTAACAGTATTTGCTCCTCTGGCTGTAACTCACCACCACAATTAAACTACTGGCTGAGCGTTACATGAGCACCCATCACTGTAAATTCAATGTGACTGGCAGGGTTTTGTTGGTCAAAGGTCAAATGAGCCCCAGATTGTCAAACTTCCTGGGGGAGGGTACAGACAGACATACAGACATACAAACACGGCTGCCATGATGCAAGAGGTGAAAGTTGTGTTACCAAGGATTGTGTAGGTAGGTCACTAAGAATGTGAATGTGTGAACGCGACAGGTTTTGTCGTCGTATAAGTCACATCCTGTTTCTATGGTCGCCTAGCAACCGCCCAGTGTAATCTTTGGTTGCCTAGATACATGCAAAGCACTCCTGCTCCTCTAACAGTGGGCCTTTTACTTGACAATATATCTTACTGATTGTACTGTGCGTTAAGACGGTAAGAAAAGTAAAATAAACTGTATCCTTATTAAATTCAGAGAGCGCTTTTTTCTAATATCCTGCCAAGTTCAGAAAGTGATAGCCCTCAAGGCTTATTGTTTTTTTCAACAACCAACTCAATTGAAACACTGTGTTCTGGCCTGGCTGGTTTCCTGTGTTTTTGCAGCTAGATGAAGGTGTGATTATCCTCACTCCCGCTGGGTCAGAGGTTCTAAATGAGATCCTGTGGACCTCACCACCTCTTAGCACCCTCCAAAGCTTCAGAGGTACATCCTGCTGGAGCCAGGTTGTCTGACCCCAGGAGGCCAGGGACGCTCGCTTTCTTAATGCCTGTCTGTCTGTGTCTGTCTGTCTGTCTGTCTGTCTGTCTGTCTGTCTGTCTGTCTGTCTGTCTGTCTGTCTGTCTGTCTGTCTGTCTGTCTGTCTGTCTGTCTGTCTGTCTGTCTGTCTGTCTGTCTGTCTGTCTGTCTGTCTGTCTGTCTGTCTGTCTGTCTGTCTGGGTCTGATGGGGTCATGCGGTGTGGTGGAGGCTGGAGGGAGAGAATATTAGGGCCTAGTGGAAACTGTGGCCCAGGTAGGTTAGCCTTGTACTGTTCCTGTCTCTGATCTGGAGCTGGGATCTTTGTAGTTGTACGGACGTATAGGTGTGTGTGTGTATGTGTATGTATGTATGTGTGTGTGTGCGTGCGTGCGCGTGCGTGTGTGTGTGTGTGTGTCTAAGCTGAGAGGCTGCAGTTTATGCTGGCTGCCCAGGCGGCGAATAGATGAGTAGATTAATTAATTAATAATACATTAATTAATTCATTAATTCATTAATTCATTCATTCATTCATTCTCCGTTGTTAGCTTCCTGTTAGTGAGTGGGCTAGTAGGGTCAGCTGTCCAGTCAGTGATTGGGGGTGAGCGGGGCTAGTAGGACCAGTAACCTCACACCCTGGGCTAACCTTCTCAGTGTTCACACTGAAAGGGGCTTTGTGTGCCCCAGAGGAGAGAGGGGGGGCTCTGGACGGGGGGGCTACAATGATTCCTCTCTTTGCAGCAGGCCTCTGTGAGGAAGGACATTGTTAGTTGTTAGTAACTCTAGTTCCTTCTCTCTCTCTGTGGTGGTCTGTGCTGGTAACAGGCAGGACAGGCCTACTCAGAGTCAGAGGAGCCTTTGGGCGTGGGTTGGGATTGCAATGATCATATATTGACAGCTTATTGATAGAATGGACGAGAATATGCTGAGATCAGATCTATAGGCTGAAAAGAATCGGAGGAGACAGAGGAGCAGGCAGAGGAGGAGACAGAGGAGCAGAGCAGCCACTGTTTTATGTTGTGTAATGTTGTCTTCTGTTATCTAGGTTGCATTAGCATCAATGGCAACCATGGCGATTCATTCATCTATATTTCAAAGACTCGAGGACGCATACACCTTTCTCCAGCTCCCTCCCTCTCTCTCTCTCTCTCTCTCTCTCTCTCTCTCTCTCTCTCTCTCTCTCTCTCTCTCTCACTCCCTCTCCCCTCTGTCTCTCGCTATCTCTGTCTCTCTCTCTCTGTACCCCTCTGTCTCCAGCCCCCTCTCTTTTTCCACTTAGAACTCTACAGTATTTCCTGTGTTCTCTTTCTCTCCCTTTCTCTCTAAATCTCTTTGTCTCTCTCTCTTGCTCTACCACTGATACTCTATCTCTGCATGTCTATGTCTCTCCCGCTTGAGAGAGAACCCAGGTGAACTTTTCTTCCCAACTATAACATTCCCCGTCAGAGCTTCCGGAACATTCCAAAGTTGAGAGGACCCTAATTGAATGAGAGTCCTGTTTCCCCTCAGGCAGCATGCCGACATACTGTAACATGGCCGTGCAGGACCCCGTTCCCCAGGGCAGGAACAGGAACAGGAAGTAGGACCCTCGTAATCGCTGCAAGAGTGCTCCTCAATCCTCAAGGCTTAGCCTCAGTTCAAGAGACCTCGTCCTTGCGTTTAGACGTTTCTTTACCTTATGTTATTAGAAAAGCATAGATCTATCTTAGAAGATTATGCTATACCACACACTCACTTTTTATATTCCTGAATAATTTGATGCGTTTTGTATTTTTCTCCTGTCTAATTATGTATGTGTTGTAAACCTTTCGATAGTGGATAACTTGATAACTGGGGCTATTGTTTGCCACCTCTTAAGACACGCCTCTGGGCAGGTAGTTTCTTGACATTTCAGGATGGTTTCTGTCTGTGTGTGTGTGTGTATGTGGGTGTGTGTGTGCGCGAGGGTGCACGTGTGTGCGCACATGTAGTTGTGAGTGCACAGACCCTGCGGTTTACTGGCTAGACAGTAGTATAGGCAGACAGCTGTCTAAAGGTGCCTCTCCCCTGACAAGAGCTTGTATCGTGTAAAACAGCGTTGTTACACTGAAATATGCCCCCCTTGGCTCCTACAACTCTCAGACAAGTGTTCCACAGGGAGCTCTGTTAAAATACACTCTTGACCACACTCCTCTCTCTCTCTCTCTCTCTCTCTCTTTATCTTTCTTTCTCTCTCTCTCTGTCTATGTCTGGATGTCTTTCAGAGGCTCTCTGCCAGGTTCACACTGTGAGAGGTGCGAGTGAGAAAATAGAGGAAAAAGAGCAGGAGAGAGAAGAAGGGAGACACAACAGGAGGATGTGGGAGAGAGGGATGAGGACAGAAAAGAAACTCACCGCGATTCACTATGGTGGTGCTGACCTGAAAACATGCCTCACCGGTCCTTCCACAGTGTCACTGTGTCCTGGATGCTGCACCCAGAACAGCTCTGATCACTGCCCAGCACCACTGTCCTGGATGCTGCACCCAGAACAGCTCTGATCACTGCCCAGCACCACTGTGTCCTGGATGCTGCACCCAGAACAGCTCTGATCACTGCCCAGCACCACTGTCCTGGATGCTGCACCCAGAACAGCTCTGATCACTGCCCAGCACCACTGTGTCCTGGATGCTGCACCCAGAACAGCTCTGATCACTGCCCAGCACCACTGTGTCCTGGATGCTGCACCCGCTACAAGCCAGTCAGTCAGCCCGTCTGCCCGTCTCTGCCCATCTGTCTATCTGCGCGTCTCTAAACCTGTCTGTCTGTCCCCCAGTCCCTTCCCCACTGGACAGAGGGCTGGCAGCACCAGCAGCAGCTGGAAGATGGTGGCCTATTTTCTGCTTTTAGCACCAAGACCCAGAGAGCTATTCTGACAGGAGCTCTACCTAGATAGAGAGGAGGTAAAGGAGGAGGTAAAGGAGGAGGAGGACGTCAACCACAACTAGGAGGAGGACGAGGAGGAGAGCAGAACGGAGAGATGGGAGAGGGGCTGTCCCTCTGCTAGCACCATGCAAAATGTATTGAGTTACTGAAATGAGAAATTAAACATAAGCTAGAAAAAGAAAAACAAAAAAATGAACAGGCCTTTCTTCTCTCAGCAGACTAAGAGGTCGAGGTCCGTTTGCTCAAACATTCCTTCATAATCTCTGGAAACTACAGTAGAAGGTCCATTCGTTTTAACATTCCTTCAGAAGTTCTGGGAACTATATTAGGAGGTCCGACTGTCAGGGAAAAGGGTCCTGTGATTTGG
>CM030173.1:37420464-37427964 GCA_017639675.1 Aplochiton taeniatus
GTGTGTGTGTGTGTGTGTGGGTGTGTGTCCGAATGTGTGTGTGGTGTGTGTGTGTGTGTGTCTGTGTGTGTGTGTGTGTGTGTGTGTGTGTGTGTGTGTGTGTGTGTGTGTGTGTGTGTGCGTGCGTGTGGAGTTAACAGCAGTAAAGCAGGTTAAAGCTAGCAGATTGAAGGCGTGTCACTCTAGTTAAGTCAGCTGTATTGGAAGGGGCTAAGCTGAACGTAGAGATAGAAGAACCAGAACAGACAGAGTACCACATGGAGCTGGAATGACTAGAATAGATGCTGAACCAGTTTTGAGATTGCTGCCTGTACGATGTAATATCTCTTTTTCTTTTCCTTTTTTAATATCAAGCCTTTATTAAACCAGGTAGCCTCAGTGAGATTCAAAATCTCTTTTACCAAGAGAGACCTAGCCAAGAGGGCTGCAGCAGAACAAAAACATTGAATTCAGACAGATAACAAATACATTCTTACATTTACAAAACATTCACATTTTCCAATCGTTATTTCTTCCATTCCTTTTGGAATGTCCTTGAATTTTCCCAGAGACCCGATCTTGCAGTCGAACATTGTGTTGTAGTTCATTCCACATAAAGGGGGCAGCGGACATGAAAGCAGTCCTTCTCAATTTCGTTCTGGCCTTCGGCACTGATATAGCAGGAGGAATTCCTGTGACCGCAGACAATAATTTCTCTGTTCAAAATGAATGTACATGCACAGAAAGAATGGTAGGAGACCAATGATTGCCTTACAGATAAATATGTACGAGTTATTTAGTCTGCGGATAGATGAAGCTGGCCGACAACATGGCGTAAAGAGTGCAATGATGAGTGAGTGCTGTACAATTTTCAATGAACCACAATGCTCCATGGTAAGCACTGCCGTGTCCAGGGAGGCCCTCAGAGGAGACGTGCAGATACAAAACATCACCATAATCCAGAACAGGCATATACAATTGCAGAAACTAATTTCCTTTTAGCATTTAGCAAAAGAGAAACAAGACTTGTTTCTGAAATGAAAGTCCAATTTTAGATTACATTTTTTCACCAGCTGCTGAATGTGAAGCTTATAAGAAATAGAGTTGTCTAATAAGAATCCAAGTTATCAATATACAGATACAGCCGCTCTAACCTTGCCCTGAAAAGGTGTAATAGGTGGAGGATTAAGAGGCCTTGGCCTTTGGTTAGTGAACACCATTACTTTTGACTTTCACCATTTAAGACTAGTTTCAGTTTACATCAATGCGATTGTAAAACATTGAAAGCATTTTGCAGGCTTTTAAAAGCTGTGTTTAGATCAGTAGTACAACAGTAAATGGCAGTATTATCTGCATCAAAATGGAGTGTCTCATCTGACACATTTTGACCCAGATTGTTTAGAAGATAGATAGAGAAAAGAATAGGCCCAAGTACAGAGCCCTGGGGAACACCCTTACAGACTGCAAGTGCATCCGTTTTGTTTAATATCTCAAGAAAAAATGCAAAGCCATGTCATGGTTGCATGAGGCCTTCAAACTTGAAAATATCCTGGGACAAGACTGTTTGTGTTTCAGCAGCTCCTAACGCCATCAGTGACAGTTGTGAAAGATTACAGATCCCATCACTCCCCTCTTCACTCCTCTCCTGGAGTGAGGAGCACTTATTCTCAGCGCTCGGCTTAATCACTCACCGTTAACACATATCTGTCTACACCTGTCTCTGTTGCTCCCCTCCTTTTCATCCCTCTCTCATCATTTCTTTCTATCTAGCTTATTCTATACTTCCATTTCTCTATCTCTTTACCCTTTCTGTCTCTGTCCTATCTATTTGTCTTTCTCTCTCTTGTTCTTTCTCTCTCTCGTTCTTTCTCTCCCTCGTCATTTCTCTCTCTCGTTTTTCTCTCTCTCTCGTCTTTTTCCCCTTGTTCTTTCTCTATCTCGTCCTTCCCCCTTCTCTGTCTCCCAGTCAGGGGTATGGCTGGGCTGACTGGTATCCAGATGTTAGCCTTGGGAGATGGTTATCAGATGAAGGTTATGAGAAGATGGATGGATACTAAGAAAAGGCCTTAACATGTGTTAACATTCCTTAGGTCTTTTAAAACACACACACACACACACACACACACACACACACACACACACACACAACAAACACACACACACACACACACACAACACACACACACACACACACACACGCACACACACACACACACACTTGCTTCTTTAGTGTAAACGCACACACACACACAAGCACACTTTTGTTCTTTTAGTGTACAAGCATGCACACACTCATGCACACACGCATGCACGGCCACATACCTTTATTTATTTAGTGTACACGCCTGATTTAAATGAAAAAATATATATAATAATAGCAGTTTGACCTGGTCAGTGCATCGCATGGTTGAGGATGGATAGGCAAACAGATGGATAGATAGGCAGCCAGGAAAGCAGGCACGAAGAAAGTAAGTCCAGATCATAGCTTTAGGACATGCCACGATCCATAGCAATCACAGAGTCTCAGGAATGTGTGTGTGTGTCTGTGTGTGTGTATTTCTGTGTGTATAGACATAAGAATATTGTTCCAGTTACGCTATTTTCCTCAGACCAAAAATTATTATGACAGGACAAAACCAGGACATAACAGGTGCATCCTCCTCACTTCACACACACACACACACACACACACACACACACACACACACACACACACACACACACACACACACACATACACACACACACACACACTGCGGTGACAGGCCTGTGTGTTTGCATGTGTTTGTCATAACTCGCAGGGCTTGACTCAAACACTAGTCCAAGGCTAGGGTGTGTGCTCTGTATTTCATGACTCCCTATGGTATGTGTGTTTGTGTGTGTGTGTGTGTGTGGGTGGTGGGGGGGGGGGGGAGTATGTGTGTGTCTGTGTTTCTGTATGTGTCTGTGTGTCGGTTTCTGTGTTTCTGTGTGTGTGTCTGTGTGTCGGTTTCTGTGTGGTGTTTGTTTGTCTGTGTGTGTCAATGTTCCTGTGTGTGTGTGTGTGTGTGTGTGTGTGTGTGTGTGTGTGTGTGTGTGTGTGTGTGTGTGCGTGTGTGTGTCTGTGTGTGTGTGTGATTTACTGTGTGATTGGTGGGGTAGTTACTCTAGCTGTAGTCTGCCGCTGTGCACAGCAGGCTGAGGAACAGCACTGAACCCCTGAGAGGTCCTGACTTACCTTGACCCCTGACCACTAACCTCTGACCTTAACCCCAGCACAGGGACTGCAGTCTTCCTTCTCTTCCTCCATGACATCCTTGTTGTTAGTGTGTCTTTGTGACTCCATTTAGCAGGCTGAAGGTTTAGGGTGTGTTACGACCCTATCTGTGGGGGGCGGGGGGGTTATGGTATGTCTGTACGTGAGGCACATGTTCATATGGATCTGATCATATTTGCATGCATATGATGTGTTTTACATGTTTTGGTCATAATGACTAACTCTGTATTTACCCCCCCCCCCCCCATCTCTCTCTGTTTGTGTGTCTCTTCCCCCTTTCTCTCTCTCTCTCTCTCTCTCTCTCTCTCTCTCTCTCTCTCTCTCTCTCTCTCTTCTCTCTCTCTCTATTTCTCTCTTTCTCTCTCTCTCTTCTCTCTCTCTCTCTCTCTCTCTCTCTCTCTCTCTCTCTCTCTCTCTCTCTCTCTCTCTCTCTCTCTGTGCTTCTGAATCCCTCTTATTCTCTCTCCTGCGCAGATTGCTGAGTTCTATCAAACCAGGCTTGGTGAAGAAGATCAACAGACTTCCTACGCCAGTTGCTGGTCTGGTAAGTCCTCTCCTCTCCTCTTCTCTCTTCCCTCCTCCATCAGATTCCAGGACTGCTAAGTGTGATGATGAAGTAGTGGTGCTGATAACACAGACAGCTGGGATCAATGACATACAGCTGGCCTCAATTACAATATGTCTCTGCGTGTGTGTGTTTCTCCACATAATGTGCCTTTGTGTGTACGCCTGCATGTGTGTATGTATATGTGTGTGTGTGTGTGTGTGTGTGCGTGTGTGTGCATGTGTTTGTGTGTGTGTGTGTGTGTGTGTGTGCGTGTGTAAGCAGCTCTTAGAACTACACCAGCACTGCTCCCTGATCAGTTGATTCCGTCTGAGTAGCTCTTAGCATCGTGGTGAGACGGGACCAATCGAACCCTAACACTGATGAGCCCCTCTGGCCTTCTCCTCATCATGCTATTATAATCAGGAACAAAATCCATGCTGAAGCAATATTCATTAAAAGATTTCAATTTCCAAATAATGTCTGATTGTGAAGTACGTGTTTAGTCTGTGAACTTGCCCTGACCAAAAGGAGAGCTGCATGCTTGGTCAGTGAATGTGCCCTGACCAATAGGAGAGCTGCATGCTTGGTTAGTGAATGTGCCCTGACCAATAGGAGAGCTGCATGCTTAGTTAGTGAACGTGTCCTGACCAATAGGAGAGCTGCATGTTTAGTAGTGAACGTGCCCTGACCAATAGGAGAGCTGCATGCTTAGTTAGTGAACGTGCCCTGACCAATAGGAGAGCTGCATGTTTAGTTAGTGAACGTGCCCTGATCAATAGGAGAGCTGCATGCTTAGTTAGTGAACGTGCCCTGACCAATCGGAGAGCTGCATGTTTAGTTAGTGAACGTGCCCTGACCAATCGAAGAGCTGCATGTTTAGTTAGTGAACTTGCCCTTACCAATAGGAGAGCTACTGTTCTGTCTCCTGTCTGGATAGGGGAGTCAGGTCTCTCTCTCTTTCTCTATTATCACTGTTTTCCCATCATCTTATATCTACCCCCCTCTCTCCCTCTCTCTTTGTCTCTTTGTCTTTCTCTCCCTCTGTTTCTCTCTTTCTCTTTCTCTCTCTTCTTCGTCTGTATCTCTTTCTCTCTTCATACCTCCCATATCCCCTATCTCTTTTGAATTTAGTTTCAATCTTAAATGTTGTGGATTTTTTCCTTTTAATTTCGCTGCTTGCTGCTGCATTATAAATATTTTTACTTGACCTCTCAAACTCTGCTGTCTTGTTTCAACCTTTCGTAAAAATTGTCTTGCCAGAATCCTCAGTTATCCTCCTCCCTCGGCGGGAGATCTTAGACTGCGTGAGATCTTGCGCCTGTAACATACACGCACACACAAACACATATACACACATACACACACACACACACACACACACACACACACACACACACACACACACACACACACACACACACACAATGGGACAGGGTTGGATCCATGATGGGTGCAACTAGGCGTCAAGGGGTCGTTAGGCAGCTGTCAGAACCTCTAAATAGGCTCTTTATCACTGCATCATGTTAGACAGGACAGAGAAAGGAGCAGTATCCCCGCGTCATGCTAAACAGGGTAGAGGATGGAGCAGTATCACCGCGTCATATTAAACAGGACAGAGGAAGGAGCAGTATCCCTGTGTCATGTTAAACAGGGCAGAGGAAGGAGAAGTATCCCCGTGTCATGCTAAACAGGGTCGAGATTGGAGCAGTATCCCCATGTCATGTTAGACAGGACAGAGGAAGAAGTATCACGGTATCTAGACTGTGTGGCTACAATCTGCCATGTCATGTTTTACAGCCTCATGCTTATTTTTTGACCACATTTCTTTCTGCAGAAACTAGAAATGAACAAATTTTTCGGTGACTTTTTCTGTTTGTACACGTTGTTTGTGATTGATTGCTTAAAAATGTAGATGATGGTCTGTCCATTCTCGAGACATAGCCCCAGACTTATAGACAGTAGACAATAGCTCCCTTTCATAGTCAGTCAGGCAAAGCCCTCACACACACACACACACACACACACACACACAAACTAGCGCATCAGTGGCAGACACACAGTAGACCCTGTTTTCATCTGCTTCACGTGGAGGTGGAGGTCAAATTAGATGCTTCCGGAGGGTTCCGATGAAAGAGAGAGTAGTTTCAGTTTGCAGTTCACTGTCTTTCCTCCAGGCCTCACTAATCTATGCCAGATCGGCCTCTGGCAGTTTAACGAGCCCCGGGTAATTACAGTCCTTAACGAGCCATTCCCTGTAACAATAGATTACATTGGTACGGCTTTCAAAGCTGAGGGGCTAGCCTCATTACTCCAGTCACATTGGACATTATACTGATGACACAGGAGTAGAGAACAACTGTGTTGCTACTTTTGTTTGTTTGTTTGTTTGTTTCTTGCTTGTGAAGGTGATGGCAGTTATGATTGCGGTAGCATTGGTGAGGAAGCGGTGTTTCAGTCTACTCTTAAATCCCTTGAAATGTATGTGTGTATGTATGACGATGATAATGGATGTGGCATTATTGCTGCTGGTTCTGCCTGTGATGCTGTTGGGGAAAAAGATGCGTTTGTGAAGCCCTTCCTGCTGTGAGTGTGGTGTGTTGTTTTGATGACGGGGGGGGGGGGGGGTCTGGGTTTGGTTGTGGTGGCGGTAAAGATGATGGGTCTTATGGTGGTGGTGATAAAGATGAGAAAGTTGTCTTTTGTGAAGCCCTTCCTGCAGTGAGTGTATTGTGTTGTTTTAATGACGGGAGTTTTTGGTTGTGGTGAAGATGATGGTGGTGGTGATGAAGATGTGTTTGTGGAGCCCTTCCTGCTGTGAGTGCAATGTGTTGTTTTTGTCAGTGGCCTGGGAGGTGAACACCATGTCAACAAGGAGCCTGATGTTATCAGCACCATCGTATCAAAACACTGGCAACTCCCTCTTCCTTCCCTCCTTACTTCCTCTTCCTTGTTTCGGGGCTGATGGGAGAATGAGTCCTTGAGGAAAGCAGCAGCCTCTTGTGTAATTAGAGCGGCTACATGGATGAGAGCGGCCTGAGAATGCTTGCAGGCTGGAGATGTTTGTACTAACTGCTCTGATGGCCGCCCGATCTGGCGAGGTTTTTCAGCCGGCTTGTCACTCTCGGGAGAGTTTGTCTTTGTGGTTTTTTAAAAACTTGTTGTTGTGCAAACTCAGAAATGTGGTAATGACTTTGTTTGTTTTTAAATGAAAGGAATGTCTAGTGAGTGTGTGTGTGTGTGTGTGTGTGTGTGGTGTGTGTGTGTGTGTGTGTGTGTGTGTGTGTGTGTGTGTGTGTGTGTGTGTGTGTGTGTGTGTGTGTGCATGTGTGCGTGTGTGTGAGTGTGTGTGAATAGGACTTGCCTCTCTGAGTGGCGACGGTGGAGTTTGTGTTGTTTTCGGTGTGGCTGTGTTTCTTATTGTGGTACACCCGTCAGAACAGACACCTTACCTCGGACAGAATCGTGACAAAGACCAACAGTGTCTGGAAACTAAAGAAAACACAGAGTAAGTGAAATAGCTTTGTGTGTACAAGTCACGCAATCCGAGCCACTAGTTAGTCGGAATGGGAACAATATCTCTCCTTTCCCCTTTGGCCTCCTTCCCGTTGGTTTGGTGTTATGGTTGGCTAGGGATGCCAGGGAATAGGAGGCTAGGTAACCCCCCTCTCTGGCCCAGAGCCTTCCCCCTGCCACCCTGATCTGAATTCAGTGAGCCTCT